>CM032326.1:22026249-22493216 GCA_019022515.1 Quercus aquifolioides
CCCCCCCCCCCCCCCCCCCCAGTCCCCCCTTTTGGCAGGGTCACCCTGCACTTATCTTATCTTAGAAATATTTTAAGTCTTTTATTTACCTGATGCTGCTGCAGAGGAATATTTATATTTAAAATTATTTATACTCCTGTCTTATAGATTTTTCCTTTCCTTTTTCCTGTCTACAGGTTCTAAGAAATGCAGTTAGTAAGACATAATCGTATCTCAGATCTTAGGAAAGAAATATCATCTCTTAAGAAGGTTATTATATCAGCTGAAGAAGCTGCAACAAAGGCAAAAGTCGAGTTAGAGGCTGCAGAGTCAAAGCTTTCACTTGTAGATGGTGAACCTGTTCTTGGTGAAAACCCTACAAAATTGACTCGTTTCAAATCCAATGCTGAAAAGAAAAAGAGGAGGAGGTATCAGCACGTGAGTCTTTGGAGGCCAAGGATGCTCTTCTTGCTCGAGCCCTTGATGAAAATAAGGTATTTGAGATGCAATTTGTACTGACATTTCCATGTTTCCCCCCCAACACAATTAATTTGCTACAGTGCTTTTCACTTATTGGAGGGTGTGGATGGGGGCTTTGGGGGGGTGGGTTGGTTTGGGTTGGGAAGAAACAAAAAAAATGTAATAGTACTTTTCATAAATAGATCGAAATTCTATGAAGAAATGAAGCACATGTTAATTTGGAATCAGGTTTTAAATAAATAGGCTAAAAGCAGAGATTCTTTGCTAATAAATGCTTGGATGGGTATGTGAAAATGGAGCTTTATTTTTAGAAGAGGATTTTGCTGTTTGCTAATATACTTCTGAACTTTTTCTGCTTTGAATTCCAGTCTCCTATCATCTTGACTTAAAGTACAACATTGGTGAATAAAATGCTTTTATTCTCAGTCCAAGCCTTTTCCTTTTCTGTTTTGGTTATTTAAAGACAAAATTGGGTTTTTTACTCCTGTAATGATCTTTGTGCCTTCGCTTTGGAGGTGGGCCAGAGATACGCGTCATTAAATGGCAACATATATACAGCATTCAGCAGTTTGACCTTATTATTGCTTAAGTTCAACTAAATAATCAGTCCAACGGTGTATCTGTCATCCATTACAGTAATCCCTTCCAGCAACAGCAATAGAAGTGTGGTTAACAATAGCTTACAACATTTTAACAATTAAGCTGAGTTGACATGATTGCAGAATTCATACTGGTTGATGCTTCATTTTTGTTTTTGTTTTATGGAATTTTGTGAATACAACTTTTTAGTTTCTGTTACTATGATCTTGCACATCCTTACCTTCTATTTGATCCTACCATGATTTGCATTTACAGGCATTGTTCCTCTCTTTGTATAAAAACTTCTCTATTGTATTGACGGAACGATTGCCCGACCCTTCTAGAGCTGGAACATTGCGGGAATTAAAGTGTACTCATGCAGATACGATGGCAGTTGACCTTGAAGAATCAGCAGCAATGGAGGTGGACAATGAGAATGGCAGACAAAAAAGGTACACACCCCCCCCCCCCAAAAAAAAAATTAAAGGAAAAAAAAAATCCTCTTCTATTGACACATTATGTAATACTATGGAAGTAAACAGTACCTTATCTCTATTGTCTTATGTTTGGCAGTCAGTCAAATGGTGGAAGGACAAGCAATGGCTATAACATAGGTGAAAAAGAGCAGTGGTGTTTGTCGACTTTGGGCTATGTCAAGGCCTTCTCAAGACAATATGCTTCTGAGGTAAATAAAGTTTCTGTTACACCAGTTAGCTTTGTTACTTTATGGTATTTTCCAGAGTTTCCTTTTTGCAGTTTCTCATCTCATTTTCTTGACTCTCAACACCATATATCTTTGCTAATGTTGCTGCATGCACTCATTTATGCTACACTATGGTATATATTTAAGTGATAATCTACGTTAGGGTGCTGCTCTATTAATATTGAGTTGATTTTTTTTTTTTTTTTTTTTAATGATGTCGAGCCTCACCAAGGTAGGGCCCTTGGGACCCACCCCTGGGGTGTAAACCATGGATACATGACCCCACCCGCCAGAACCGTGTATTAGGTAATCAAAGGGAACTCCTATAGAGGATTGAACCAAGGATGTCTAGGTCTACAATTCATCCAAAGCCTCCAACCACTTGGCTGCACTGTGACGGGATAATATTGAGTTGATTTTGCACGTATAATGATCTGTTTTTGTCTTAATATAAACTTTCAATAGATTAAGGAGGAAAGGTTGATTCATGAGTTGAAGCTTTTCTTCTTTCAGACTTTGTTTGAAAGGGCAAATGCTTTAGGTGTTGTTACCTTCATGTCTCTACCTGACAAGCTTGATTTCTGTACTTCCATTGCTGTTTAGTTTCTTTTTCTTTGTTGCCTCTTAGCACACTGCCTGTGTGCCTTGTTTTTTTCTTTTCGTCCTTTTTCAATTTTAATGACGTTTATTACTTATCCCAAAAAAATAAAGGAGGTCCTATATAAACATAGAACAATGCGTTTGAATTTTAATGCTTCTTTCCTCTTTAAAAAGAGGTGAGTATATTATTCTATATGAGCAAAGATCATAATCGTGGACTCTACTAAATCAGGCAAAATAAAAGATTCTCACCTTTATGGTTTGTAGATCTATTCAAATTAACTGGAACAACAAAATGATTCTACCAAAATATATGTAAATGCTGATGCCTTGTCAGTCGTGGTAGGGGTAGGGCGGGGCCTATCCAAATATATCATATATACAATACTCATCGTGATGACCTTTAATAAGTAAAAGCATTCGTGCATTTAGTTCATATTCTTTCTTTAGGGAAGCAGCTCTCTTTCACTTGTGGTTCACATGGGTTCTGGTCTCTCAATTCTGTTCTATTCAGGGCCATAATGTCTCTTAGTGCCGACTGTCACAGGCAGAGTCTATGAAGTACTCAATTGTCCTGTCTAGACCTTTTTACACCCTAACTTTAGCAATGTGTGAACATAAACTGTATCTTTTTTGTTGAATGTTGATGGTTTGTTGTCTTTTTATTATTTGAGGGTGGTCCTATGCTGGTGTTCACTTGAAGAAGTCTTTTTTCTTTTTTGTTCATATCAAGTACACTATTAGTTTACAGATTATTTGTTCTCCATTTAATGCTTCATGCTGCATTTTTGCTACATGTTTACAATTTACTGCAATCTATATTTAATAAATTTAATGATTCTTATTGACTTTTTTCCCCTTTTTTGCATATACATTTTCGTGGGTAGATATGGCCTCACATTGAGAAGTTGGAATCAGAGGTATTAACGGAGAACACACATCCTCTCTTTCGAAAAGCTGTTTATTGTGGCCTTCGTCGACCAAACAATCAGGCGTGATGTGATTTATTGTGTAAGGAAGCAAATTGGAATGAGTTGATATATTACTGGAGAGTAGTTCACTTATTAGATGCTCTAACATCTAGTTTAGTAGATATTGTTAGTCAAAACCTTTTACTCATTCTAGAGATTTTCGGTTTTCTTTCCCTGGCTTGTAAGCAAAAAGGAATTGTGATTTGCGGTCTACAAACTAGTGATTATTATACAAAATTATGTCTTATGCATGTTTTGTGTGAATTCAAGACCCTTTAAATGCGTAAACTGCCCAAAAAAAAGAGAGAAATCATTCATGTTAGGTTATTAGATGAGGACACAACCAAATCTGTTTGGGAATGCTAACCATCACAAATGAAGAGAAATATATGGAAAATCTTATCAAGTTTCTGGTCATGAAAAAAAATAAAAAAGGTTGTACTCTTGTATAAAATTTCTACTTGTGGAATCCAGGAGAGGTGATTGGTAAATAGCTTTACTCGCAATTTTTTTATAGACTGATTCCTCAAGTTCAAACTTGTGACCGGCTGTTTTTGGTAGAAGACACTTCACTAATGATAATTATTGATTCCTTCAGCATTCTGAAATTATCCTGGATAAAAGTTTTCTGGCCTCTTTCTTTTGGGGTCAATCAAATATAACAATACTAATAAGTAATAACAATTACAAACTAGCGGAGGGAGGTGAAGGCTACATGCAAATGAGCAAATTGCTTTCAAGGCTCGAGCCCTTGGGCTAGACTCCTTTGTCAAGTGAGCCCAGCTATTCTGGGAATAAAGCTCTGGCTAAGCTCAGTTTTTTCTTTTTTAGATAAAGAAAACCGGGTGTCGCTCGCTTTATTATTCCCAAAGGTGGAGCACTTTCCGGCTTTTTTTTAAGGATTCGAAGTTCAATTTCCAACTGGAAGCTAGTAATTCAGTGGGGCTCTTCAATAAGAATAACAAGCATAACACACAAGCAATTACACACCTTTTTTTTTTGGAACTGAAATCGTGTTTTCATCATGTGTTCAACTCACAATTTCAGTTCAAAAAAAAGTGTGTAACATCGTAATACCCCATTACTAAAATATATACCAGCTGTGTTTGAGCATATGCTCAAAGCCAAGGTTGGTCAAAATAGCCCACTTGATTGGAGAGTATGACAAAAAGTCAAGCCAGTGCAGATAGCGAATTCAAAGTTTGAAACCCAAATTCAACTTCAAGAGAATCAAAGAGCGTTATTGAGACACAAAACAATTACAAAATACAAAATGAGTGCTTTGAAAAAGTTAGTATTAACTTTCGTGCACTTTCCCTACACCCAAACGCAAATATATATAATTTTAGGGTCAAATGGAGAATATGATTAAATTATTTTCCACAGGTCTTAAACAATCAAATCATTCATACTTTTCTCATGGCTACCGAAAGGACTTGTGAGGGTGATCCTGACTGTTCAGGAAGTGGCATGCAATTGTTGCAAGTCTGTCTGTCTATATTGGGACTAATCAATTTACAACTAAATATATTAACTTTCTGACCTTTTGCTATAATGAGAGTGTCAGAAAAAACATTTTTGTGTCAATTTTTTTTTATAAAAATGATTCTTTCTTTTATATTAGTTTTGTGGGGATAAATGCCCAAATTCGCATGTTGGGCTTTGGGTTCCATTTAAAGATGTGAGTACGTTCGAGGACGAATAAAGGAGCGGAAAAGGCCTCGGGAGTGAAGAATCAAGTAAGGAAAAGATAAAAGAATATAGTCCGAGGAGTATAGCGTCCGAGGATCTGGAGAGGTAATCGGTCAAGCAAATACCTGGGCAGTTTGGGTGAACTTCCAGGAAGTTCCACGATAAGGATGAATCTCCTGCTCGTACAAAAATGATAAGAAGAGAGAAATATCTAAAAAAAAAGCTGCTACCACCGCATTTAATGCACTGCAGCAACTTTCATGGCCGCATTTATGTGGAGAAGACCCCTGAACAGTGCAATCTCAGCTGCTACCACTCATGGAGAACCAAAGAGGATACCTGATGGGACATGTACTCAAGTAAATGCTTAGATGAAGAACAAGTGTACGATGAAGATGGTTTAAGAGAAAACTATATAAATGTAAAAGACCACTCATGAAGATGGGGGATCGGAAAAAAGAGAAGAAGAAGAAGAAAAAGACTTTACTGTAACTCTAAGAACTGTATTAACCTTTCAAGCAATAATATATCTCCTCAGACATCAATTTATTCAGTTTTTAAGTGTGTTTTCGCATTGGTTCATCCCTTGAAATCTTGATTAACTGTTGTTTAATTCACAGACAGTCTAATTCTTTCACCCACTCTCTACAAATTCATTGTAGTGGGCTTATGAGCTCCAATCCTTACCTTTTGGGCTTGGGCTACAAATCTTGACCCTACAAGTTTGATTTGCAAAATGGTCTATGGTCTTCTTTTGCTTGATATTTCATGCTTTGATTTGATTGTTATATTTATATTTTTATGTTGTTCTACTACTGTCTAAAACTCTTTTTGTTTATATTAGTATTTGGTTTTTTCATATTTTTCCCCTACACAAAATGACAAAATTATCTCTCTTTGACTAAAGTTGGGGTTTGGCGACATACTTCCCCCATTTTTTTGTTTAATAATACCATATTATATTTTATGTGCATCCTTGGCATTTTATATTTAAGGAGTCAGCATGCAACTATTATATACGTTTATAATTTTTTTTAATATAATTCGGTTGATCTATATGACTATACATTTTGAACTGCATATTAAGTGAAGAAGTGTATCCTATTTTCTTTAAAATGTATTATGGACAGAATTCTTTATCAATTACTATATATTGGTTTATGACTTATGCAACCTCGGAATTTTATTTATTTAGTTTGGACATCGCATGACATGCATTTATTCTCCATTTATTCATATATTTTTGGCTGATACATATGACCTTGCATTTTGAATTGCCAAGATCTTTAAGGGAAGATGTGAATTAATCTTCTTTTCCATGAGAAATATTAGGGGATAGAATTTTCCTTTAAATTAATTTGGAAGAAATTCATTCACCATCAATGTGTGTGAGATAATCATAACTCAAGGTCAACATTTTTAACACTTCTAGTAATGAGTCTCAAAATTGAGACTCGTCTACGGATATTCATCCCCTTAAATTGAGGGATTTACATGAATCGTTACTTCATTTATTTTGGGACAAAATCAAGAAAACCATAAGAAAAAAAGAAAAAAGTAAATTTAACACATTGCTTCAATACATAGAAGAAAAAATGAAATGTCTTGTGTCCTAGTTACAATCTATAGAATCAAAAGTACACAACTTTATCTTTAAGTAATATCTTTAAAAAAAAAAATTACAAGGATAACTACTAATCTATATCTCTCTATCTAAGCTCAAAGGTTGATTGGCAGTATGAGAATATATTAGAACTCATCCGACTTGAAGATTGGTATCCTATGATGTAATGGCTAATAATAGTTTACCATTCACAACTACTATACAAAATTTTATATATACATAACCATATCATTTACATTTTATTTATCACAATAATCAATAATTCTGTCATTAAAGATCACAAACTAAATCCCATAAATTTTTTTTTTTAAGAAAATCACAATCTAAACATAAAAATAGGTCCAAAGAAATGCAATCTGCATAGACTTTTATACCATTAACCAAATGCACATTTTCAATTTCATCATTCACGAATATGGGCTCAATGTAAAAGAACCTGTTATGCGAATTCAACTCATAGTTGTAAGTTAAAATCTTGAATCTTGTTCATTCTTCGTGTACTTAAAATCATTTTGTTTCATTGTCCAAAATCAAGATTATCATGTGTTTTTGTTAAGATAACCATACATCATGCATGATAATGTATTATGATTCTCAATCAACTAGTCATTATCTCACGTGTACTTCTAAAATACAACGAGAAACATAATTTTTCATGTCCATCAATCAAATTTCATAATATTGAAAATGAAAACATTGCCAAGAGTCTTGTAAGTCAATTGTCACTTTTTGGCATTTCCACTAGAGACATCTAGAATTAAAATCCTCCCTCTCTCGACTATTAAATTATACATAAATAAATGGAAACCTCACTTAATTTACCAAGATAATGAACAAAGAGCCTAAAGTTTAGAAATATACCTACATGCAATACTTATGTTAAGGGACTTGATGGCGAACCTCAGAGCCGATCTCCCCTTGTGAGCGGAAAACTTGGTGATCGACATGTCTTTTAGTGTGTTTGGAAGGAATGTTTCATAGGGAATTTGATAAAATGAGCGTTGTCTCTTAGTCATTTTATTCACTCTCACTAAACTCTTAAACATCAAAATAATAGAATGTTTTTTAAAAGATTCTTTTTATTTTATTATATCTTTTCACTATTTTCGCTTCTTCCCAGGTGGTCATTGCACATTTGATATTCTGTCATGAAGGTTACTTGAGAATACGATTAAGTATTACAAGAATTACTATCAATTGTGATGGGGTAACCTTTTTATGCACGTAATTTATGATAATGCATGAATAGAACTTTGAATCTATAATTCATAGTAGAATAACCTTTTCTATGCATATATTAATTGTAAAAAAAAAAAAAAAAAGCTTTTAATTGGTACACTTATTCCAAGTTCCTCTTATATTGCATAAGTTACCGACTTATAGTATATTAGTAAAATGGAAGCAGGAGACTTTTCTCCATATTTGGTGCATCAACTTTAGAAAGTTATCTTGTTTTTTCCATGTATAGTGTGGGGGTGAAGCCCAACCTAACATATTGGGCCCAATGTCCTATTTGAAGACTACTGTTTGTCGAAGAGATTAAAATACTTGAGAAGAAGCCCATGTGAAAGAAACATGTCTGGAGAGGAGCATGGGGCGCAGTCCGAGGAGACACTCAATTGTCCGAGGAGGCCATTATCCTCGGATCCGAAGAAGCTTGGTCCAATAGGCATCTGGGAAGCTCAAATGATCCTCCTGACAAGTGTAATGAAAGAGATGAACCTCAGGCGCGCATGAAGATAGCAGGAGCGGAGAAATATCTAGAAGACAGACTTCAACCACCACATTAAATGCACTGCACCCACTTCTCTGGCCGCATTAATGTGGAGAAGACCCCTGAACAATGCAATCTCAGCTACCGCCACTCACACAAGGCTAAAAGTGATACATGATGGGACATGCACTCAAGTGGGCGTCTAGATGGTGAACAAGTGGACGATGAAGATGAAGGGAGGGGGTACTATATAAGAGGGAGAGGCCTCTGATAATGGGGATCGGAAAAAGAAAGATAGAAATGAGAAAACTCCATTACTGTAGCTCTAAGAATTGTAACCCACGTTCATTCAATACAACTCCTCTTCGGACGTCTATGTTTGCATCTGTCCGAGCACGATTGAATGTTAATTTACTCACAAGCACTGTAGTCCAATACTGTTTAATTCACTATTAGCCTAGCTCTTTCACCCACTCTCTACAAATTCATTGTCTTGGGTTCATTGGGCTCACAATCCATACCTTTTGGGCTTGAGTTACAAAAATTGACCCTACATATAGCATTTTTATTTATAGAGTTACAGATAATGTTAAATTGTTATGAGTCAACAAAAAGAAAGTCATATATGTTAATTAAACTATATTTGAAACTTTGGTGTTTGATTTATGATGATTGGGTTGACTTTACAAATAAGTTTTTGTTTTTTGTTTTTCAATTTTGTGGAATCCGAAATTTTTCTTTTTTCTTTTTTGAGAAACATTGTGAAATCCAAACTTAAAGTCCAACTTTAGATGATAAAAGATTTTATAAATTGAGTTGACAGAAACCACTATAATTAAGTTACATTTAATATTGTTTTATATAATTTTTTTGAGCTAACTTCTTGTTTGTCAATACATCTAATTTTAATTATATACTTCATTAAATATTTATTTTACAAAACTTATCCAATGCATCATATGGATTAACAATTAGAACCATCAATCAAGCTCCTTACTTCCAAGCAATTATTATTATATTTTCAACACTTTATTATGCACACAATTTTTTTCACAACTTATTAAGATGACAAGTTGTAAGTTATTTTACAAATTTTACATATACTCATCATTAGCATCATTTTTGTTTTCTAGAATTTACAACTTATTCAACTATTTGTGAAAAAGGTTATGGAATAAATTTTATCACTAAAGTTATTATTATTATTATTATTATATTTTCCACCGAATATATAGAAACAACCCTCTTAAGTATTAGCATTTCAAAGAATGAAGGACAAAAAGAAAAATACAAAAGCTTTATCCTTTAGTTGACCAAATACTTACTTTTTAGTTTGGGTAAATCTCTTTATACAGATTTCTACGCATACTTTATGAAATGACACGATTTTACAATTTTAACTGAAGTTTCAAAACATGATTTTTAACTAATGTAGCATTGTGTGTCTCGTACACCAATGTACATTTGAGATTAAATTATAAGCTAGTTGTTAGCTTTATTTATTTACTATTGTATTTTCAGCAAAATATCAATTAATTAGCTTTTTGGGAATAACTTATTTAATTTTTTTTTTGTTAAAAATGTGCTAAAATATACTTTTACTTTGAAAAAGTGAAAAAAATGTGAAGTTTTAAAAAGTTGTACATAAAAGCAAAAAGCAAAAAGCAAAAAAGTTAACTTATAAATCAATGCCAAACAAAAACTTAGTTTATTTTATTTAACTTTTAGCTTTTATCTGTAATATTTTCAACAAAAAACTAGATAAGTTCTCAAATGGACACATGTGCGTGGTTGACAACCAATTATAAGCTAGCTTTTTACTTAAATTATCCATTATTTATAAGTCCCACTTTACCTTTTGTCTTAGCTCTATTTCAAATAATACAAGTTTCACATTTTTAAAATAAGTTAGTTTTAGTTTTAGTTTTTTATCTCACATTATGCAAATGAGTAATGCAAAGACCACAATTTTTATCACAACTTGCTCATGTGACAAGTTGTAAGTGGTGGAACTGTGGACTCACATTGACTTATCACTTTTACTTCACAATTTGCCACGTGAGCAAGTTATGGCAAAAGTTATGATCTCAGCATTTCTCTATGCAAATAAGCCATCGAAAATAAGTAATTTTCAAACTGCTAAGACAAAAACTAAATAAGTTATTCCCAAAGAATCACATGATTTATAATTATCACCTCTTTTAATATCTGATTATTCCTACAATTGCAGGCCATCCCATGATACGAGAAATTATAAGATCCACATGGTGGACAAGTGATGTAGTCTATCATTCTACTAAAAAACTTTCACCTGTTTAAAATTGTTAGTTAGAAAATTTTTTTAAACAGAAATTAATTACTGACTCAGCAATTTTAAACAAGTGAAAATTTTTTAATAGAATAATAAATCACATCACTTATCCATAAAAGTACTCTATAATTTCTCCCACGATACCCTGCCCATACGCACAAGTTATGACTCCCATTTTTAGTTTAATTTGGGGCAGTTTTTTACCCTTGCCCATTTCTAGTTCCTAGTTTGTTCCTAGTTCCTACTTCCTACCTACCAAACTACCAACACTTGGGGGGGCCTTTTACTTTCTTTCCAAAATTCCACAATATATACTTTATAAACTGCCTTTCAGATATTTTCGCACTTTTCTCCCTTTATTTCTCTATCTTTCCTTTCCTTTTTATTACCCACTCCACTTCGCAAAAAACTCACGTTCCTCTCAAGTTTTTTGTTTTTTTTACCCTCTCTTTCTTTCTCTCTCCTTATTTGCACGTTAAAAGCATTTTTTTAGAGAGAGAAAGAGAGAGACAGAGTTACCAAATTACAAAACAAAATATTGGTTTTGGGTCTCTCTCTCTGTCTCTCTCTGTTTTTCTGTGCCCATAAAGGCATTTCTGGACACAGACGAAGAAGAAAGAAGAAGAAATTGAAAAAAAAAAAACCATTTTTTCTTTCTCAATTCGAATTTTCTCTCACGGATCGCCATGGAGTTTGTAGGTAGAACTGTGAAGAAAGATTTCAAGGGCTTTGGGGTTTTCTCGGGGACCGTGAGATCCTACGACGTCTCCTCTGGGTTGTTCGAGATCGTCTATGACAACGGTGATTCCGAGGAGCTCGGTTTTTCCCAACTCACTTTGCTCTTTCAGGCCCAAGAAGAAGAAGAAGCTCAAGCTCAAGCTCAAGCCCAAGGGTTGTTGGCTGAGGAAAGTTCGCTGCTTGGCCGGAAGCCCATGAAGCGGCCCCGTATCGAGCCGAAGAGCGAGGTTGGTGGCGGTGCAGGTAATGCTAGCGTTAATTTCGTGACTGATTTGAATTCTAATTGTGATTTGAGTAATGGGTTTGGAGGGAATTTTAGTGGGAATTCGAATTCTAACGGTAATTTAGGTGATGGGTTTGAAGGGAATTTGGAAATGGGAGATGGGTTTGTAGGGAAGGAGGAGGGAGAGAGAGAGTGTGTGGAGGTTGATAGGAATTTGAATGTTAATGTTGAAGAAGCACAAACCCTAGGGAAGGGGAGTGGAAGTGAAATTGGGGTTGGGATTGGGGAGAATTTGAATAGAAATGATGGGTTTGATTTGAATGCTGGGTTTAATTTGAATGAGGAGGTGGATTTGAATAGTGATGGGTTTGATGATACCCATGTTAAGCCTGAGGACAATGTGAGGAAAAGGGATTGTATTGATTTGAATTTGGATGTCAATGGTGATTTAGATGATGATTTGGGTGGCGGAAATTTGGGGGTTTCATGTTCGGGAACCCAGAAGAGGGAATGCGATTTTGATTTGAATTTGGAGGTTTGTGAGGAAATTAAGGATGCAGATGGTGATGGTGGAGTGGTGTTTAAGGCTAGCGAATCTTCTGAGATTGTTGAAGAAATTCAAAAGAAAGATATTGAAGAAAAATGTGAGGAAGATGGTGGAGCAAATGGCTTTTGAAGCAAGCCGATTTAGATATCAATGAGGGCTTATCGATGCAGGGTATTAGTGGGTCCCTTGAGCCTGCGGTGGCAGATGCATCTTTAGGGTTGGTTGGACTTGATAAGGAAAATAGTGTTGAGGGTTGTAGTTCTGTGGAAGTTCAGTTGAAGGACGGTGTTTCTGAGGCTGGTGCTACAGTTGTTCATGGGGACCAAGGCAACTTAGGAAGTCCATGCAAACAAGGAAGTAGCCGGAGAAAGAGAAGAAGAAAATCAGATAATTTGAAATCCACGACAGAGACAGTTTTGAGGAGAAGTGCTCGTAGAGGGTCTGCTCAGAATCGTGTTTCGATGACTTCATGTGCTGCTGATGATACACCGTCCCCTGCAGTTAGTGCAGTAACAGAGGAAGTGCCAGTGATTTCAGGTTGCGAAGCATCTGAAAAGATCAGTGCTCTTCCCTCAAAGCCACAATTACCCCCTTCATCACAAAATTTGAATTTAGATGAAATTCCTATTCCTGACCTCTTTTCTGTCTATGCCTGTTTAAGATCATTTAGTAGTTTATTATTTCTGAGTCCCTTTGAGCTGGAGGATTTTGTAGCAGTATTGAAGAGCAAGTCTCCTAGTACATTGTTTGATTGCATTCATGTTTCTATTTTGCAAACTCTGAGGAAGCATTTGGAGAACCTTTCGAATGAAGGTTCTGAATCTGCTTCTAATTGCCTGAGGTATTCTTTATTCCTTGCCTCTTACTATTTCCCAAGTAAAATAAATTGGTTTGAATATATTAGTGCTTATTGTTTTCTGTGTCAAAATTTTGATGTAGGAGTCTTAACTGGGATTTGTTAGACTTAATTACGTGGCCAATTTTTATGGCTGAGTACCTACTGATTCATGGTTCAGGATTGAAACCGGGTTTTAATATTAGTCACTTAAAGCTATTTAAAAGTGACTACTACAAACAACCTGCTGCTGTAAAGGTTGAGGTACTTCGATGTCTGTGTGATGATATGATTGAAGTGGAAGTCATAAGGTCTGAGCTTAATAGAAGATCTTTGGCAGCTGATCCTGACATGGTTTTTGATCGGAGTACAAACCTTGGGATTAACAAGAAAAGGAAAGTTACAGTAGATGATTCTGGTGGCTCTTGTTTGACCAAGGAGGTTGGTGAGGATGCCACTGACTGGAATAGTGATGAATGCTGCCTTTGTAAGATGGATGGAAGCTTAATATGCTGTGATGGGTGTCCTGCTGCATACCATTCAAAGTGTGTGGGAATTGCTAGTGATCTTTTGCCTGAGGGTGACTGGTACTGCCCTGAGTGTGCCATCGACAGACATAAGCCTTGGATGAAACCACGCAAGTCACTTCGAGGAGCAGAGTTACTGGGAATTGATCCTCATGGTCGGCTATATTTTAGCAGCTGTGGTTACTTGTTGGTGTAAGTTTTTCTTATATTGTTTACATAGTTAAGTTGAATATAACTTCTACTACTAGTCTACTACTGCTAATAAAGTAATCATTCTTCTTATGATAAGTCACTTCTCTTGATACAGATTTCCCTAATAATATTGTCTTAAACCTTTAAGCCAGCACCTGTTTGGCCTTATTAATTACCGAGGATGGTTTATTTTTCTAGGAAAGAGGATAGTTTCAGTAGTGAGACTGCAAAACACTATGAACATGGATTTTACAATTTTGTGATCCATACAAAGAAAATAATTTGTGTGTCCATTTTTGAGCAGTCAGGCTTAGGATTAGTTATTTGTCATGAATTAGTTGATTCCTTGAAAAATATTAGAAACTTATTTATCAAAGGCTCATCAGTTTTCACCTTATCAGTGCTGGAGTTTTGATTATTCTTCAGTGGCCATGATATTGTGAGTCAGTTTTTTTTTGGTCTGTTTTTTATTGGTTGGATTTAAACAGTAGAGTGGCTGTCATATTTAGTTTTTGATTAAAAAATGAACTTGCAGCATGATCTTTTCTTGAAGGTAGTGTTGATTTTTTTTCCCTTTCAAAGTGTATTGTCAGACTAGGAATTGATTTTTTTTTTTTTTTTACTTTGTTTTTTTGAATGATTATATTTCATTGGTTCGTTTTCTTAAGCATTGGCATTATGATATGCATCATCCGCTCCTAATAAATTTTTTTGTCATAAAAAGACAGAATACATATCTTTCATGATGAACAATTTCTCATGCTACTCTTGATCATCCTGATTTGTTCTAGGTTATATTATGTCTGGATTTTGAACTTGCAGGTCAGAGTCATGTGACACTGAATCCTCATTCAGTTACTACCATAGAAATGATTTGGATGTTGTAATTGAAGTGCTAAAGGAGTCGGATATTTCCTATGGTGCCATATTAATGGCTATTTACAAGCAGTGGGTTATCCCCCTCAGTTTGAATGGGGCTAGTAATTTGGACCTGCTGAACCATTCTGTATGCTCAGACATTCTTACGAAGGGACATAGCTCAGCTATTTTAATGACCTCGGCACCATTGACATCTTCAAAAACAAATACTGTGAAGAATGAAACTGATGATGCAAGAAAAGTTAAAGAAAACTGTAATAGCGGATGTTCTGTTTACTTGTTAAATTCGATGACTGGAACAGAAAGTCCACATATGAATCCAGAAGGATCAGCTGGAGCCACACAAATGAGTGTAGACATTCAGAATTTTCAAAATCATGGGCCTCATGATTCAAATAGATCTGAAAAACCACGAAGACGCCGACTCTCTAGAGGCTGTTCTTTGACATCTACAAGCATAGATGTCAAACGAGAAAATGATATGGAAGCTGCAGATCCTGGCCATTTTTCATCTACTGTAACTACTAGAAAGAGAGAGAGATCTCCTATGAATCGTGGGATTGGTTACATGAACTATTACAGTTTTGCTCAAACTGCCTCATCTGTTGCAGAGGATTTGATGCCTAAATCATCGGACAAAATCAATGAAAACACTATTATAACAGAGGAGGATATAATTGCAGCACAGATGAAGGCCATTGTGAAGAAATCTACCAAGTTTGGTTGGGCAAATACTCAGAACCTAGATGTAGATGCAAGGAAAGAGAAGTGCGGGTGGTGCTTTTCATGTAGAGTTCCAACTGATGACAGAGATTGCTTGTTTAACATGTATTTAGGAACTCTTTGGGAAGGTTCTAAAAGTGATGTGGTTGGGCTTCAATCAAAAAAGAATAGGAAAAGCCATCTCATGGATGTCATCTGTCATATTCTTTCTGTTGAAGATCGTCTGCATGGGCTTTTGTTGGGTCCATGGCTGAATCCACATTTTACCAAGTACTGGCAAAAAAGTATTCTTAAGGCATCTGATGTGGGGTCTGTTAAACATTTATTGCTCACAGTGAGTATTCTTTGCTTCCTCTCCATTTTAACTTGATTATGAATCTTTTGGGGTACAACTCATTATAAATTAGCTGGGCTTGTCATTTTGGGGTTCACTTTGACCCAACATTCATTTTGTTCAAATTGAAACATAGTGCTGGACTTTCTAACTTAATTTTAAAGCTTTCTTCTTGCTTCACTTTCTAAATGTGTATGCTTTGCTATGTGGTCTGCTGTTTTCTTTGGGAGTTTATTTTAGGGGTGGGGGCAGGGGTGGAGGACATGTTAATGGTTCTTATTATATAAAACTATGTAAATAATAACAGATTTGCTTTTGTTGGGTCTTTAGTCCTTGCCTTAGGTGGTACGGGAGAGGGTTGGGGTGCAGTGACAGATTTCCCTGTCTGTTACTTGGGTGGAGTTAATCACTCCTTGGTTTGAAGTGGCCCAAATGGCACCCCATATGCATCTTCTGACTTCTTATAATTAGCTATCTTTATAATTCATTCTCTGAAACTTTTGGGGTAATTTTTGTTGTTGGAATGTCCACAGTTGGAGTCAAATTTGCGTCCTCTTGCACTCTCAACTGAGTGGTCAAGACATGTGGATTCTGTTGCTACTGTGGGTTCAGCTGCACATATTGTCATTAGTTCATCACGGGCATCCTCAAAACATGGTATTAACCGGAAAAGGGTTAGGTCTTCAGAACCTGAGTCGAATCCTTCTTCAAATGCTGCTAGTGGATTGGGTATATTATGGTGGAGAGGTGGTAGGCTTTCTCGTAAAGTGTTTAATTGGAAGGTTCTTCCTCGCTCCTTGGCATCAAAGGCAGCCAGACAAGGTCTGCATATTGTCTTCTCTTTCTTGTTGGAGTCATAGTGTTTACAATTAAGTCAGCTGAATAATTATTCTGAATTTGTTTGAAGTTTAAAATTCTGCAGCTGGGTGTGTAAAGATACCGGGCATATTATATCCTGAGAATTCAGAATATGCAAAGAGAAGCAGATATGTTGCTTGGCGGTCTGCTGTTGAGACAGCAACAAGTGTAGAGCAGCTTGCTTTCCAGGTATATCTCCAGGAAATTCCAGTTTCTTTTGGTATCTGATGTTTAGGTGTTGCAATGGCCTTCCTGAATTATTTCTTGCTTTGAAATACTTGCGTTTCTTGGCCAATGAGCTCTAGCTCAATTGGCACCTCCTCCCCTTATAAGTTCTCAGTGGAGGGTGATATTGTGGGTTCAAGACCCACTAGGTGTGTAACTTACCAATCAAAAAAGAAATACTTATGTTTCTAGACTTCCATCACTACTGCTGGCAAAATCTGTGCGGTTTTTTAACACATTCACTCGATGAGAGTGACCTCTATTTATATATGTAACTATTTTGTATTTGTGGTAAATATGTAATAATAATATTTTTAGCGTATAAGTTGGCTTTTATTACACGGTGATATATATATATATATATATATAAAATAGGCCTTAACCACAGTAATTGCCAGGCCTGGACTTTTTTCAGACCTCACTTGACACTTATACATGGTCGTGAATTGGATACCTTCTGTAATTCTTGGTCCACTAATTCATGTAAAGTTTACAGGTTAGAGAGTTTGATTCAAACATTAAGTGGGATAACATTGAAAACACACTCCCTCTCCCTGCATTGGACAAGGAAACCATTAAATCAATCAGATTGTTCAAGAAAGTTATTATCCGAAGGAAGAGCACTGAAGGGGAAGTGGTAAAATATCTTCTTGATTTTGGCAAGAGAAGAGTTATCCCTGGCATTGTTAAAAGGCATGGGTCCCCTCTGGAAGATTCCTCTAGTGAAAGGAAGAGATATTGGTTGGCTGAATCTTATGTTCCCTTGTATCTCTTGAAAAATTTTGAGGAGAAAAGAATTGCCCGCAAATCTAATGAGATGAAATCTAGGAAACTTCCCGAGGTTGGTAGAGTAACAAATAGACGCCTCCAGAAAAGGGGATTTTCGTATTTGTTTTCCAAGGCAGAAAGATCTGAGTATCATCAGTGTGGGCACTGCAATAAAGATGTCCTGATCAGGTATTAAATATTTCTTATATTGCATGTATTTATCTCTTATACCTATCAATTGCTTGAACTCAATTTCTCTGATTGGTTGTCCCGAATACTTTAAATTTACTTTATCTGAACCCTAGATTTCAATCACACCTTTCACATTCACATCAATTGGCCAAAGTATGGTCCTGTAATATATATATATATATATATATATATATATATATATTATAACTAAATAATACTAAATTGAATAAAAAGAAAGATAATACAAGGAACCAAAGCACACAGGCAGTGTGCTAAAGACATCAGCAATAAAAACTACAATGCATGAAAATTAGAATGCTCCTATAATTTTGAATGTCTCATGCAGGTTGAATGGCATTAGATGGTATGGGAGAGGGAAATAAGAAGGGTGAAATAGGTTATAGGTTGTTTTGGGTAATATGAGAACTGAGTTTTGTGATTAGAATTTTTGCTCAAGAATTCTTATGTTCTTAGTCTCTCATTGTTTGAGCTAAAATATGCTCAGATTTTCTTGCCTGTTAAGTATTTTCTCAGTTCCATTTTAATTTTTCATCTTACTGGCTTCATTTCTTCATATGATGAATTTATTTATTTTTAATATTGGCAGGGAAGCTGTGAGCTGCCAGCATTGTAAAGGTGAGTTTTTGAATTTTTGTACTATGACCTTTTCCTTTTGTAACTATTATGTTATTTTGTGGTTTGTGTACAATTTAATGAGAGTTTATTTATGTTTTTTTTAAAAAATATAATTTAATTTCTTCCATTATTTTTGTGATGGATTGTGCTTAACTGTATTGGGATTTGGAAGACATGGGTATGTTTTTGCATATCATCTCGGTGATCAAATTTATGTTGCCCTTTTTATTCTTTGTACTGGATTAGATATTTTTTTCTTTTCAATTTTTACTTGTCTCTTGCATAATGTGTATTGTAATAGCACAAATTATTGTTCTAGTGTGTAGTTGTTAGTTTATAGCTGAGGACAGGAACTGTATCAAATGGGCACAAGATATGTAGCGAATTTAACCTTTTTTTAGTTTGGCACTATACATCAAAGTCACTAATACAGTGTGGCACTGGTTATGTTGTATCCTGGTTGGCTTTGATAAGCTATGATGAGTCTTGAAGAAAATTTCTGTGGAACTATAGAATTTCTTTATTAAATAGCTGCTATTGACTATAAAGTGAGAGGTAAACTCTGAGGTTGTACTATAAAAGATTGTTAATTTAGTGTCCCTTTAATTATTTACTTTAGACACTTAGGTGGAATAGATAGTTGGTAAGTGCTGTCTGTTGAGATGATTTTATTTGTTTGTTGTAAAAGATGTATACCACTGCTAAAATGTGACTACATGAGGTAAGTCAAGGAGAGACCTCAAGTGGGAGTGGAAAAGTGAAAGAACAACTATATATTAAGCTGTGAAATTTACTCAATATGATCAAATTGTATATATAATGATTACTAAAATTATGGGGCGATGTGTTATCATTAGCTGCTGACCCATAGAAGCTTGAGAAGAGGTTTTTGATACTGGTACACTCAGCCTGTTTTCAAAATAATAATTGGAAATGCCTAATTATTCTGATAACATATTTCTTCGGGTTTGATTTCCTACCCTACATGTTTTTTCCAAAATCCAATTCTTTAATTGTTGACATGGTTTTGAATGAAAATTTCATTGTTACTCCATGGTTTGTGTATGCCATAATGAAATCATCTCGTTATGTTTCCAGATTATTTAATTACACATTAGAAAGAAAGATTGTATGCCTTCCAGATTATTCATTTTGTAAATAGCCCAATATTTTCCTCCATCTTGCTTAGGCTCCTGAATGATGTCACTAGTGGAATCTATTTGTAATCCTAAGCTTTACTGATTTGGTCAACAGTTTGATCCTGTTAGTGGTATTAACGTTCTTTTTAAAGCTTCTTTATGCAGCTTAGCTGCCTCTGCTGCTCTCAGTTTAGCAAATATAATTTTGTGTTGCAAACTTTCCCTCATTAACATTGTTGTGTGGTTCATTACAGATAAATTGATAATTTACATGAATAACTTGTGTTTGTCTTCTGTTACCTTTTAATGTGATAGCTTCAAGGTTGATGTATGTCATGGAGTTACTTTTTACATTTTGCGTTTAGTGAGTGACCTGATTATTTTCATATTTCAGGATTTTTTCATAAAAGGCATGTCAGGAAATCTGCTGGGGCCATCACTGCTGAATGTACATACACATGCCACCGATGCCAGAATGGGATGTCTACCAAGGTTGTTGCAAAAAGAGGGAAAACTGGCACCAAAGGAGGGAAATTACAGGCACAAAAGCGTAAAAAAGCCTCCAAAGTTAGCAGACCAGTGCGACTAAAAAGTAGAAAAAAAGTAACTAAGGTTGTACAAGTACGATCTCAAAATAGTAAAAAAGTTCCAGCTTCTGTACCTCTGCGTCGTTCACCAAGGAAAGCTAAAGGCTTGTCATTACAAAATAAAAAACTTGAACAACGCAAGAAAGGGAAAAAGATTAAATCCAAAAAGAAGACATTTCAGAAACCGAAAAGAACAGCTTCTTGGCGGAAGAAAAGAACTCATATTTACCATAGTTACTGGCTTAATGGTCTCTGGTTGTCTAGAAAGCCGAATGATGAACGAGTGACTCATTTTAGGGAGAAAAATATTCATTCCTCTTCTGAGAATTTGTCTGTAACTCTTGGTCAGCCCAAATGCCTTATTTGTTGTGAAGCAAGATGTTCATCTGCACTAAATTATATTGCTTGTGAAATTTGTAAAGGTACTTTACTTTTCACAGTTCTTTATTTCTTCTTGTTTTGGTTAACTCTTTCATTTTTCAATTGTTTATTTAGTTATTTGATGCTGATGAGGAACAGAATGCATGCTGAAAGATGTTATCCTTTTGCTATTAATCTTTAATAACATAAGATTTTGTTGCTCTGTTGAGTTCCTTTGTACATAAATTTATCATAACATATTTTTCTTCATGATATTGTGCAGAGTGGTTTCATGAAGATGCTCTTGGACTCACTCCAGAGAACATTGATAAACTTATCGGATTTAGGTGCCACATATGTTGCAAAAGAACCCCTCCTGTCTGCCCCCATGTGCTAGATGTGAAGAGTGATGTGTCCCAGTTGGTTGAGGCCCAAAGTAATGCTGTGGTTGAATGTAATGATGAAGTTTCTAATACTGTCCCACCATTGAGCGAGGTATATTTAAAACAACTTGGCTCTAATACCTGTACAAAGTTTTCATATATTTTTTGTTTTTCAGGAGGACCGACTATTGGTTCATTAGATTTTCAATTTTATGGAGGATCAACTATTTTTTCCGTTTGGGCCCTTTACAAACTGTTGCCTAAAAATCCCAAGGCAGCCACTTATCCACCTGACAGCCAGATCCCCCACTATGTGTCCCCATTTATGTTCCACACTCTGCATGCATTAAAAATTCCACAAAGAAATCCACCAATTCTTCACATTCAGTTTTGTTTTTAATACCTCTGAATTAATTGTTGTTCAATGTTTTATTTATTTATAGATGAATGAGAGAATTTATTAATAAAAAAACCAAGATACAAGCAAGCAGTTCAAAAAAGCTGCCACAGACAACACCAGCTGCTAACTCAACTGCAAACAAAACCACTAAAGGCTTCAGGACAAGTATCAAAGAACTTGAAATACCTAGAACAGCTGCTACCAAGCTGCAGCTTAAACAAGGCACTACACCCTGGATCAAAAATAACTTGCTAATTCATATGCATCCTTGGTAAAGACAGCATTGGATATTCCCCAATTGCAGCGCAGAACTTTTTTACTATAAGCTTCTTTAGTCCCTTGCAAAACACAATCCTAGCTTTGAAATCCAATTTGATCAACTTCAAAATAAGTTCTTAAGGTCTGATGAGGCCATTGTGAACTCATAACGTTTCTTTGCAACCATAAATGTTATGTAGCAGCAGAAAGAGAGAGCTTACAAAGTTTTAACTTTGAAGCTCCCACCTTTGAGATCTCTGGCACACCACTAAATTACCTCACTTCAGCAGTAAACAGGTTGCTCTATGAAACACCAATCCAAAATCTGTAGCCAAATTCTTCGAGAAAAAGAGCAATTGAAAAAAACAAATGATACCTACTATCAATGAAATTTCTGAGGAACACACATAAACCAATACCCTTATAACCCCAATGCACAATTCTGTCATACGTAGGTAATACCAAACTCCAGCAGGGAACAAAAGTTTTCATAAATCTAATAGCCTCCCAAGCAGAAGCACTAGTAAACCACGCTGATTTAGAAAGAAGCCTTGAAACTTAATCACCAGCCTCCATTTTCAACTGAAACAATTTGCTTTCAATGATTACAAGATCTTCTGTCCTTGCTTTGTTACATTTCCAACAGGCTCCTTGTTTGATAGTAGCCACTTTAGCATGAAAAGAACTAATGTTTTTCTTGCGTGTATCATAATCACCTTATACCCATACTTGGGATAAAAGGTCCATCTGAATGCCTGAGGAACACAGAACTACCTTCCCCAATTGAATGCTTGATAAAAGGGATGGTTTCATCCCTTAACTTCAAAAGTTTTCTCCAAGCAAATACTAGGAGGTTTTATATTTTATAGGGCTTGGGAAGTAGAAATTCACGTCTTTAACATGCCGTTTAGATGTTTTCTTTATTGTATGTATTGTACTAGTTGAGTCTTATGGTATTCAGCAGTTCATAGACTCTGCTTGATGCTGACAAAATAAGCCATCTCATCTTTAACAGTGAGTTTTGATTTAAAGAAAAAGGAGAGAGAGAAGGGGGGGCGGTGGTGGTGGTAATTTTTTAATAATTGTCTAAAAATTCTCTTCTAGAACCAGAAGCATTTAGATTGATTTTTTATTTATTTTATGGGATATTAATAAATACTTATATTGTTTTATGCAATTAATGTTTCCGATTTGATAAAATAAAATTAAAAAAAAAAAAAAAAAGGTTTCTGATTTGATAATCTGTTTGCAGATTGCTTGCAATTGAATTCGCTTGGTATTCAGTGGGGAATACCTCTACATATTTGGACTCAGTTTCATTTTTTCTTTTGTAAAGAGGGATGCTTGTTATTTATTGAGATATCCATTGGTTAAAAGCAGTGAAGGAATGGATAATTATGAGCGGGTTTCAAAAGATTCAACTGCAGATAGCTAGAGAGTTTCAGACGATTCAACTGCAGATAGCTAGAGATCTTCAACTAAGAAGAACTCTTTGTTCTAGGAAAAGAAACATTGAATATGCTAGCGGGCAAAGCAGTGTAACCAAGCAGAAGGTTGCGGGGCAGCAAAGCAGTGCATTGAAAACCATTACAAGTGGGGAAATGAATCTGCTTTAGAAAGGAAGGAGAGGTATATAGTTCACGCCTTGAAAAAGTTATTATTCTGCTCAAGAAATAGAAATATTATAATATTTACAAGCAAGTTTGTTTTAGGTATGTCATTTGATGCTAAAGAGTTTCTGTTCCAATCCATTGATACACCAGAAAGGTTATAAAATAATAATATAATAACAACAAAAATAATAATAACAATAAAGGCTGTTTCTGTTTATTGTACAGAATCCAGTATGCAGTGTTTTACTATAAATTTCAGTGTTTTACTATAAATTTCATAAGAAAAAACATCTTTAGAAATGTGCACCTCCACCTTCATGAGAATGGGTTCTTGGTTGAGGTTATGGGCTAAAGTCCCATGGAGTGTGAGTTGCTTACCCATCAAAATATATGTGGTTAGGTGGTTTTTGTTTTGTGACATCTTAAGGTTCTGTGCACCTTCACCCTCATTAGAGTTGGGCTGTTGGGTTCAAGTCCTATGGGGTGTGTGAGTTTCATACTCATAAAATATATATGTTTTTAGGTGGTTTTTGTTTTGTGGCATATGGCCTCTAAATTTTATGATTTTCTATGGTTACTTATACAGACTATTTAGTTGAGTGACATCACATTTAGCCCAGATTATCATCATCTCCAAAAATTCCCGTGCCCTTGGAAATATATGTAAAAGGTATTTTTTGTAAATTAAGTGACATCACATTTAGCCCAGATTATCATCTCCAAAAATCACCGTGTTCTTGAAAATATATGTAAAAGGTATCTTTTGTACCTAATCCCAAGATTACATTCTATTTTCTTGATATTTCTCCTTTACCTTTTTTTTTATTTATTTAAAAAAAAATTTATTTCAGGATTTTCATTTTGGGGTTATATCTTAGAAAGTATTGGTATTTGTTGTTTTCCAGGTCGTTTAAAATGTGGAAATACCATCTTTGATACTACAAATCCATTGGGTTTTGCTTTTTATAGAGACATATATAAGATATTCAAATTTTATCTTTGCAGGTTTTCAGTGATCTTCAGAAAAGAGATATCAATGATATTAAGTCAAAGAAGGCCTAAAAGGCCGGGTGCCACCACCAGATGCTGGGTATCCTGTTCGGCCCTAAGTTATTCCTGATGGGTATTGTCCAAAATTGTTACATTTAAATCCTAGAACATTTTAAACATTCTTTATCTTGTTGGGAGGGGTTTTGGTAAATACTGACTTGGAAGAGTGACTTGGTTTAGTTTTAGTTCAAATTTGAGGCTAACAATTGATTGGGAAAAAAAAAAACAATTAAAGGTAAAGATAGAATTAGTTCATTTAAGGATGTTAGATATTTCTGATCAATTACTGGATATTCTTGTTCTTACCCAGCAACATCAATCATCATAGTGCTTCAGTTTAGAAGCTTTAGATTATTCTCAGAAAATGAATACCTGTCTTCCAAGCTTTGTTAAAAAAATCTTCATTTTTGGACTAGGACGTGAGGATGGTAGTTGAAATTTTAGTAATGCCTTTTCTTTTTTAAATGGTTTTGATATTGTTTTACAGGTCTAACACAGAGCACAATTTTCTCTTATTAATTCCTTCTTGATAAAATGTCATTCAAAGCTAGTCGTGTCAACCTGGGTTACACTGAGGTCTGATGTGTAGGTATGATGTGTTGAAAATGGAGGTGGGCTTGTTGGATTATGGTTTTCAAGAATTTCATCATCACGAAGGAACAGAGAAGTAAAAAGAACTAAAAGAATCTATTTAGTGACGACTATGTAATAGTCTCATATGAATATGGTGGTAAATTATTGATTTTTAACCATTTGTTTTCAAATCATGGGTTTTACATGGAATTATTACCAATGATCAGTCAGTAATGAGCATAGGAACTTAGAATAAAATCAAGAAGAGAAATGGATCTTGCATATACTCCCAGCGGGATTCACTCATTGTAAATCCTGGGGTGTGAATATCCCCCCAAAAATCACTCGTGTCTCCTTTGGTAATAATTTTGCATGGAGTTGATGGGGTCGAAGTTGAATAGAGATTTATCTAGAGTTTATTTGCGGAACATGCCCTTAAATATGAAAGACTGTACTAATTATTAATACAAACTAGATTAATTTTTTCAAATGTAGAGGTTCAAAGAAAATAAATAAATAAATAATCAAAAAATGATGTATCCCAATTACAAAAATAACAAATTTATAATCATTTGATTATTAATTGCAAGTTTATGATCTGTAAAACATGTCATTCCAAATGACCTCACATGGAGTGTAACTAGATATTGTCTGCTTTGGGACACATATTTTTCATGGTTTTGTTCTCTCCAAAAGCACATAGCAGTGGGGGAAAAGGCTTCTACACATTAAAGGGAGGCAATGTGTTATAAGGAATGACCCCCCTTTTATTCATTGTAGTGACCCAAAAGGGGGTCTTGCATTCCATGGAATTCCACGTCGCCTAGGGAAGCACATTGTCAACAAAACTGTGAGGGATATGGGCTTCAAAGTGGACAATATCTACACAATTGGGGGGTCTTCACCACTATTTTTATATTCATTTAATATATTAATGGCATGGTAAAATTTAAACCATTCATCCAATTAAAAATTATTAGGATTTCAATAAGACATTAACATTTAGGATTGTCCAAGTCATACTTGAACCCAACAAAAATGCCTAATCCAAAGTCATTCAAAGCTCAATTCGTGTAGTGCGGCAATCAATGTCGGGTGCAGAGCATCCAAAACGATTAACATCAATCTGAGTGGTGGTTTCTAGTCAATGACCAGTGTTTAGCCAGTCAATAGCGGGTCTATGTTTCTAAGACCCAATATTGAGGTGGCAAGCAATCTGACCAAACCCGACCCGCATACACAAACTTTAGTGGCTTAGTCCCGAAAATGAGTCCACGCGCAGTTAACAGCGCGTGCATTCAGAGTAGCAGTGGCCATCCAAAGAAATCAGAACACTGAATTCAGAAAGAGTAACGGATAAGAAAGGAGCTCAGCTCATCATCTCTCTCTCTCTCTCTCTCTCACTCTCTGTTTCTCACTGTATTTGCCAAATTTCCAATGGCTATAAGGGTCTCAAGCTCAGCTCCTACTACATATATTTCTCAGCTTCAATCTTCTTCTTCTTCTTCTTCTACAGTAGTTGTCTCATTCAGTTTCAAATCACACCCTCTTCTTCTCTCTCCTTTCTCCTTTGCTTCTTCTTCTTTTTCTTTGAGCCCAATTAGACGGCTTCGGAGTCCTCGGTCTCGCGTTGTGCGTGCAGAAGCAGCTGTTGATTCTGGCAATGGTGCTGTACTCACTGCTGATAAGCCCGATTCCAATACTCCTACTCCTTCTGGAAGGGTCTACTTTCCTCTTGCTGCTGTTGTTGGCCAAGTACTAACCTTTTTCTTCTCTCTATGTGTTTGTGCCTTTTGAAAATGGTGTTTTGAGTTTGTTAATTTTGTGTTTGTGAATGAATTGGTTAATGGGTTTTTTTTTTTTGTTGTTGTAAAGGTTCCATTTTTTTGGTCTTTTGTGGTTGAACTGTAAGTGGGTTTTATTTAGTTTCTCTTTTGGAAATGGGGTTTGTTAGTTTGTTATGTTTTTATTGGATTTGTTAATGGGTTTGACATTTTGTTCTTTTTACGGTACTGAAGGTGGGGTTTAATTATATGAATTGCTCAGGCCTGAAATTACACACACTCTCTGATTACACCACATGAGAAAACAAAGTGCCACATGGTATTTTGCAAATCATGAAATGCCAAGAGAACGAAGCCATCCAAGGTTCAATGCCCCCTCCCCCAACTATCGAATTATTTAAAAAAAAGAAGAAGTCATAAACTGGTAATTTTATTACCAAATTCAATTGTAACCACGTATGCTAAATATCATGTGTGTATATGATATATGTGAATATTATCAAGAGGCATTTATTTCTATTACTGATTGCTAACATTGAAAATCTGAAGCCGAGCTCAGTTATAATGTTATGATTTGTATAATTTCGTTTTCCTGCGCTTACTTGCTGTCCATGTGGTTTGGTGACTAATCATATGCTGCCTATGTGGTTTGGTAACCACTAACTAGTACTTTGATTTTAGCGGGCAAACACAAGCTTTTTACTTTCAGGTAAATTTAATTTAGCCTTTGACTTTGAGCTTCATCCTTTTGGATCTATTAGGATGAGAATAACTCATGTGCTTTATTAGCATGTGCGGTAATGTTGGTTGATGAAGTTACAGTTTTAAGTGAAAAAACATAATTTTGAGGCATTTAGGACTAAGGCTTTGTTGTTGTTGTTGTTGCATGAGGCCTTCAATGTAATCTAACTGTAAATTACATAGGCGCTAAGATGGAAATATGTGTAAAAGAGAAAAAAAATGACAATATAACATTAGTAGAGAGATGTTAAAGGATAGGATTCATGCTTCAATTGAAGACGTGGCCTTTATCTGGAGAGGATGGGCTAACACTGATTATTTTGTGCATTGTAAAATACTTCTGTACACGTTTGGGAATTTATGTCAGCACGTCTTAAAAATTTTCAAGTCATTTCTGTTTGGGAAGTACTTGGCTAGGTACTTCTGTACAGGTTTTCTTAATCAGTTAACCTGTGATCCAAAGAAAAAAAAAACTATTGTTGGTTACTTACATAGTTACATTGTTTTTTGACTTTTGTGAAATTAATTATTTTTACAGGATGCTATAAAAACTGCTCTTTTGCTTGGAGCAACTGACCGTGAGATTGGAGGCATTGCTATATCTGGAAAGCGAGGAACAGCAAAGACAGTAATGGCACGTGGGTTACATGCAATTTTGCCACCAATTGATGTAGTTGTTGGTTCAATAGCAAATGCAGATCCAGCCTGCCTGGAAGAGTAAGGTTACACATTTGTTAGCCTTCCCCATTTAGCTACAAAGTTTTGTAGTGACCCAATTATCAAGAAAAATGGAAGAGTGTTTTTATAAAATATGTGCACTTCTGTGGTCATATTTCAGTTGAGAAGCAAGTAAAGTTGTAAAAAGAGTTGTGGCATTAAGATAAGATGTTGAAATGCTATTATTCTTCTGGTTAAACTTATTTAAATATGATAACATTTGGAAGTTTGTTTTAGGAAATATTCCCTCATGGTTTTTTTTTTTTTTTTTATAATTTTTTTTATAGAATTCTTAGATAGCTTGAACTTTAAAAAGTAAATTTCAGGACCAGGTTAGGACATGTATTATGTACCTTTTTTCGTTTATTTTCTGAATAAAATTATTTGACTTATTTAAAAAAAATAACATTTTGACCTAATAATGTTTCTTGTGTTTATTTTCTTCTATATGATGTGATGACGGTAATGAACATTTATTCCTTTCAAAATAGTGACTGTTGAAATTTTTTGAAGGTGGGAAGATGGCCTAAGTGAACGTGTAGAATATGATTCTGCTGGTAATGTTAAGACTCAAATAGTCAGATCTCCTTTTGTTCAGGTACTTTTCATGAGAGAAGGCATGCATATTTAGATTATATTCATTGCCTAATCACCTTAGATAATTCGTGACACAGATTCCACTTGGAGTCACAGAAGACAGACTCATTGGATCTGTTGATGTTGAGGAATCTGTGAAAACAGGATCAACTATTTTCCAGCCAGGCCTTCTTGCTGAAGCTCATAGAGGCGTTCTATATGTTGATGAAATAAATCTGTTGGATGAGGGTATTAGTAATTTGCTACTTAATGTATTAACTGAAGGAGTTAATATCGTGGAAAGGGAGGGAATCAGCGTTAGGCACCCATGCAAGCCACTCCTTATTGCTACTTACAATCCAGAAGAGGGTGCTGTACGTGAGCACTTGCTAGATCGTATTGCAATTAATTTGAGGTACAAACCTTGTAATTAGCTTATTGACTTGATTCTCTTTCCGTTTCTACTAATGATACACTTCTTCTGCAGTGCAGATCTTCCAATGAGTTTTGAAGATCGTGTTGCAGCTGTTGGAATTGCAACACAATTTCAGGAGTGTAGTAATGAAGTGTTCAAAATGGTTGAGGAAGAAACAGACTTGGCAAAAACTCAGGCAAGTATGCAATAAAATAAATCAGAGAACAGGGAGGGGTTCTGCCCATCACCATCATAAGAACACGGTGTTTTGTTGTGGGAAGGAAAAGCAAAAATAGTACAGATTCCAGAACAATTATTTTTATTTTATCATCACTTATTTATGTTGGAAGGATGATAAAATTCTTGTTCGGTATTACTTGGACATTAAAAAAGGATAGTTAAATGGCTTTCATGTCTCTCTTTTGTAAGACAAATTCCTCTTTTTTGATTGGACTTGGACATCTGCAGTTCAAGGAGAAGGTTTTTCTCACATTAATAAAGAAGTTTTTTAACTTTATTTTCTGATAACCATGGTGCTTAGTTTACTTGAACAATTTGATGACTCTGATATAATTATATAAATGTTCATAACATATTTACCCATAGTTTTTGCAGGAATATAATTTAATTTCAAAGCTTTCTATTATCCTGATGTTTATTAGATGTTTTTTTTGTTGTTGTTATGGAATATATAATGTTGACAGTTTATAGGTTAGTTCTTTTATTAAACAACAAATTGATTTATGTACTTATTTACACATTGCAGATTATTTTGGCAAGAGAGTATCTGAAGGATGTTACTATCAGCAGAGAACAATTGAAGTACATTGTAATGGAAGCCCTTCGAGGTGGTTGCCAGGTTCTGACTGTAAAACCCTTTCTTAATTTTTGTAAATTTTTCATGGTTTTCATTCACTTCCTTTGACAAAATAAAATTAAGTCAAGCCCAAATGTCAATCTTGCATCCTACTCAATTTGAGCTGCTAATAGACTTGAAGACTTGCATTCAGGATCATCCATATTGAGGAGGAAGCTGGTTTTACTAAGCTCTATGACCAATACCCAATTAAATTAAATAATGCCTGAATTCAAGCTGATTTTCTTCTCTTTTGTAGCACCATTTGGGCTCATAGTGCTGCCATTAGTCTTTTGGTGACAACGGTAGCACTAGTTTTGTCTTTGCATAAATAGCAGAGTAGATCCATACTGCACATTATCCCAAAATCTCACTACTAAGTACTAGCAATCAATCAACTCTTCTAAAAAGATCCAACTCTAACAATATTCTATTGTAGTTTGGCTTTCCATAGTGCAATATTGAGGAAATTGTGAGCATTTTTTCCTATACTTGGGGGTATTCCATGGTGTGCAGTGTTCAGGATTAGATGTTGAATGGAGGGACTGACAGCAGGGGATTTCATGTACCAATGGATGTTGTGGGAGACATGGATCATCTGCCTTTTGACTTAAAAGTTTTGTAAAACATTGGCATTGGTTTTAGTTAAAGGTGTCACAGTGATTAAAAATAAATACACACACATATGTATATATATGTAGAAAAAAGGTTTTTTTTTTTTTTTTAATAAAAAATTTCCAATTGAGCTAGAGCTCATTGGCAAACATTTAGAAAAATACGTCTCAACATTCAAGGGTGCTGATTATAATGGTTACAACAAAACATAATACCATTGTTTAGAAAGCACATTTTTACCTCTTCTTAATCATTATACCATTGTGTGTGTGTGCATGCACATGTTGAGTCGTAAGGGGTACAAAATGTGGTGTCTACACGTGTGTAGATGTATACGTATATATGGATGTGCATGAATATAAGCTTTTGCATACTGAACTGATTCTGTAATCTGGACCACAATTACATATCTATTAAATGAGCGTTTTTTCATTACAGGGACACAGAGCTGAGCTATATGCTGCCCGTGTTGCAAAATGCTTAGCTGCGCTAGAGGGACGAGAAAAAGTCAATGTCGACGACCTGAAAAAAGCTGTTAAGTATTCTTCTGAAAACATAACAAACATGATTTTCTATCTTAAGTTATGTGCATGCACCAGTGGCTTTGGATTTTTTTGGATCTTTTCTCTGGAACATATGTGCTATAGTAATTTCTCAACCTTGATGAGTGGTGGCCTTAAAACTCTTTTCCTTTCTGTTTGTTTGTTTTCTTTGGGAAATGATATAACGTGATAGTTCCTGCCTTCCTGTTTTTCTTTTCATCTACATATCATGTATGGTAGCACTGGACATTTGTTATTGAAATCTCTATTAATCTTTGCCCAGTTGTGTTTTATTAAATCACAAAGTTATTTTATTCTCAAAAAAAAAAAAAAAAATCATGAAGTTTTTAGCACATATCTTGTACTTTTTATTTATCAAAGAAAACAAAGCACGCCTTTTTTAATGCACTTATGCTCATATGCTCAGTCTCTACCAAAACTCCTTTGCTAAGATCTTGAGCTATTATTACTACAAGCAACAATACAAGTGTCAATTATTCTGGCCTGCAACATTAAGCATCCACTTTGTCTCAACTTACACATCAAAATGTAGGTCAGTAGTTTGTGTCAACCAAGATATAAATTGCTAGACTTAATTTTTGGTGGGACATGAATAGATGGGATGGAAAACCATATTAAGCATGTAGAGCTGGTTTATGCAATAGGGAGATATGATGATAATATCGGACATCAGGAAGGTCCTAAAAGTTTTAGAGAAAAAAAAAAAGAAGATTCTGAATGGTCTTAATTCTGAATTTTACAGTGGCTTCATAATGGGAATAGAGGATTAAGTATAGGCTTTGCCTATGGAAAGATTAAAAAGTTATGAAATAAATTTGGATTTCTCCATCAATTCAAGGCAGGGAAAACATTAGAGCAAATTCTGAGATGTGTTGACTAATGATTTTGGTCCATTTAAAGAATTACAGAAGTAAATTTTTTTAGCAATTTCAACCTTTTTTATTTGGTGCAGAATTTTTAGTGCTACAACCAAATTCTGGTCACCATACATTTTCTATCACTAAGCTTACTGAAAACAAATTCTGGAGCCATTACGAAGCTGAGTCCTTTGCAAATTGCAGTTGACGTCAGGTGTAACTTGGACACATACCTTTAGCTGGAAGACTTTAAAACTATCTCTAATAAAGACAACAATCTCTTTTAGGAGTTATCCAGATACTGGGGCTACATCGGTAGTCTTACTACAACCTAATCACTGGTTTTTCATTCAAAATGATAACCAGCTTCAGTGGTGAATTTGGAATTAAAATAAATAAATAAAGTATAATTTCTAAGATTGTGTACTTCACAAAAAACATGGGAAAAAAGGGCTAGTGTGAGTATTGGAGAGCTGTGAAAGATAGATAATAGCTTTAGTGTTGTTGCTAATCTGCTAGTTAGTTTGCTGAAATGGGCAAAACAATAACAAAACATTTAGAACAAATGGAAATCATATGTTGCATATCGTTATCATCATTTGAATGTAAAACGCTCAAACCTGAGCTTTAAATTCTTGTGAGACTCATATTACAATCTGGGCACGTCAATGTCAACCTTTGTTTCCCTTGCAATTCTTTATGCGTAGTATTTTACTCTAGACTGCTGTTAATGGTAGATGAATTTGTCTCTGTTCTTTGTAGAATAGCTGTGTCTTCCTCTGGTCATTTTGTTGCATCTACAGAATGAAGAAAAAGAAACATGATAGGGCATAAGGAATAATACAGTTGGAATCCTATTTTGAGACTGGCAAACAAGGGCCTAAAGCATTTCCCTTAAATCATTTGCATTAAAGTAAACTGCATAACAGTTTCGATTTTTCATATCTGCATCATAGTAACATGCACAAACTTTCTTTTCTAATAATTATCTAACACAGGTAGAATTGGTCATTCTTCCTCGTTCAATCATCAATGAGAATCCACCAGAACAGCAAAATCAGCAGCCTCCACCCCCGCCACCCCCTCCACAAAATCAAGAATCTGAGCAGGAGCAGAATGAGGAGGACGAACAAGAGGTTTATTAAATAAAAAATTAGGGTTTGCCTTTTTTTTGGCTGATTATTGCTAAGTTAACTTTACCATACTCCTAAATTCAATCTCTTTCCCTTTGTCTTGTATTCCAAAATTGTTTGAAAGTGAAGTATAGGTTTGTTTTTAACATGAAGCTCTTTATAAGCAGGATGAAAATGATGAAGAAAATGAACAGGAGCAGGAGCAAATACCTGAAGAGTTTATCTTTGATGCAGAAGGGGGTTTAGTGGATGAGAAACTTCTCTTCTTTGCACAACAAGCACAGAGACGCCGGGGGAAGGCTGGGAGAGCAAAGAATGTCATATTTTCCGAGGATAGAGGCCGATATATAAAGCCAATGCTCCCAAAGGTTGGCGCTCCCTCCCACACACTTTTTTTTTTTGCTGACAGGGACATAACATCTACTCTTTGCTTTTTATGCCATTTTCAACCTATTCTCGTTTTGTGTGTTTGAAATTTCAAAAATAAGCATTCAATTTTCAGTCCTTTGTAGAGTCTCAAAAATCTTAAATTGTGTTTTTCAATGAAATTTTCCTCTACTCGTCCATCTTTTCTTAACAAGCTTCTTATTCTTTCGCAGGGCCCTGTAAAGAGATTAGCCGTTGATGCAACCCTTAGAGCAGCTGCACCATATCAGAAGTTGCGTAGGGAGAAGAACACTCAAAGCAATAGGAAAGTTTTTGTGGAGAAAACTGATATGAGGGCAAAGAGAATGGCACGAAAAGCAGGAGCATTGGTAGTAAAACTGTAGTCTTGTGTCATTTGTTTGTCCTTCAATTTTTTGAAAGAATTGAAACTGTTTCGTATCACTTTTGGTATTAGTATATCATACTGAAAGAGTCTGGTTCAATTTCAGAATATTGGACCTTCTTTACAGATAGTCTCAACTATTAATGATGATTGATTTAAAATTTTCTACTGTGAACACTCATAATCTTTTTTTGTGTTGAATTTAAAAAAAAAAATTATGGCAGGTTATATTTTTGGTTGATGCAAGTGGAAGCATGGCTCTGAATAGAATGCAGAATGCAAAAGGTGCAGCACTTAAGCTACTTGCAGAAAGTTATACAAGCAGGGATCAGGTAACTTGAAATGGGAAACAAAATTTATGAACTTTCATGGTTGCATAAATTAAAGGCTTCTCATTTGTTTTATTTATTTATTTTTTTTTTTTTTTAAAGTAAAATTTTCTGTACACTTAAACCTAGATTTTTGTATGACTCTAATTTCTTGATAAGATTTTCCTTATTCGGTAAAGGGATGAACAGAGTTTAAGCTATGAAATAATTGACATGTAAATACTGCATAGGAGTCCCTTTTTCCTTTTTCCAAAAAATTTAAACACAGACGTAAAGTTATGAAGAAAAGGAAACTTTAAAGTTGTGATTGCTTTGCACTAATAATACTAATAATAAATTACTTTAAAGAATTTGTAAATCAGTGATCAGCTACTAGCAAGTATAGAAATAATTATTTGCTTAATTCTAAAAGTCTTTGCTTATTATAAAGTATTCTCAAGAGAAGGTTCTCAGTATATATCATTCAAGAGTGGGATCCCCAAGTATAGAACAATGCTTATGGGATGTGGCATCAATTAGTTGGTGTTGGTCTTTGTTGGTTATGGTGATAACTGGCATCACCAATGTTTGTTGTCTCCAAAGGACTTGATTGGTATTGGTTTAGGGAGTCACCAAAATATGGGCACACTTATCCCAAGTATATAATGTCAGACTAAAGGATTTATCAATAGGTAATGTTGCTCCAATACCCATCCAAAGGGCTACTGAGGTACCAATTCAAAAGATGGTTGTTGCTAAGAAGCATAGAGACTATGGAGTAGGTATGGCAATGTAGACCATTGTGTGAAAATTGAAAACTAGGTGGGCACATTCTTCACTTGGTAGAAACTCAAGAACAACACAAAACAGTCACAGGTAGTGAGTGGCACCATCATAGATTATTGTATGCCTTCAACTGTGGGAGCTAGAGTGGATGCGGAGAGCAATGAGTTGAGGTTTTAGCAATGGCTCATGGGGTGGTTGATTGATTTGGTGTTCGGGGTTGTGTTGAGAGAGAGAGAGAGAGAATGAATGTCCTCTTGTGACAACTTCCTGTGGGTACAGGCCAAAAAGCTAGGTTCATAAATCTTGTGTTATTGCTCAAGGCACTAGGATGTCAAGTTGGGCGTGCCTTCACCACAACAAAATATGATGCGAGGCTTCTACTGTTCTACAACAGCATTGAACTAAAGAGAAATTGGTTAGGATGGTGATTTCAGTTCATTGACATAGTTCACGCCGAAAATAAAATTGAAAGGAAACAAGAGTGAAGCAAAATAACATTCTAGTCAAATAGTGGGCTCTTGCATATATACATCATAGTGTATATGCAAGTCATGGAAAGCAGTATAGTGAATGATAGAATATTTAAATGGGACAAGATGGGGAAGTAATTTTGAATGGTCAAAGCCAGGGATACAACATAACATCCCATTTTACATACCATTTTATTATAAACATATTATAACGACAGCTGTGTATATCATGACTACCATAAATCCCTTTTCTAGAGTAATCATTACAGAATGGAAATATAAATATATTGTTGAAGCCAATGTCCTGCCTGCAACTATTTCATCTAAAATTTATTTATGTACTTAAGCATTCAGCTAATTAGCAAACTATAAAAAGATACATAATAAGATTCTTTGAATTTCCATGATATTAACCTTTATGATGTATCAACTTATGATTTTAAATAGGTGTCTATCATCCCTTTCCGTGGAGATTCTGCTGAAGTTCTCCTGCCTCCTTCTAGATCAATTGCAATGGCAAGGAAACGTCTTGAGAGACTTCCATGTGGGGGAGGTTCTCCCCTGGCTCATGGCCTTTCCGTGGTATGTGAATTTGGTATCTTTTTGACTAAAGGCATCTTGAAAAAACTTTTCAATCTTGTTCCTCTTTTTACCCCATAATGGTAAATTCTAGTTAGGCATCTCTGTAGTGGAAATAAGGAAACTTGTTTCTTGAATATTGTGAATGACTTCCACCCTTGTCTTCAACCATTTTTGTCCTTGTAATTCCAAAGTGACTGACATGTCCGTGTTCTCTATCACACAGTATTTACATATTTCCTCTCTCTGTCTCTAATTAATGGCAAAAGAACCTCCAATTCTAAGTTCTCACTTAATTTTATCATTGGCTTCTTGACTTTTTGCACAGTATAATTTCCAATTCCCTAATCTCTCCCAGTAATTAGAGCTATGGTTCCTAAATATTAACCGACCTTTTGTTTGCCTTAATTTTGCTTAGGCCGTCAGGGTTGGGCTGAATGCAGAGAAGAGTGGTGATGTTGGCCGCATAATGATTGTTGCAATAACTGATGGTAGAGCCAATATATCACTGAAAAGATCCACTGACCCTGAAGCTGCTGCAGCTACTGATGCCCCAAGACCTTCATCACAAGAGTTGAAGGTAAATTTTTTGATACTTTAATTCGACACATGGCATTAGTAATGACAGTGTTGGACCTGCTAATAGATGGCTTACTTGGAAGGTTGTTTTGGTCAAACTTCATATCATTGTCTGATAATGGTCCTTCTATTCTGAGATTGCATAAAACTTGTGTAGAGAATATTTGATTATCCAAAAGAATAGGCTAATATCAAATGTCCCCTGCTTCCGCAAACCCATTAACTTTCATGTCAAACCCATTAACTTGCATGTCAAACCCATTAACTTTCCAATGCTTCATTTGCAAATCTCGTGTAGAATAGGAAAGGTGCTTACAAATTTTGCATATTTGAATCTAAGAATTTTGTGATGAATTTGGCCTAAGTGGTAACGATTATCTCTACGTGCTCAATAAAGGATGAGATTCTGGAAGTGGCTGGGAAAATATACAAAGCAGGGATGTCTCTTCTTGTCATTGACACAGAAAATAAGTTTGTTTCAACTGGTTTTGCCAAGGAAATTGCAAGAGTCGCTCAAGGTTGGTTTACTTGAAATCTCATTGTTCTTCATTCTGTGAATACTAACATAAACTCATTCAAAATCCTGGTTCTGCAGGAAAATATTATTACTTGCCAAATGCTTCAGATGCTGTTATCTCAGCTACAACCAAGGAAGCATTATCAGCCTTAAAAAGCTCATGAACCATTAAAAAGTGTGTTACTTTGGCCTCTGAAATCTGACAAAATTTAACTGATTTATTTTACTACCAAACATTTTTTTTCTTCTTTGTCCTTATAATGGTGTAATCTATCCCACATGTATCAGTGTATGTCATTACAAAGCGAAATAAAAATTTTCTTATTGTTCCTTTTTTATGTTAAATTCCAAATGTTATTCGTCCAAGCACTGACCCCAAAAGGAAGAGGTCCTGTCAGAGCAATCTATTAAAGCTTTGCCATTCTGAGTGATGGTGGCAGTTTTGCTAAAAGTGGTGCGGTGCCATTTCTAGTGAAGAATTTAGAAGTGGGGTAAGATCCTGATTTCTATTCTTTTGAAGCAAAAATCTTTACCATTTACATATAGAATCATATAGGAGCATCATTCAAAAGCTTACTTACCAGGCTCACATTCTTACTGATTGATTAGAATTCTAACCAAAATGTTAATATCAGATTGCCCCATAGTTTAGACATGCTTATGTCTTTTAATGCTTTCATTTGATATTCACTTTCATAGGGGAAAAAAGCCCTCAAAATGCCCGGCCATTGACATAGTTAACAGTAATTGCAAATATGACATGGTATTTTTTTGAATGTAATTTGAAGAGAAAAATGGCACTTTAAGTGAAAGTGATAAACAAATACTTCTTTATATTGGCTACATGCACGCAGTCACAGTGCTAGTTCAAGTTATCAGTGATAATGAATCCCACAAGTTGTGGCTTGAGTTGTTACATGACTCCGACTTTGGCAGATCTACTAGTACTGTGAGCAAATGCTATAAACCTAACCAAAATTCTCTCTATTTAAGAGAGTAAACTCTTAAAATGCAAGTCCAACAATCTATCTAAAATAGAGAATTTAAAAAAAAGAAAAAAAGCGAAAGTATTTAAATAGGATAGCGCCTGTTGGAAAGTGTATTTAAAAAACTAGGTAGGCAAAATTAAAAAAATTAACTTTTACTCTCCAATTTAAGTGAGAAAATGCCTACATTGTTGAAAATACTAAGTGAATTGTTGTTTTCTGCACCACAAACAGAGCAATTACGTTTAAAAATGAAGTGCATGGGAGATGATTGAAATGCGAGGGCTATATTCAAACAATTGCAAGCGAGAAAAATAAGAACTTAAGAGTGTATTTGGATTGGATGGAACTGAGTTATATAACTCAGTTTCATCACCCATAATCCCAAACACGTGGGACTCACACAAAAAAAAGAAAAAAAAAGAAAAAAAAAAGTTGTTTGGAAAGTTTTTTGAGTATTGTTTCCGTCACTCAAAACTCAAAAAATTGAGTTTGAGGGATGAAAACCGGGTACAATTTTTTTGAGTTTCCAAAACTTCAAACTTGAATTTCAATGGCATTGTGGGACCCATGTACAGAGACTTGTTGAGTTAGACCCACGATCCCTACCTTTGATATTACCGTTGGCTTTAACTTTTCTTTTTCTCATTTCATTTCTTCACATTTCAGAGTTTCAGAGATTCTCATTTCATTTCTTTTTCTCATCTCATTTCATTTCTTAACTGAAGTTCTTGGTCAGCCGAGTGTAGGAGCAATGATGCGATGCAAGAAGCTCAAAAAGCAATGAGTGTGGGAGCAATGTTGAGCTAGAAGAAGCTTTAAAACCGTATACATTAAAAAACCACTGGTGTTATGGGTCGTAACTTGTAAGAGTTTTCTACTACTAAGCTATCTCTTTTCTTCACGTAGTTTATTTATATTTAAAAACTAGTCGGAAATCCGTGCAACGCACGGGAACTTACCTATTTATAATAGACTAAAATAATTTTATAAAATTTTAAATTGATTATGAAACTATACTATTGCGTGAATTGCTCCTATCTTTTTGAGTTACAATTTGATGAATAAACCATTGCTTGAACATGCAACATGTTGCAAAACATCTAGCTAACAAATTTAGATATTGCAAAAAAATAACTAAAAAATTATGATGTTAAAACTTCCGAAAGGAATAAAAAAAATCAGAAAATTCACTGGCACTGCCTAGAAATTATTGAAACAAAACAAAATATATATGACTACCAAATAGAGAAATATAAGAGAAAGATAGGTTACCTTCAAAAAATTCAGACGGTCAAACTTTCAAAAGACAATAAAATTAAAAATCAAAAGATTCAGAACCTACAAATTATAAAAACAAAACAAAAAAATATAGTCATTATTGCGAGACAATTTCAGTAAGGATGGAAAGCTTTTCTAAGTTTCTTTTTATCCAATTCTTCCTAATTGATGAAAAATTTGGTTCAAACATTGTCGAACACTTTGAAGGTGCAAATAATATAGGCTTCCAACATAATCTTTTGTTAAATTTGATTGCAATAGTAAGTTTGTACTAAAATTATAAACTTTGACACTTTCAATGACGATAACTATTAAACCAGTACAGGAAATTAAAATTAAATTTGAACTCATAATGGAGATTAAATTATAAACTTACTATTGCAATCAAATTTAACAAAAGATTGGAATAATTAAAACAAAACAAAAAATTACCTCTAAAATTGTCCCCATAGTTTCAGAGTCCATTAAATCCTATGCAAATTCAAAAATTGTCTAACAATAATGAAACAAATCAAAGGAGATTTGGCAATTCTAGGTAACGTGATATGATCATTCTTTGTTGCTTAGCCACCAAATAGGTAAATGTTTATTGTTGTTTAGTCACCAATTAAGCAATCCAATAAAAAATAGATAAACAAAAGATACCACTTTTAAATTCGTTCTTCAAACGTTACACTAGCAAAATCATTAGAGAGAGAGAATTACAGAGAGGCAGTGACAAAATTGGTGAATCTGCCAGGCAAAATATGATTTTGAATAGCAGATTACATCCTTTAATACGTGCTTAGTTTCAACCTTTGTGTGTTTTCTTAGGGTTTGAGAGAAGCGAATGAAAGAGGCTACGTGAGATGTTTTAGGGTTTGAGAGAAGCGGATGAGAGAGAGGAGTGAGATGTTATATATATATATAAGAGACTCTTGTTAGGACTCTCTCACTATTTAGTTTAAAAAAATAAATTTTTTTATAAATTAAAATGATGATGTGGAAAATTGTGAGAGTTTCAAAGGTTTCGATTTTATATTTAAAAAAAGAAATGATATGTCCATAACATTTTTACAACAAATCCTAAGTGACAGGTTGTTACTGGTTTTTATTGTTAGAGTAAAAAAGTAATCTTAGTGTTAGGTTCAAATTTGAACCAATAATAACTAATCACTTGTGATTTGTTATAAAAATGTTATAAAAATATTGTGGACGTAGCATCCTCATTTAAAAATAATAATAAAAAGAAGAAAGAAAGAGAAAGGGAGGGAGACTGAGAGAGAGGAGGGATTCATATCTCGTGCAATAGCTCAAATCCTAACCTTCCATTCAATCTAATGGCTCTAAAATAACTCCACGTCATCAATCCGCATCACTTAGAAAAAAAAAATCTAATTCACTCTCATTCCTCATTTCTCTATTTACCATAACACTGCAAGCAAGGTGTGGTGCAAGTCAATGCCATGCAATGGTCGTAACTAGCAAGACTAAAATTTCACACAAGCTTCGTCTTCACTAGTAGAAATCCGAAGATTAAGAAACAAAGCACTATCGTGAAATATGAGGCCATGACTTTAAATCATGTTTATGGCAGGGGCAATATGTACAAAGCAAACAGAACTTATTAGCACTTAAAATGAACTAAGTTGAACACAATTTTTTTTCCCTTACATTATGATCATCTCAACTCTCGTACACAAGCTGAGAACCACATGGCTGATCATAGACAACTAGGTAAGTAGCATTTTTATTCAAAAACCAGTACACCAGGGATAGCTTACCCCTAAATCTTTCTTGGTGATATCCGGTATTTATGCAATAAGACAAGAAGGCAGTGATTGTTCCAGAAATGGAACATGGACCGAAAGGGGGAAAGGAACATCGTTGTGAGCCCTCCAAGGAGGGCTTGGGGTTGGTTAGACCACATGTTGTTCTTAGTACGTGCCCCCGGACACATGCTACCCTATACGCGATGATGGCTCCATACAGTAAGAAAAACCATCCTACAAGGTGAACAACTTAGCTTACAATACAAGGCCAATAGCCACAGCTTGTGGTCTTCTAGACACCAACAAAAACCATCCGTCTAAGTGAGAGCCCTCCTGGGAACAAATCCTGTTTACACAAGCAGTCCCAACTATCTGATGGGTGGTCGAAAGATAAACTCAGTCACACAACAGCTTAAGAGTCCTCGTAGTGAAGGTAATCTCTTGTTGTAGAGGCACACTACACATGATAAGCCCCTAATGGTTCCAGTCCATTCCACTAGTATCTTTGGTTCTTACCAAGCCCAATCCCCACCCTTCCTATATCACATCGGAATACTTCCTGAACATTGGTAAGCTTTGAACTAGTTGAAATGGTTATGAACCATGCAATTATGACAATCTGGTAAGAATTAACAAGTATGCATTCTGTGTAAACTTCATAATCACTAATAGTGAATAGAAGTGGGAATGTAATGGCCTCGAGTTGTCGACAGAAGGCTTCATTGACAGCCATTCCTAAATGAAAGTTTGCAGTAGCATATTATGGATGATAATCATCCTTTTGATCCAATGTCTATCCAAAATGTGTTCTAAATGTGGTGAATCATAGTGTGAGTTTGAAAAGCACGATTTGCGCATTTCCCAACGGATGTGTTTTTTTTTAGTGGGTCATGGGTCCCGTGCACTGTTCACGAGACCCGCAAGTACTTTTTTTTAGCAAAAACAATTTTAAAACTGGGTCTCACGATACTATTCACACATTTAAAAATTATTTTGCTACAGTATTTTCAGTTTTCAGCAATAAACGGTATCCAAACAAACCCTTGGACCGAAAAACTTTCCTCCACCAATGATGAAAATGAAATGTATATCTAAGACTGAGATTATTAAAAGCTATAGCATTGGCCTATGGATTTATGTTCTTTTCTCCTTTTTTGAATACGGAATTGGACTACGGATAAAAACCAAGATCATAAAATGACTCAAGACTTGCCTTTTGCCTTTATAATTTATACTTTTATAGGGAATAAACCTTTTTATAAAATTAAAAAAAAGAAAAAGAAAAAAAAAGAAAAGAAAAGCAATTTGACAATCTTCATTGAAATTTGAAATTGCTAGTGCACAATGATACATAACGAAATTGGAGCAACCAAAATCTCACATGCAAAGATTCCTTGGTGCTTTTCTTGCAGGAGATCAAAGAGTGTTCAGGGAAATGAAACCAAAACAAGCTTCTAAGTTGATACATACCAAACTTAAAACAACACTAATCTCTGAAGATACGTTACAACACACGTTAACTGCAAGTCCTACTGAAAACAGGCATAACAACGTAAAGAGGTGGCTATGTTTCAGTGACAACAATCCTTTATTCTTTTGATAAATTAATATGACAAATGGCATTTTATTATAGAGAGAAACATGGGAAACACACAAACTTTTCATCTGAAACATCTGGAAGAAAAGGATCCATTAGCATCCGTACAACTGAAAGCCTCCTGCAATGCACCTCCTATAAAAGCTCTAAAAGCCAGAAAAGTGATTATGAAGTACCTGAAATTCACATTAGCATCATTCACATTCACATTGACACAGAAAAGTGAGCAAATTTTCAATTGGAAAACGCAGATAGTGACCTGAAATTGTAGGGTGAATTAGTTAGTGTTAGTGGGAATCATGCCAGTGTTCCTGGCATAAGCGAAAATGCCACCAGCCTCGATGACGGGGCCAGCATCCCCAATGGGCTTCAGCTTGTACTCCTTCCCAGTGGTGTGATTGATCAGACGGCTCTCCGCGAGCTCAATGGTGATGGTATCTCCAGTCCTACACTCCTCACATATCCTACCCTCCGATTCCAGAGGGTACACCTCTCCCGTCGCCACCGAGTTCCTGAAGAATATCCGCGCATACGACTCCGCCACCACCGCCGCCGCTCCAGCAGCGCCGAGAGCCACGGGCGCGTGCTCACGAGACGAGCCGCAGCCGAAGTTGTAGCCGCCGATCACGATGGAGTAGTTGGTTTTGCTCTCGTTTGGTTCAACGAACCGCGCGGTGTAAGAGGAAGGGAGGCCGATTAGGGCGTAGGAGCCGAGCTTTTCGTACTCGTCGGGGTTAGAGGGGACCAAGGTCAGGTACTCGGCGGGGATGATTTGGTCGGTGTCGATGTTGTCGCCGACGACGTAGCAGAGGCCGTGGAATGATGTTTTGGTGGTTGAGGTGGCGGTGGCGCGTGGGATGATGGAGGAGAGGGAAGGGCGTGGGGAATGCGTGCTGAGGGGTTGTTTGACAATGAGGTGGGATGTGTTGGGAAATTTGATAAAACGTGTAGATCTAGTGTGATAAGAAGGAGAGAAAGAGGGTTTGGGTGAGGTGGTGAAGGTAGTAGTAGGGTTTGGAGAGAGAGACAGTGAGGAGGCTGCCATGCTTTTGGTTGAGGAGACTCAATCAATCTGTCAACAGTGTCACTGCCAGGGATTTATATCCTTTAGATTTCTTAGGTATTCTACAGTAGATTTCCTTAAATTCTAACCACTCTTTAATGATTTAATGGTCAAGATTCTGTCATGTCAGTATTTCACTAACAATATTCTTAAAATAATAAAATAATGTTGCAAACAAAACAATTAAGAATATTGTTAATGAAATGCTGATATGGTAGAATTTTGACCATTAAATCATGAAAGAGTGGTTAAGATTTAAAGAAATCTATTTGGTAGAGCGTCCTAAAAAATCTAAAGGATCTGAATTTTCCTGTCAGATAGATAGCTGAAGGTGAAATATGCTCCATTCCAACGTGGCACATCAGGCTAGCTAAATTAATGGGTCCGGGTAAAAAAGAAATCCGAATTCAGGAAAATATGGATCCGGGTCCGGATCCAATTGACCAGTTCGAATTCGAACTTGAAAAAGCGCTCTCTTCTCTTTGCTCACCGAAACTGGAACTAAAACCTCTCTCTCTCTCTCTTTCTCTCTCTCGCTCTCTCTCTCCGCTTTTGAAAGCACATTTTCCCGCGCTTTCTCGACTCACAGTCACACAAACACAGAGGCAACTTTTTCTACGGCGAAGGTTTGTTCACTCACTCAACTCAGCTTCTAATTTCTAGGGTTTTCTTTCTTCCCATTTCGAGAATTCGCCTCAATTTTCCCGGCACCCAAACATTTCTTACGGTTTTAAATTGCAGATGTATATGGGATTTTTCGGTGTCCGAAAATTTTGTTGTTTGCTTCCTACACATTCAGAAATTCTTCTTTTGCTCTGTGAACTAAAAGATTACTTTTTTTATTTTATATTATTTTTACCTAAATTCTGTAATTCTTATTTTGCAGATGGAAGCTCTGTATTCGAAGCTCTACGATAAGTACACTAAACTCAAGGTTAATGTGACAATGTGTATGTTTATTTATTTATTATTATTATATTTCAATGATGCTGTGTTTGGTCACTGAGAAAATTTTGCGATTACGGCAAAGAATACTAGTTCTTGAGAAAGAAAATGACAAACTTGTTTAGTTGGGAGTTGATATTGTTCCTTTTCTTTTTCTTCATATATATATGCTTCTTGTTTTTTGGCAGAAGAGAAAATGGTCTGAGTTGGATAAGCTAAATAAAGATCAAGAAGTGAAATTTGTGACTTATGTGAATGGTATGTATTTTTTTGGGTTTATACTTTCAGTGTTTTATCTCTCTCTCTGTTTTTTTTTTTTTTTTTTTTGGTTCCAATCTTAAAGAACTGTTTTTTCTTTATGATTTTTTTTCTTGTTTCAAATTAACTCACCTTAGTTGTGTTCTTTGTAACGAAAATTTGAAAAACATGCTGACCCAAGTTGGGTCCTATACTTATGCTTGCAAAGATCAATTTTTTTAAGGTTTTTCCGGAACATTGTATGTGGTCTCTCAGTCATCTGTGCCAATTGGTTTGTGAAATGGTAAAATAAAATTTTATGAGCTGTCTTTAGATGCCAATTACTTTGCTATTCTACTCTTATCTGGGTTAAAACTTGAAGTTCCAACTACCTTTGAATTGCCCTCCTTAATCGACATGGTTGTTCGAAGCTGTGTCTCTACTCTCTAGTAGTGTGCTTCTTTAGCTCAATTAATTTGATGAGTCTTTGGACAAAACTATGCATGGCTTCTTTGTTCTCTTCTCACTTAGAGGTTTTCATTTAATAGAATAGTTTGTTGCTGACTCAATGTAAAAGAACCCTATAAAGTGTGGTTTTTCTTTTGCCTATGCGTTGAGAGCCCTTTTAATCTTAATTGAAGTTAGTAATATGTGTCATCAATTGGACTGCACTCTACTGCTATTAACGTAATTATAGTTATCGCTCAAGCTTTAAGCTTATTCTGCTTCATCATTTATTTTCTCACTTGTTGCAGCTGCAGAGGAGCTGATACAACACCTGAAAAATGAAAATGACCAGTTGCGTGCTCAGGTTGGCGACTTGAGAAGTGAAGTGTCTTCGATTAGGTATGCATTCCTACTTTCCACTAACCTTTTGCTTTACTTCATGTATTTCCCCCCTCATATAAAGCACCATTTATTCAACTTTTGGTGGAGCTTAAATGATGCAGGAAAAAGCTTAAATGGGTTTTAATACCAATTTTGATGTAGGATTTTTAGGTATTCGGCACTAAACTAGATTCTTGATGAGACCTTGAATGTGTTGATGACTGTTTAGTATTAAAATAATGAATTGAACATGAAATAAAGAAAGCTAAAACACTAGGCAATCACACCCGCAAAGCTTAAATAAGCTGCTAGAATTTTATTGAAATCAATCTCTCTATCAATCTTCTTGACTACAATGAATCCTTTATATAGGCTATTGCTAAATCCTTTCTTAGGACTAGGACCCCTAAATAACCTAATCCTAGAAAGACTAGGATTACTAATAATAAAGAATAGCAATTAAGAACTTCTAGACCAAATAGAAAATGGCTCTTAAACAAAAAATAAGACTCATGGGTCTTTTTAGTACAGCTAAGGACCGCCCCTTTCAGAAAATCTAGAAAATACTGAATTGCCCTATTCCAATAAACTTAATTAAAACTGAACCAGCATCTTTCTAAGTTAAAGAAGTGTGGCGTCGTTTAATCAAGCTTTATTAGGGAAATAGGTGTGGAGATATGGGCATGAAGTTACCCACCTTTGGCGGAGAGTTATCTCCCCAAAATATGGTGAGGGTCAAGGGGGGTGGAGTACGAAAGTTTGCAGGAGGACTCATGGATGTGGCCTTTGGAGAAGCATTCATGAAGGGTGTGAGAGTTTTTCTAAGCATCTGTCTTTTGTAGTGGGTGAAAGCACTTGTATCCGCTTCTGGCATGATAGGTGGATTGGTGATAATACCCTAAAAGATCTCTATCCTAAGCTCTATGTGTGTTCAGCTGCCAAGAATGCTTGCATCTTTGAGGTTTTGTGGATTCCAAAAGGGGGTACTGTTAGAGTGTGTCATTTAAGGTTTTATAGAGCTTTTGAAGATTGGGAGCTAGCTGCATCTTATTCTCTACTTCAGCTTATCGAAACTCGTATTCCTCGGGGTGATAGGAGAGATACTCTTTGTTGGGGCTCAAAGGTGATGGTAAGTTTGACACCCGGTCTTACTACCAAGCGATTCGGGGTACTTCGAATTCTTTGTTTCCTTGGAAGGGTGTTTGGAAACCAAAGATTCCTAAGCGAGTGGCTTTCTTTTTGTGGACAAATGCTCATGATCGGATTCTCACTTTGGATAATCTCATGCTTAGGGGTCGCCCTTTGGCAAATCGGTGTTGTATGTGTTGTTGTGATGGGGAGTCGGTGGACCACCTTCTTCTTCATTTTCCTGTTACACATACCTTATGGACTTTTATGCTTCAGGCTTTTGGTATTCATTGAGTTATGCCAGGATCAGTGGCGGAATTGTTATCTTGTTGGCATCAGTGGCTTAGGAAGCATAATTCGAATATTTGGAATTTGATTCCAGGGTGCTTAATGTGGATTGTTTGCTTGGAACGAAATTGTTGCTCACTTGAGGACAATGAGAAGACGTTGGATGAGTTAAAGGTTTTATGCCAGCGTAGTCTTTTTGAGTGGTCTCGTTGTTGGGGTTTTACTGATTCTTCTCCTCTCTTTGAGTTTATGTTTTCCCTTAGATTAACTTCCAGATTACCCTCTTTTTTGTTTTGCTGTTTGTTTCATCTGTTTCTTGTTGTTCATCATCATGAACAAATTGTACTATTCATTTTTTACTCATTAATAATAGTTCTTTGATTACCTATCAAAAAAAAAAAAAAACTAAACTAACCATGAAAGGTGCCAAGAAAGCCCCACATCAAAACCAGACCATAAATCTTGAATCTTTTGGTATTTAATATTGTTTTTCAAATTCTTTCTTGTTTGCGTTATTAAATAACTGTAAATTTGGAACCATGATAGTTCTTTCATTAACGCATGATGAATATTTATATACAAGCTACTTAATAATAATAATAATAATAATAATATATATATATATATACACACACCCACAAGCTGTACATGGTTTTTGGGCAATGGGCTGCTATAAAGAAGACATATTACAGCATTTAAACTATTAGCAGTTGCACAAGTCAAAACCCCATATGACATTCTAATTTATACATAATACATACATTTGATTTTGCACTCACAATCATGGTCTTCTCATATTCAATTTCAAATATATCTTGCATGCCTAATAATAACAGTCTGAGACATATGTCACTTATGTTTTCAGGTCCGCCAAAGATGATCAATTTACTGAATTCCAAAATCGTTTAATGGAAGAGAGCCAGAAGAGTAAGGCATATGGATTTGGTTATTTGGTGCTACTTGTATCTCTTATACTAGCTTACCAGTTTGGTGTGTTAGCATCTACGTCATGGATTTAATATTTTTCAGCTTAGACAAACCTAGATGAGTATAATAGGAATTTCTCCTTTGCTTCTGTGGAAAACTATCATAGATAGATATTAAGTTTTGTCTGGGTATTCATCCATTAAGGTTATAATTGACTGGTTTTTGAGAACATGCATTAAGGTTATACTTGCTTACTAGTTTGATGTGTTAGCAACTTAGCATCTGCATTATGGAGTTTCTTAGTATTGTTTCAGCTTAGACAAATCTAGATGAGTTTAATAGGAATTTCTCCCTTGTTTCATTTTTATTGTCTGGGTACTAATGCATTAAGGTTATAATTGACTGGTTTTGAGAATATGGTAAGCCCTGCAATTATAGTGAATATATTATCTAGGGCAGACAGGAAACATGATGTCAATTTCACTTTATGTAGTACAACCCAAATACTTGTGCCAAGTTTGGTGCAAGAGGAAAAAGATTAACTATGGTAAATTGGAGACGAGTTTTCAGAGGATCATTTGTTGCACATGATATTGTGGGCAGCCTAGATGATCAACATTGTTAGATAAGTACTAGGAAACAATTAATTTGTTGATTTGAATGATTCATAAGTCAAAATATGGAATAACTTTTTTTTTAAAAGAATGCAAAGATGGTTTTTATTGTGTGCCATGTGGAATATTTGCATTCAAATTCGTGTTGAGATGCAACTTGATTCTAGATATTTGGTTTACCATCAGCTTTAAATGAACCAGCTAGGCTGGTTCTTGTATTCTGAACCTAGAACTAGATTGAAAGCTAAAAGGAGCTGAACTAGACCACCTGGATAAATGCAGGTGTGTGAGGTCTGTTTCAGATTGATCGATGGAAAACATTTACTCCTTAATTTATTGTGATATGGCTAATGACGGAAAGGTAGGTAATTATAGTAAATGAAAGGTAAATAACTCAATGTGGACACTAGTTTAGTAGTGCTCATGATGAGTGCCCAGATTTTCAGAAAAGTCAGGCCCACACCCATTTTCTATGCCTTTGCTTGGGCCCCTGAACTTTCTCATTTGAATTTATAGTATAGTTTTCATTGTTACTTTAATAACTAAATTTTTGTGTGGTTGTTCTTGTAATTGCGAACATAGTTTTGATAATTAAACCAATTAACTCACTGGGTTGGGCTGGCTTGTGTTTCTAGTTGAACTGAACCAAGTTGTAGTTCAAACTTTTTTTAAGTGCAAAGAGATCATATTGTTTAATAAAAATTGGTGCAACTTAGTTTTGAAAGCTGTAGTCATATCATCTATATTGATTGGAGTTTCATCATGCTTCTCTTGTTAGAAAAGTTATGACAAATATGTTTGTATGTATGGTGTTTTTTTCATCCCTACTTAGTTTAGAGCTTCTATCGGCACTTCACCAAAATTAAGCAGGTTAATGTATTTGATATTGTTGACATGAGTACTGCTTTGATGTGACTACATTTAAAGGACTTAAAAAGATGAAAAAAAGACTGTGTTAGCCTTTGAAATCTTGGTGTTTTCTCATGCTATATGAATCTTCTATTGATTTTTGTAAGGAAAAAGTTATCCTCCAAAACAAGTTGGAGGAATTTCCTCTGTATGTAATAGTTCATAAGGCCATCCACATATATTTTAATCACACAACTTGTTAAAATATTTAAACATGTCACATCACTATTAAATAAGTCATGTGATTAAAAAGTATTCATGGATGCTCATTTGAGTTGCCACATATTGGTTTGGAGGGACTTTCAAAAAACAAGTTTGTTGTTGTCAATTGTAATAGTTGGTAATAATGGTAATTCTAGCATTTAAGCATGGGTGTATCTATTGTATGCTTCCTGTGTACTTGGGCCACATTTCTCTTTAGCTCAATAAAACTTATTAATTATAATTTAAAAAAAAAGGCGTCTTTACATGACCAATCAATTCCTATTCAATTTCTGATCATCATTGAGAGGATGAATATATCGCAGATAAAGCTCTTTCTGAAGAAGTAGAGAAGCTCAGTGTACTACAACTAGAGGGAAATTTTGGCAGTTCAAGGGTTGGCAGAAATGACAATGGACGTCTGAATACACCTAGAGTTACAAGATCGGTGTCCAACAGCCCATACAGAATAATGACCAGAAAACGTAGCAAGCTTTTTAGTTCTGAGAGTCAAGATGATGCCATGCGAGTGCAACAAGAATCAGAGAAAAATTTATTAACAGAAACTGTGCCTAGTGGTGCTCTCTTAAATGTTCATCAGGTATAAAAGTTAATCCTACATGTGTTGAGCTGGAACTATTAGTTTTATGCTTTTCTTCTGACCAGTTTTTTGTAATCATCCAGCCGGAATGCTGTAGAAGAACTGCTAACACATCAGGTTGGTGTTGGAAATTAAATATCTGATATTTTACTTGGCATATCTTTGGTTTATTGTGTTTTAGTGTTTCTTAGGTGGTGGAATGAATGAAAGGGGCTCAGTTAACTGCTTGTTTCAAGCTTTTGTTGAGTACTTGGTGGGCATGAAACTATCTGCTGTTACTCAAACTGAGGGAATGTCTATTTCAGCCCTGCACCAATCAAGTGGTAAGCCATCAATCTGGAATAATAGTTTCAATTCGTTGACATGTACACATATTTCTTTTTATTTCTTGATTCTTTGATGTTAATATGATGCAACCAGCTAACATCTTTTAACTGAATGCTTGGCCATTCATTTTATAGTACCCATATTCTGATTCAAGAAGTTCCCTGTTAAGTAGATGTTGTGGTGGGAGGATTATTTTGTTTCATAAGGATGTGTAAGAAGTCCTCTATCTTGATTTGATGAATTATTGTTGCCTGGGCACCAAAAGAGCGGTGACAGACAAAGAGCCAAAATTTCTGGATATAGGTAAAACATGCTCCAGATATTCCTATGAAATTGTAGCATAAACGCTTTTATCTGGAAGCATTCCAAGACATGATAATGCGTTTGACAGAGTGGACTTCTTAAATACAATTGACTTTGCTTATACTAAAAAAATACATTATTAAATATAAGTTTTTAACTTTGTAAAACATATCAGTCACTTTTGCCATTGATCTTTGGACAAAATGATGTCTTTGGACATCATATCAGCCATTCCTCAAATGTATAATACTAAAAAAAAAAAAAAAAAACTGCTAGTGTTTGACACAAATTTTGACTAACAATTTAATCAAGGATGTTTGCATTACATATATATGGGTTCAAAATAGAATGGTTGTATTGAAAGTATCTTATTGTACCTGTGTCCAATTAGACCTCAGAAAAAGCTTGTTTGATTGTCTAATTAAGCCTCTGGTATATTGCTTAATTGGAATTCTTAGCAGAACTAAGTTTTGGCTTCAAGCATCTTATGGATCAAATACTGCATGTTGGTCACTACTTTCTAATCTTGATCATAACAGGGTACTCATTCAGTCTTACATGGGTAGACAAAGCTGCTGGAGAGGAAGCAGAACTGTTGTACCGTGTCTCATCATTGGGGACATTTGAGAGAGTAGCACCAGAATGGATGAGAGAGGTCATTCTCTTCAGCACAAGCATGTGCCCTATCTTCTTTGAAAGGGTATCCCGTGTTATCAGACTGCACCACTAATGGTCCTCTTCTTAGTTTAGATTGTTGTTTTTGACAATCTGAAATACTGCAAGTATTTGTAAATCAACACCTGTGGCAATGGACTTGCGATGGGCTAGTCTAATTATCTTTTTGCTGTAGATTAGTTAGTGGTATGGTAGATTTTCTCGTAGATTAGGGAACTTCATTAAAACTTTGTGATCTTCTATGTAAATTCAATGATTCATAGATATATTGATTGACAGTATGAATTTCTAGAGATAAACAAATCTCAGAATGTATTTGATGTACAACTTGCTTATATATAAGCAGTGGTTATCTTTAAAACTTAGGGGTGGTTTATGATGTTTTAATGATGATTTGTATTGAAATTAAAATATTGAGGATTTGTGCAAGTTCTTTTATTTGTTGGTTATAATATATAACAGTTCTTCTGTATATTGTGGCAAGTGGGCTCTGATGTATGTTCCAAGCTATAACAATTGAGTTTTGACTCACCACTGCAGTGGTATTTGAGCCAGTCTATATATACGTTGATTATCACTGTGCCAAGTTTTTTTTATGGTATCTGAGCAAGCGGTAGATCTGAAGTGCATATAGTATGTTGAACAATTTAGTTATCTCAACTCCTTCTCGAGGATCAATATATTTAATAGCTTTCTCTTTTTGTATCTGCCTCAATGCATGTCTCCTCAAAATTTCCTGTAATCTATTTGAGGTAATCAATAAACTTATATGATGTTTGTCATGAAACATAAGAGAAACGTTCACACCAACATAGGGCATGCATAGGCCCATTTACAGCCCATGTATAAAGAAGCCCAATCCCGCTACACTTTGCAATAAGCCCATTAGCAATACTCGAATAGTCTATACCGTGAGTCACAACGCATAGAATCCCAATCTCTCCATTCCCTCTAGTCTATCTCTACCTACTCTTCTTCTTTTCTTCCTATCTACAATTTTCAGTCTCTCTATTTCTCAGTCCCTCTCTTCCTCTTCCATCGTTAAACCCTATAAAAAGCCCCTTCTTTCCAACGACGTCGTTCCATTCTCACACACACAGAGACAGAGGGAGGAACCCACAATGAATCCCTCTACTCTCACAACCGCTTCACCTTCTTCTTCTTCTTCTTCTTCTTCTTCTTCCACTTTCCTCAACCCTCTCCCTCTCCCTCTCCGAACCTCTAACAACCTCAACAGACGACGCCGTTTCCGTGTCTCAGTCCCTCGCAACTCTTCCGCCGACCAATCCGCTCCTTCCACGTCATCGCCTCCTCCTCCTACTCCGACGGGCAATATAGTCTTCGTCGGAGGCAAAAGAGAGCTCACCGGGATTCAGCCTTTGGTGGCCATCCTCTCGCCGCCTGTCAGGTTGGCTTCCTCCGCCTTGTTAATCGGCGCAGCTATTGCCGCCGGCTACGGCTTGGGTTCTCGCTTCGGTAAGGCTCAGGGTAATGTCGCCACTGTCGGCGGAGCCGCCGCCCTCGGCGCGGCTGCTGCTGCTGCCGCGTATGCCGTGAGTGCGGCTGTGCCGGACGTTGCTGCCGCGGATTTGCATAATTACGTGGCGGGATGTGACGATCCTAAGGTTGTGAACAAGGACGATATTGAAAGGATTGCCAAGAAGTAAGTTCAATTTCTTGTTTACACTCATTCATTCCATTGTAATTTGATTAATAGCTAGTGTGTGTATATATATATGTATAGCAATTAAAAAATAATAATAATAATAAAGTTAGAGAATTTGAAGAAAATATGTGGCCTAAGTAAATTAGAATTTTGGAGACGAGTTTGTTTTTCTGTGAATTGCTTTACTCTAATACAACGATGAGTTCTAATTGGTTTTGACTAACATGTAATAAAAATCAAATTAATATAATGATGAGGATGTGAAAATGGAAATGGAAAATTATGGGATTTCAAAAGCTTACTTTGCAACATTAGAAAGAGTCAACCAGAAAGTCAAAGCCTTCCATATTTTATTTTTATATATATTAATTTATTGGTTGAAGAGCTTTAATATATAATCTGTGGTGAAATTCTGATTTGAGTTTCATGGGGCTTGGCGTGTCATGTGTGGCATTTGAAGGTTATGTTGGACATCATTTTTTTTAATGTTTTTATTAGAAGGAACTACTATTTCCATATTGTATATGACTCTTTTTGCATCTGGGTATTGCACAAGAATGCATTCTGAGCTACAATTTATCTGCCTCCTTGGGTTGAAAATGGAGTCTTTTTTTTTCAAGGGTACCAGACCTCTCCCAGAGTCCTCTAAAGTGGGACCTTTTTGCACTGGGTTCGACCAAGTGTAGCTGCAAATTTGTTGTTATGGTCTGCTACTCTTCCTGAAAGAGGGAGGTACCATTTGGGGGTTGTGAGAGTGACTTATGATCAAGTCTCAATTTTGTTTTATTTATAAGAGCCTACATTTTATTTTTCTGACTTAATTTCTGACTTCCTTATTTAATTTTCAGGTACGGAGTAAGCAAACAAGATGAGGCATTTAATGCGGAGCTTTGTGATATATATTGCCAGTGAGTCAAATGATACGATTTAGTTGTGCACATATGGGGAGTAATGAAATCTTTTACAAATTTTATGTGGGGATTATTTGTATTTGAGATGTGCTATGATATGAATTTGGTATAAGATTCGAAACTGTGTAATTCAACTATTATGTTTGACTTTCTTGGTAATATTCTCTATCAATTTGTCATTCAGGTTCGTGTCTTCTGTCCTTCCTCCAGGAAGTGAAGAACTCAAAGGTGATGAGGCTGACACAATAATTAACTTTAAAAAGGCTCTGGGCATCGATGATCCAGATGCAGCTGCCATGCATATGGAGGTATTTCTTTTGTGCGTTCTCTGTATTTATGCTCTCAAAAAGTTTGAGAATGCTTAAGTTGTGAAATAAATTTCAAATCATAATGAAATAATGTTTGTGGCTTACAGATTGGTAGGCGACTCTTTAGGCAAAGGCTTGAAACTGGAGATCGTGACGGTGATGTAGAGCAGCGTCGGGTAGGTCATATGTGCTATTATTGTTAATTATTACCTATTAATCTCAAGGACTTAAGTCGAAGATATGGAGCTTGACCATTATTAGCATGTCTCCAGTGCAGGCATTTCAGAAGCTCATTTATGTTTCAACTCTTGTGTTTGGAGAAGCATCGTCTTTCCTTTTACCTTGGAAGCGTGTCTTCAAGGTCACTGATTCCCAGGTAATTAGTCATTGATCTTTAGCTCTAGTTTGATAGCTAGTAACTTGTGATCTTGGTCTCTATTGGGTTTTTTTTTGGCTAAGGAATACAAGCACCCAATGGGTTTTTGGTTCAAGGCTGCCTCAATTCTCCAGCCCATTATTATAGGAGGAAATTCCATTTGAGCTATATTTCATTGGCAATCTTGGTCTCTTTTGTTGACATATACTTCAATCATGGTGCTGTGCATTCTGCAATGTGAATTTTTTCTTCCATCACAGTTTATCAAATGTTGACACTGATCAAATTTCTTGTGTTTCTCATAGTCTGTTGCTATATTTTTTCTTTTGCAAGATGCAGTCTGTTTCATTTTACACTGATCAATGTAAATTAATGCATTTTATCATTAATTTACTAAGTGGGCAACAATAATCTTTTCTGTCAGGCTGAGATTGCTATCCGTGATAATGCCCAGCAGTTGTATGCTTCTAAGCTAAAATCAGTTGGCCAAGGTAAATACATCATGCACTAAGGTCTTTGTCAGTGACTAGTGAAATTTTTTGTATCATATTAATGAAACTTTGTGCTAAGCAAGATTGCAAACACTGAGCAGTTTATAAAGTAGTGTGCTTAACTTTTATCCCTAATAGGGCATATGGTTTGTTGGATATCAACAGCATGTTGTGATTAAATTTGCATTGTATGCTTAATTTATAATTTTAGCAGGGGATGATAGGGATCTAATCATATTCGATATAGGTCCACTTTCTTGAACATAAATAATACTCTTTGTTGATTACTTTCTTTTCTAATGCTAGAATATTTTTTAATGTAGTTATTTGGTTTAATACATGCATAGAGTTGAATATTTTGGTGAATGATCTCAGTATGAGTTTCTCTACTTGCAATCCAGTAATGGTCATTTCTATTTTGGCTGAATAACCATCCAGTAATTGTCCTACTTTTTATAAACTCTGAATGGTAAATAAAGTCTTATATGTTGCTTTTAGATATTGACGTGGGGCAGCTTGTTAGCCTTAGAGAAGCACAACGTTTATATCGACTTTCTGATGAGGTACCTTCCTTCTCAACTCTTTTAATTTAATATACGTAACTGGTTCGAAATTGTTCTATATGTGATCAATTCTATTCATTGCAGCTTGCCGCGGACTTGTTCAAGGAACAAGCAAGAAGGCTGGTGGAAAAAAACGTTTCATCAGCGCTCAAAATACTCAAGTCCAGGACAAGATCAGTGTATGGTCACTGCTACTTGAAATAAATGCAGTTATAGATGTTTTCATGTGTCACAAACTCAGACACTTATCATATATAAGTACATTATGTTTGGCAGGATGCTCTTCTATGTAATCTAGTTGTAGAAAATTATTCTTCAATCATGTGTATCACTCCTTTATACACCTGAATGCCGGGTCTTATTCCCCTATTTTTGTTTTTGATAAATAATCTCTCTTTTTTTTTCCTCTTTCAATGTTTTTGCTTCTGTACATGCTTTTTGTTCTAAATATCTTTGTCATGGAAAATTCTTTGTTCTGTATATTTGAGTCTTGTTGGAAGTTTTGATTCATTATTAGTTTGTGATGTGTATCACTTGCATAATCTAACAAAAAATAGGTTTTCCAGCAAGGTTGTCAAAGAAGCTGTGGAAGAGCTTGACAAGATACTAGCTTTCAATAGTTTGCTTATCTCATTGAAGAAACATCCGGATGCAGATCGCTTTGCCCTTGGGCTTGGCCCGGTTTCTTTACTAGGTAGGTATTCTAACTGAACCTTCTGTATTGATGTTTACCAAAGCTACTCAAAGCTGAGTTTTCGACATTCCAAATCCTTGAGCTGGTATTAATTTGTATCTTTTTTAGGTGGCGACTTTGATGCTGACAGAATAATAGATGACTTGAAGTTGCTTTATAGAGCTTATGTTTCAGATTCTTTGTCTAGCGGTCGCATAGAAGAGAATAAGGTGAACAAATGAGAAAATTTTGCTAAAAATGAACATCTTCTGTTTTTGAGCTGAGTGTGCACTTTAACCTTTTTCATAATATTATAATTTATAATCTCACCTAACCTGTCCATGGCAAATCTTCCATAATTATATGGTATTAAAAATTTGATAGATACTAATTGTTGTATAAAAAAAGTCATAGGTGGTGCTTCCAATTGATCTTTCTGTTGTTGCTTTCAATTGATCTTTCTATTGTTGCTTTCATAGGTGTTGATCCCTTATCATTTGGTAATGGAGAGTCATCTCCAATCCTCTAGGTTAATAACTAAGATTGTGATGCAGGACAATACCAAAATGGATGCAACACCAAAGTTGAACAGTAACCCCAAAAAAAAAAAAAAAAAAAAAAACCTTACAAATCAGCACCTAGGCTTGCTTGGAATAGACATCAAGCAAGAAAGCCTAGGAATTAGTACCTAACATTAGCTAGAATCAAAACCAACCATTGGGAAATTTCAATGGAATTTTTATAGATTAAAAAAATTGTAAACTATCTTTATGGAGTATATAGCAAACTTATATCAACTACACAATGTATTTCCATTTCTGTTTGTCTTCTTTCTGTTTGTATATCTTCTTGAGCTACTTGTATTTGTTTTAAGCACAAAAGGGTTCACCATTGTGAACACAATGTACTTTTTTATGCACTAAAATTGATTACCTAAAAAAAAAAAAAACTGACTTAACCCTAGTTCTAATTGACTTAGGAAAGCTCAATTATTGAACTATAAAAATAACCCGGACTCTTGATAATGATTTTTTTTTTGGGGATAATTCAATAGTTGGAGGAGGGGGTATTTGAATTCTGAATATCTTTGTTGTAAACACTAGGAGGTGCCAGTTGAGCTAGAAGGCTCTTGGATTGACTCTTGTAAATGAAATATAATACTATAATCTTAGTTAACTAATAGGACCTAAAATAATTTGTAATTGACCTATAAAATTAAATTAACTCTATTAAAATAAAATTGTATGACAATTGATATTTTTCTTTATCTTATTTTTTACATTGTCTTTATCATTATTTGTAAGTCTGAAAAACTTGATAAATAGTAAAATGCTTTTAAAACACCAAGCAATGGATGACTGAATCTCATTGCTTGGTGTTGGCAAGATAATTTTCCTCCATAAGGTAAATAATTAAATATTTTTCATCACTTGTATCAATCATGCTTGTTGTGTTTTTGTGGTTTTCTAGTGCCTGGTTGCTCTTGTTCAGCTTTGTTCTTACGTTGAAAACTCTTTGTTTATTTTAAAATTCTACACAATCCTCCTGTTATCAATACATATGTATGTTTTGGATGTAGCTTGCTGCATTAAATCAATTGAGGAATATATTTGGTTTGGGCAAACGAGAAGCAGAAACCATTACACTAGATGTTACCTCAAAGGTATATCGTAAGCGGCTTGCACAGGCTGTCACTGGTGGTGATTTAGAATTGGCAGATAGCAAAGCAGCCTTCCTTCAAAATCTCTGTGATGACTTGCACTTTGATCCACAAAAGGCCAGTGAGATTCATGAAGGTAATATATATTGTAATCCTGGTCTTGTTTACATTTTTGTGTTTCAAAATATATAGGGGGTGTTTGGTACTATTGTTTAAACAACAGTTTTCAGTGTTTAAACAATATTACACGTATTTCCACACTTTTTCACCCACACGTATTTCCACAAAACAACAACGTTACTAGAAATCTCTTACCAATATTTTGTGTAAAAGTGTCATTTAAGTTCTGCAATATGTAGTCATTCAAACTTGATTATGTTGCTAAAATTTCTTGCTGCTTGTTAGTGGCATATGTATAATAATTTATTTTGGTATCAGTATCTGACATGTCCTTTTTTTCCTAAGAAATATACCGACAAAAACTTCAGCAATGTGTAAATGATGGAGAACTGGATGAGGATGAAGTGTCTGCCTTGCTAAGGTTACGGGTCATGCTTTGTATACCTCAGCAGACTGTTGAAGCTGCCCACTCAGATATCTGTGGCAGTTTGTTTGAAAAGGTAACTGTTCTCTCTCTCTTTTTGGTTACCTTTGTCTTCTTTTGTATGTAATATCTGGTTGTGAGAGCTTAAGTATATCTTTTCATGGCATTATCATTTTATTTTATTAATTTATGTTCATGATATGTCAAATGGAATCCTTAGTTTTTCTCTATTCTTGGTGCACTTCCATCCCAACTCTTGGTACTTCCACTTGAGATTTAGAATTATAAAGGTTGATGGGGAATTGGAAAGGTCCTATGTTTTTATGATGGGACCCTTGTGAGCAGTTTGACATTTGTCAATGAAAAAGTTCCCTTACCAAGAACTTGATACTATGGTACACTGTTAAGTGGTACTATTAGGCTGTTTGGAGATAGGTGTGGTAGAGCTTCATCTTTCCCTTTGCTGGATCAAATTTGTTGGTGTTGTACACGCACATTTCTGATATTAGTATGGTAAGTAGAAAGGCAAAGTGAAGTCTCATGGAGGACTTCAATTGATATGTGGTTCTCAGGGGTGATCAATGTGATGTGCCATGTTTCTCTGCGGTTTTAACTGTTTCTTGATAGCTATAACCAGAGACGAATGTTCGGGAAATTTATCAAGGGACATTCCACATCAAAGATATACTTAACATTTGCATCAGACATAAGGGATGGAACTTGGTTATATTATCTAGAAATGAAGTTCTTAGATGTTAAGTTTGCCATTGGACTAGTTTTTAGTAATATTGAAGAAAGTTTTACTACAGTTGTGGAAGCTTGTTTTTTGGTTTCAATTTTTGTCACTAATATTCTTTGAAGATCTGTTTATGGCAATATAGTAAAGTTTATAGATGCTTTGATATGGGAAAATATTATGTAATTCTGTTGTTTGTATGTATCACAAAATGATGGTTGGGATAGTTGATGGTAATATCGTTAACCAATTTGTTGATTTATGCTATTGTATGTATTATTTTCCAGGCTGTGAAGAATGCAATTGCTTCTGGTGTTGATGGTTATGATGCTGATGTCAAGGAATCTGTGCGAAAGGCAGCACATGGCTTAAGGCTGACTAGGGACGTTGCCATGTCTATTGCTAGCAAGGCAGTGAGTATACACTTTAAATGCTTTAAATTGGTGGTTTAAAGATAAAGTTTTGAGTCCAAATTTAACATGTTCCCCCTTTTCTTCAAATCACTGCTATGAAGGTCCGACAGATTTTCATCAACTACATAAAACGAGCACGGGCTGCTGGGAATCGTACTGAGACTGCGAAAGAACTTAAGAAGATGATAGCTTTCAACACTTTAGTGGTGACTGAATTGGTAGCAGATATAAAAGGGGAGTCATCTGATACCTCATCAGAAGAACCTGTAAAGGAGGAAGCCAAACAAGTTGAAGAAAAACAATTTGAAGAGGATGAGGAATGGGAATCTATTCAGTCGCTTAGGAAAATACGACCTGGCAAGGAACTTGCTGCAAAGTTGGGGAAGCCTGGCCAGACAGAAATAACTCTCAAAGATGACCTTCCAGAGAGAGAGAGGACTGACCTTTACAAGACATACTTGCTCTATTGCCTTACTGGTGAAGTGACTAAGATTCCCTTTGGTGCTGAGATAACTACAAAAAAGGATGATTCTGAGTTTGTTCTGCTAAATCAGCTTGGTGGGATCCTGGGTTTGGGTGCTAATGAGATAGTGGAAGTACATAGGAGCCTAGCTGAGCAGGCTTTTAGGCAACAAGCAGAGGTGATTTTAGCTGACGGACAGTTGACAAAAGGCAGAGTAGAGCAGCTTGATGAGTTGCAGAAGCAAGTTGGCTTGCCTCCACAATATGCGCAGAAGATAATAAAGAGCATAACCACTACGAAAATGGCAGCTGCCCTTGAAACAGCTGTAGGTCAAGGAAGGCTTACGATAAAGCAGATAAGAGAACTTAAAGAAGCAGGTGTTGAATTAGATAGCATGATATCTGAGAGCTTGCGAGAGAACCTCTTCAAAAAAACTGTGGATGAAATTTTTTCATCAGGCACTGGAGAGTTCGATGAGGAGGAAGTCTATGAAAAAATCCCATCAGATCTCAGCGTCAATGCTGATAAGGCAAAACGTGTTGTTATTCAGCTTGCACAAAGTAGATTATCAAACTCTTTGATTCAGGCCGTGTCCCTGCTAAGGCAGAGAAATCAAAAAGGAGTGGTAAGGATTTTTCATGAACTTTTTATTCCCATTTATTATTTATTTTATTTGTTTGGTAGGACATTTCTGTCGTCATATTTATCCTTCAATGGTAGTCACATGTACTATAATAGTCTAATGTGTGGGTGGTCAGATATGAAGCCTTCTTTATGCCGTTGCAGGTTTCTTCTCTTAATGACTTATTGGCTTGTGACAAAGCTGTACCTGCCACGCCTGTGTCATGGGAGGTGCCAGAGGAGCTAGCCGATCTTTATACTTTATACCTCAAGAGTGAGCCAGCACCAGAGAAACTGTCTCGGCTGCAGTTTCTGTTGGGGATAGATGATTCAATGGCAGCTGCTCTCCAGGAGATGGGGGATAGAAATGGTCCTGTTGGTGTAGAAGAAGAGAATTTTGTATTTTGAGTGTGGTAAAGGCACATTCAAGGGGCAATTGGCTCATTTTATCTGCCTGTTTACTTTGACAAAGGGAGAAAATCGTGTGTGGTGGTGAAGACGAGTTTGACGAAATCTGGGTAGCGAGTTTTCAATGACATCACATGAAATTCAAGAGCCATAGAAGTAGTAAATAGAACTGTTCTGTTTAGTCTATTTTTGACATACTTTTCTCCAACAAAATATTGAAAATGTTTGAGGTTATTTGTTTTGCTAGAAAACAAAGCTTTACTGAACCAAAGTTAATAATACAACCATCTAACCCCCAGAGCTTGAGCAAGGCCAGAGGGGAAGAAGCACGGGAATAGAACACCACACAAATTAGCAGAATATCTTTGAGATTATTAAAATATTTTAGAAATCATTTAAGTGATTTAATCGTTTGGTCTGTGTAAACATTGGCTTTATGGCGTGTAGGTCCTGCCTATGTTCTTAAAAGACGCTAATATTTGGAAGATTTGCTAAATAGTAACCACATGATATGCAATGTGGACACTATTGTGTAGGTTGTGCCGTTTGGTACCGGTTCTTTAATCTTTTGCTAAGCATACCCATAGGCATTGGTTCAAGCTTCAAACCTTAATGTATGGTGTTGGACTCTGCATGGTCACAACTCACAAGAGGTCCTTCGGCTCCTACTTTAGATCACGCCAGAATTTACCCGTGCGTTAATCTTCTGGTAAACTGAATGGATGCTGGTGACAGCAATCAAATATGGCGCTACTATAAGAGGTTCTATGGGGTCAAGTTAGGTCACCCCAGAATTTACCTAGTGTATATTGCTTGCTTATTTATTTATTTATTTTAAAGGACATTGCCCGTCATTCAACAAAAAGTCCAAAGGATTCAAAATGTTATTTTTCTCTCATTTTTTTGTTTTATTTTTAGGAAATACCCTGTTAGTTCCTAAATAGGAGTATCTATTAAGCACTTTTAGTCCCTAAATTTTTAAGTGATTTAGTTCTTAAAGTTTAAAAAATGGGCCTTATTGATCCTTAGGTACACTTTTGTTATTTATTTATTTATTTATTTTTGTCTCTGTATAACAGAATATTAAGGTAGTATTTTTTATATATTAAAAATTACACATATACACCATCAAAAATAAATAAATAAATAAATAAATAAATAAATACACATACCGGCCTAGACCTGAACCCCTTTTATATTTTATTCTTTTTCTCAATCTCTTCTTGTTAAATTTCTATGGTTTTATCAATGAATAAAATTCTCCAACTAAAAGTATGTCCCACCAAAATTACAAAAAATATATATTATTTGGCAATCACTTATCCACCCCTTTGTAACTCTTAATACTGACAGTAGCACATTAGGCAATCCGGGCCTTGCACGAGGGGAGGAGCGGGGTGTGCTTAGAAAGAACATACTGAGGGTGGATTACATGATTTTCCATTCACATCGGAATCACAACCAACAATGCTGCAGAGCTATAGGTGGTTAGGCAGGGACTACAGCTAGCATGGAGATTTAAATTTCTAAATCTAGATGTTGACTCTAAACTTGTTGCATATTGGCTACCATCATTTGATGTTAAAATATCGAATCTGGCCCCTTTTAATTTGTAATGGCAGGATTCTCCTAATCTGAGAGTGGACCGTTCATTCACGTCACGTCCATAATGAAGCAAACGACATAGTCGGCTTACAAAAAGAGAGGATGGGAGCATAGGAGCCAACTAAAAGTATATTCTCAATGTTCATATTTTGTATCTTGAAAATATGCATATGAGAGCTTTTGCAAATATCTTATGAGACAGACTCATGAGATATCCCTCTCACAATATATAAGATATATGTGTGTAAGACCCACATATATTGTGAGAGGAATGTCTTATAAGATCGTCTCATAAGATACCTTCTCTTTATGGAAATAGATGATATATTCATACTGTTTAATTAATAAATAACTTCCCTCATTCTAAAAAAAAAAAAATTAAATTGGCATATATTCCCTATCTTTGTTTTTAAAAAAAAATAGGAATTCCCTAATTTAAAACTAAACAATAAGGATAGAGAGTTGTGAAATTAATGAAAAGTGGACAACAACAAAAATTAAAATTACTATTCCAATGCTAGGATAATAACAAGAGAGAGCCGGGGCCCGGGGATATATCATTACCCAAAACGGAGCATATAAATATAATTGCATGAAGACACGCGTCACCGTCACATGTAAAAAGGAACTAGCCGTTGTAGACCTAAAAAAAGAAAGGCAATTCAAAATCTACTTACCCTAGCGGACTTTTGCAACGTTCGAATTTCGTTTTGAATCCCCACGCACCAAACCCCATCCGAAACCGACGTCGTTTTTTCTCATCCACACAGCCTTTTAAACGCCAAAATCTTCAAGCCCCCATCTCTTACAATCAACTCTCTCTCTCTCTCTCTCTCTCTCTCTGTGAAAATTCTCTCTGAGATATCTCTCTCTCTCTCTGCAAAAGGAGAAGAAGGGGAAACTTTGATTTCATTCTCTTCTTCTTCTTTCTTGAAAGTTGAAATTCTGTCTCTGTCTCTCTGTGTGTGTTGAAACCCAGAAAGGAATAGCAAAAAAAAAAGGGTCTTATTTTTTTATAACTATGGCGACCATTACTGGGTACACTGAAACTGCTCAAGGCTACCAAGACAATACAAATGTGGCTGTGGCCGCGGTGCCGAAGCACCCAAACCCTCCTGCTAAGACCGTTGATACTCAGTCTGTTCTCAAAAGGTAGATTTGGGTTTGTGAATAATTTGGGTTGTTCTTTATTTTTTGTGAATTTAATTATATGTTGATGATTGTTGAATGTATGTAGACAAGCTGTTTGTTGAAAGGTTTTATAGAGGATAAGTGGGTTATATTGGGGTCTGGGTTTGTCTATTTGTTATGGATAGTTGAGTTCTTGTACTGGGTTTTTGTTTCTGAGTCTGTGTGGATATTGGATTCATGATCTGCACCTTCCGTTTGTAAAAGGGGGTTACTTAGAAAAGCTAGATGGGGTTTTTTAGGGTATTGGGTTTTTGTTTTTTTTTTTGGAATCTCTGTGCGAATATAAATGTTGAATGTTTGAATTGGCTTTCTTAAGGGGTTTGTAGGGTTTCTAATGATGTTTCCTTTGTTATTGTTTTATGAAACAGGTTGCAATCTGAGTTGATGGCCTTAATGGTAAGAACCTTGTAACTCTTTTATCTTTTATCTTTTTATCTTTTTTTTTAAAAAAATTTTATTTTATGTAGTCCTGGATTGTCTGTTTTAAAACCTAAATTTGTCTATAATTGAGATGGGTTTTTCCTTTTGTTATTGGGAAAGAACATAAGGTTTTTCAAAAATTTAGATCTTTTTATTTTCTTGTTTTCTAAGTAGCCAAACAGCAAGTTTTTCTGGTGATCTAGGGTCTGTATTAATTTTCTTGTTTCAAACCTAAATTTTAGATGAGTGGAGAATCTGGGATATCTGCCTTCCCTGAGGAAGACAATATATTCTGCTGGAAAGGGACAATTGCTGGAAGCAAAGATACTGTGTTTGAAGGAACAGAATACAAGATGTCTCTTTCGTTTCCAAATGACTACCCATTTAAGCCCCCAAAGGTCAAGTTTGAAACCGGCTGCTTCCATCCCAATGTGGATGTGTATGGAAATATTTGCTTGGACATTCTTCAGGTACTTTTTGTTTCAATTTTTTTTGGCTGGGCTTGTTCAGAACATTTAGCACTACAATATATTGCTGAAAGTTCAATGTGTCAAAGCAATGATATGATTTGGCTGTGGTCTGCTGCTTCATAATCTGATAACATTTGAAATCTATCTGCAGGATAAATGGTCATCAGCATATGATGTGAGAACCATACTGCTGTCTATCCAAAGTCTGCTTGGAGGTAGTGTTTCTAACTTTCTCTTGTAATTTTTCTAAAAGTAAATCATTTTCAAGAAATTCGGCAAAGTCTTATTCTTTTAACTTGTGAAATTCAGAACCAAACATAAGCTCACCTCTAAACACACAAGCGGCACAGCTCTGGAGCAATCAAGAAGGTATTACATACATATTTTCCTTTCTATTGTATAAATGGGTTCCCTCCTCTTCCTTTTATTTTTTTCATTGAAATGTGTCTGAAAAAAGCTTCCTCTTTTTCCTGCAGAATATAGGAAGATGGTGGAGAAGTTGTACAAGCCTCCAACTGCTGCTTAGTTTCATCATACCTTAAAAGAGTTTCCGAGATGGAGAATTTATACAAGCCTTTGTCTTTCTTTTTGGAGAAGAGACAGAGACTGAATTGAGCTTTCTTTTTCTTTTTGGTTCCCTTTTCTTTTTGTCCTGTGTGTTACATTCTTTTTTTCTTTGATGAATGAATATTAATAGACAATTGTTGTTTCTCTCTCTCTCTCTCTCTCTCTCTCTCACACACACACACACACACACATGCCATAGTCAGTGTTTCTCCAGTGCCTTGTGCATTCGTCTAAAGAAATCATCATCATCTTGAAAGAGATGAAAGGTGTGGTGCTACCAGTGCAAGAATCTAAAGCTTTTTGGAAGTTATAGCTCATTTGATTGAGAGGCAGGTTAATCATTTGACTAGCAAAAGTGCAAAACTAAGGGGTTGTTTGGTAGACAAACTCTAACACATGTTTTCACACACATTTTCACCCACACATTTTCACACATATTTTCAAACAACGAAACACATGTTTTCAAATACATGTACCAAAACACCCCCTAATTAATTGTGTAATCCAACTTTTACAATGAATTTTTTCATTAATAATATATCCTTAAAAATATATTGGGGGGGGGGGGGGTTAGGTATCATTTAAATTTTTTCATTTGAACCAAATTAATAATGCTCTTTCCTAAAGTTATTTTCCCAAATACTTGGTTCCTTTAGGCACATGTTAACCTAACCCCATCGATACTCTCCCCACATTATTGTCTAATCCAAATCTCAATTTTTTCCAAGATAAAAACTCATTTACCAATTTATTGATATGAACAAAAGAAAATAAAGAAGAGAGAGAACTTAAGCCTAGAAAAAAGAAATACAGAAAAGTACGTATTTTAAAGAGTTATTCCACTATAGGTTGAAGAAGAAGAAGAATTTAGAGATTACCTAATTTTTTTCCTAATCTATTTTCCTGAATATAATGAAATGGAATATCTCTAGACGTCATTTGCAACAACATCCTGAGATCACTCTTTCATGCATACAACACAAAAATTGAGAGTATGACAGGAATTTTGTAGCAGAATTTAAAGGGGCAAAATTTCTAATGCAAATTCTATTTGAATGGACATAATACTGTTTTCCAAAGAATGATCAAATTTGGAGAAGAGTAGAGACAAGATAATTTTCTGGTTTGTAGTGACAGTCCCTAGCTTCATGTTGTGTCTATCCCAGGTGCCAGCAGGCAGGTGGCGACCTCCATGGCAAGGACATTTCCATATACATGTATCTTGAGTCAATAACATCGTGTATCACTTCTCAAACTTGTGCAAAAAATAATAAGAAACCTTGTCCTTTTTATGCCAAAAGAAAAATCTTGCACAGTAATTATTATTTTTATTTATTTCAATGGGCTTGTGCCATTGCTCATATGAAAAATTCTCTTTCTCCCCTAGTTCCATGAAATTGATGCTCAATAATTTTATTTTGTTTTATTTTAATGATTCGATTTCTGATGGAATCATTATTTGATGGGATTATAAACCCATCATTTTAGATTTTTTTTTTTTTTTTTTTTTTTTTTTTTTTTTTTTGGGTATGAATAACAATTTTTTCATCCAAACACAACATAATTGAAATTTTTTAGAACTTGAATTCCGGACTCACATTGCTTCCAACGATCAATACATTGAGTGCTTCATACACATAAGAGTTACATTAGGGTCTTTACCAAAGACCCTCATTATTCATTAAGGATATATTCTTAAAAATACAAAACTAACAAACTTATGCCACGCTTGACATACATAGCGAAGCATTTATTCTTATAAGAAATTCAAATTGACACGAGACAACCTTAAGCTTACTAAACATTTGGAGACAGTAGTAGGGAGGACGAGGAGGTGATGACGATGGTGGTAAGGGGTAAGGATTTGTAGTAGTACGGATGTGGTGGCTATGGGGAGGTGCATGTGGAGACTAATAGTGGTATATTGGAGAAGGTGGAGGCAAGGGAGATGGTGGAGGAGGAGACTTCTGATAAGGAGGTGGATGAGATGGTTAGGGTGATGGTGATGGTGGTGCTTTGTCAAATTTTGGGAGGTGGAGGTGATCAAGATGGCGGCAGCAGAAGGGATTGAGATGGTAGCAGAGGAGGAAATCGAAATGGTGGCAGTTGAGGCAATGGTAATGTTATTGGTATTACTGGAATATGAGGTAATAGAGATGGTGGATATTTTGGTGGTGGATGTGATGGAGATTGAGGTAGTGGAGGGGATGGTAAGGGTGGTGCTGGAGATTTTGGCGATGCACATGATGGAGATGGTGGCAATGGTGGAGATTTTGGCGGTGGAGGTGATGGAGATGGTGGTGGTGATGGAGGTGATAGTGAGGGTGGTGGAGATTTTGGCAATGGAGGTGATAGTGTTGGTGGTGATGGAGATTTTGGTGGTGGAGGTGTTAGTGAGGGTGGTTTTGGAGATTTTGATAATGGAGGTGGTCGTGAGGGCGGTGGTGGAGATTTTGGCAATGGAGGTGGAGGGGATGATAGTGGTGGAGGTGATAGAGATTTTGGTGGTGGAGGTGATAATGAGGGTGGTGGTAGAGATTTTAGTAGTGGAGGTGATGGAGATGGCAGTGGTGGAGGGGATGGAGATTTTGGCGGAGATGGTGATGGAGATGACGCTGGTGGAGGGGATGGTGAGAATAGTGGTGGTAATTTATAAACAAGAGGAGGAGATGGATTATAATGACTTGGGGAATTAGGTTTTTGGTCATGAGTTGGTAGTGTTGAACCATAAATGTAAGGCCTATCAACTACCACGATAGTGGCTATGAGGCAAAATGCTATCACATAAATCTTTTGAGGCATTGGCCTCAAGTGTCCAAAGGTTCCCATTTCTAGCAATTCAACTCTAATTACTAGAAAATTTGTCCTTAAGCTTGCATGATAATGTTGGAAGCTAGCCCTTTATATATTGCTTCCTTGACAATGATATCTTTGTTTAATCCTTCATAAAATGTTTTTTTTTTTTTTTTAAAGAAATAATTACAACATGCTGCTAACTCCGCAGTTCGAACTCTTTCCCCCCTACACCCTCAATCACTTTGTACATGGGGAGGTGTCAATTCAGCTACAAAGCCTTTTGCCTTTATAAAATGTTGTATGCTTTAAATATCATTCAAAGCTTATACTAATTTTTCATTTTCCTGGGGATCACACTAGGTAGTCAAATTAATACAGAGGCCATAAAAAGTATACCCTTTTTACAAGGTCCTAGGGTGTGCTATTAGTTATGATCGTATCACATGCCGATGCTGTACGTAAGTGCATCACACAATCTACCCATACATACATGCGAGAGTATGATAAATCTTGCAATCTCTGTTGTGCCGCTTTTACAAGGTCATGGGCTTTCCACTTGTTATTATTGCATAACATTACATCACACAATCTATTCGCATATCAAGGTTGTGGTATTTTAAGGCTGGCCCCTTTTACAAGTTCATAGAGCATCCCATTAATTATTCTCACAACACGGGTTGATCACATGCGATTATGATTAACTAGCAGATGTCTCACGCAATGTGCAAAAATATTATATGTTCATATGAAAATATTTTGTAAAACATTATCTTTATAGTTCATGTATAATACCCATTATGTAGTAGTTATACTATATGTCATTAAAACGAGAGAAAATATGAATTATTATGATTTATATAATTCAATATATGAACATATTGTTTGAATGAGCTCACAAATATTTAGTTATTGTGACTAACTTAATAGTATAATTATTTTCTATATTTTTTTAATGCATGTATTATTTAATTTTCTTTTATGTTTTGTTGATTTTTTGTTTCAATTGTTACTTAAGCAACTAAACTTGAGTAGGAATATCATATTCCAAATAAATTGTTTTTTAATATAAATTTTTTTTTAAATTAAAAAAACCATATAAATTATCAAGACCATTGTGTATAATTATCATAAATGATAATTGTGGGCTACTTTTTTGTTGTCCCAGGGAAACTATTTGCGTACTCCCTGGGAAACTTTTGCAGTCCCACATCGAAGACAACTCCCCCCACTTTCTCACTACTCTCTTCGGCTTGCGCTTATAAGTGAGAAAGTGAGGGGAGTTGTCTTCGATGTGGGACTGCAAAAGTTTCCCAGGGAGTACGCAAATAGTTTCCCTGGGACAACAAAAAAGTAGCCCACAATAATATATACCTATTAATTATTATGATAAATATCTATTATTTAAGTTTTTAAATAAAAAAACTATAACCCAAAAAAAAAGAGCAATCTTAATAAATAACTATTAATAACTATCATAATTATCAAATTTAATATTTAATATTTTCATATACAAATACAATCAAAATAAATATTTACTACTAATTCAAACTAAACTGGTCAATCGAAAATTAGAGTACACATCAAATAACATATGTTTTAAAAAAAAAAAAAGTACATATAGAATGAAGTTAGCACATATCTAAAATTGGAGTATATACGAGGTGCATACACATGTTATTTATCACCTGATTACTCATAATTGGACAACCAATAAAACTTGCACCTGCAGGATTCATTAATATAAACTTGCTACTGGATTGTGAAGAATTTGTAAAATTTGAGTATGATTCTAACAATTTGCATGGTCATGGTTCTTAGCATTTCAAAATGTGCTAATGACCAACAAACTAGTTCATTTGGATTAGCCGTATCAGACATCGTTATTTGAGAGAGAGAAAACAAAGGAAGAATGCAGCAGGCATCTAAACTTGGCAAAATTTTCATTATGACATATATTATTCTTAAAATGAGATTATTTGTGGTTTAAACTCGCTGTCACCCCACTTGTTAAATACTCCTTACTACAATACAAGATGGAAAACATACATATCAAATGTCAGCAGTTCCAATTACCAAAAAAAAAAAAAAAAAGGTTGACATGGTTATGGTTGGGATGATGTAAGCTGCCTTATGTTGTACTTAGCCAGTTCCTTGTACTTTTCAACGACCCCAATCAAGCACACAGTCTGACAACATTGAAAAAAACAAAAGATTTATCATAGTCAAGAAAGGTTCATCAAATAACAGACATCTAGCAACAAGTAAAACTTCAGTCCTTTCACATGAGTTGCTGTTTTATTCGAAATTGAAATGCATGAAAGCTAACGCTTTGATAGAGAATTAGCTAACATTAGTAAAACAGTTTCTACAAGCATAACCTCTAAATCATTACAAAAAACTTCAGGGTACATGGAAGAAAAAGTAAATAAAAGAAACAAAGCGAAAAGATAAAACAGAGTAGTATCACAATCAAGACATGAAAGTTGGATTTGATGCAATGCAACACCTATAGCCATTAGTAAAAGTTCAAAAAATAATTATGAAAGTCAAAATTCCAAAGTTCTCTGAAACTCTTGCTGAAAGAGTTTTAAGTTATTTAACCATGCTACCGGATCAACAAAACAAGATTCAAACTCAACCCAATAAGAGACCAAAGATTAGCCAAAGATGGTGTAAAAGATGAACAAGAAAGCATGAAAATTCAAGTTCTTTTTTAGCAAAAGAAAGAGAACATTCTTACCTTGACAATTTCAACTACAATGGATTTATCAGGATTTTTAAGATCAACTTTATGCGGCCCAGGGATGGATTTTGCAACTGCATTTATGATCTTCATCCGGTCAATACCACTATTTGCACGGGCTTCATACAATACTGCAAACTGCACAGAAACTTAGAAAAGTCAAACTCCATCTCAGTATGTCATAAGATTTTAGATTGTGATGGACACAGTAGCCAAGGGATGCAGTTTGCACAGATTTTATATAGGGGCCCAATCAAATAGCATACAAAACCTGGTGGTTCTATACTTCAATTTTTTTAGTTCATTTTGTTTCCTACAGTGCTGGGAATATGAAAAGAGAGAGTGGGGCAGGGAAGAGAACTGGTCAGAATTAAATAAGATCTTCACCCAATTACATACCTCCTAAATTCAAAGCTGATGAATGCAAAATTAGATTAAGGTCATCAATTTGCATTAGGTATTTTGCTTGAGTCCCAACTTAAAAAATAAGGATTTGGAACTTTGAACCCTTTAACACCCATCCCCCCGTCCCCCCAAACCGCCAAAAAAAAAAAAAAAATCAAACACAGAAATAAAAGTGGATATCATCACATCGTCCTGGACTCTCTCTCAGACACATGCCTAAAATACAATGACCATATTTGTGCATATATATAGTCTACCACGGGGAATAAATCCAATGGAAGGTCAAGATCCAGATTGATGTTGAGTTAGTCATTCTTATTTTCAGAAACGCGTACTACTAGATTACAGAATGCACCAATCTCAGACCATAACAGTCCACCAAACGTGAAAAAAGAGGTGATGTGCATATCAAACTGGAATAAAAACTTAAAACATGCATTGGTACATACCATCCGCTAGCTAACAATTAAATAATAAGTTTGAAAACCACATAAATCAAGGTCATCAGCTGTGAATTTTGTAAATTTCTAAACTCAAGTCAGCACAAACTGCTAAACCCTTTGTCCATGTATTCAGTTATTTAAATTCCTTCCCTTCAGATATGAAATTCGCAATATCTTTGCCCAAATTTCTGGCCCATTTCATTTCCCATGACTGGATTCGTGACAGAGCATTTGACTATTCTATAATTAACCTCAATTCAATTCAGGTACCCTGCATCTATAATTTGACCTCCAGTCATGACTTCACTGAATATAAATATCATGATATGCTCGAATACACTTCATCTTCAAATCAAACCCACAATGAGCTGATTCTAGCACTATGATTAGGGTTAGGTGGGTTTCTAGTTATGTGCATCATTGTTATGCTTGGACTGGGGCCAGTTTCACTTCAGTCATTTTTTTTAAATAACATTAACAGATTTAGTAAGATGAAAAGCATATAACCCAAAAGTAACAATAATTGTATTAATCAACTAAGGAAGTATACAAAAATTCAACAGGATGACTCAAGTACACAGGCTATGTACCCATATGTCCCCCAAAGAAGAATAAAACATAAAATAAGTTCAAAATTTCTAACAAATTGGAAATTCTACATCCTTCTGATGACATCCAATAAAATAAAGATCTTGAAAAATCAAACTTGATTCGCTTCAATTTATTGATAAAATCTGAGATCTCCTATTGAAAATTGTTTTTTTCACCATATTACGTTCTTAGTTCAAAGTCAAATAACTAAAACCAACTTGAACCATTACTGACAAAAACTAGAAAAAAGTCATAAAATAAAAACAATGGACCTCTGATGAGTTTATCCTATTAATGCTGTCTGTAGAAAGGATCAATTTTGCCACTTTTGGGAAGTAAAAGAGTGTTGATGGAAAAATATAATTTAGATTCTTAGTTAACATGTTGATTATATGACCAATAGGGTGTTTCAAGGGAAATTATCACTTAAGCAGCTTTGAATAATTTAGAATCGGTTTATCAGAAAAGATACGATACAAAATGGAAAAGTTGATTAATAGTATTACCTTTTGTGGGTTTTGAGTCTCCACTGGAAAATATTCTGCAACAAGAGGTTTGATTGCTCTTGAAATTTCTTCCTCAGAAGCATAGCAGGCCACTTCAATAGGTAATATCCTTAAGATGAACCTATACAAGAAAACAAAAATGTTAGCTTGCCAGCACCAATATAACATTTCTTCTGTCTATGTCCTTTGTATGATTTGACTGAAAAGAAATTTATGAACCTTGACATGTGTTTCCTTGTTGATGCAAGAGATGTCATCATGTGCTGCACAATATTTATGGGGCTGGGTTCTCCATCTCTCTTCCGCATTTGAATAAAGACAACACCATTACAAGATGTATCAAGCTTGAAAAAATGCCTCTGTATAACAATCTACCGTCAGCTCAAGAAAAAATACTAAAGGCACACACAAGTTTTTGAGTCAGAACGAAATGACAAAAGCAAATATGCCACCAACAGCAAGGGCAGTGAACATCTGGTGAACTCTTCACAATATGAGGACCCTTAGAAGGGCGATGTATATAAAAAATATGCATCCAGTGCCCAACTTAATGGGAATAACTGATAATTTTTCACTTTCAGCTGTTGTAAAATGTCAATGAGTCATGAACTACTTATTATTCAATTAAATGATTAAGAAAATTGGTGACTGACGATAACAAGTCACTCTATCATTATTTTCAATTTCAAATATTTGACATAACATCAGTTCAAGATAAATCATAGAGCAATTCTAGAGACAACAAATTTCACAACTTATGGAGGTGGCAAGGTGTGATTGATGCAGCATCAATTTCACGTGGGCCCATCATTGACACCACTTATATCGTACAATAACTACAGTATACCAACTAACAGTTGTGAAAAAGGAGGTGAAATTTTTTGTTCGCTAAACTTATATTAGATCATATTAAAGATATATATCTCCCTCTCATTCAGACTCAAAAGGTGCTATAGGGTTTCACGGACTGGAACTAACAGTTTATTTAAAGGAAGTACAGTTGTCACTGGGGTTGCGGCATCAATTTTTTTACTTCACTTATTGACGTTCTCTTCCCTCAGTGAGTTTGTCTACGTGAACAAGACAAAGGATTGATATAAACCACCTTCAATAACAGTTGATTGTGGTGCGACTACCATCAGTGATAGAATTTCATTATGAGCCGTCCATGATAAATATGAGCAAGGGCAGAATCAATAATAACAATTTCTCACATTAATTATTTTAAAAGTTATAAATACATCAGAATATCAAAGAATTCTTCAATTCACAGGCCAACGTAAATTGGAATCAAACTTGAGCTTATCAAATTGATCCATTTGAAAATGAGGCTGCAATGCTCTTTAAAAAAATGAAGCTAAAATGTGATACAAGAGGAATTTGTATAATACAATTTAGATGAACACAGTGGCATTAAATTGAAAATTTTAGTCCAGAGAGAGCTTGGAAACAACACACAAGACATCATAACATGACAGTAGCAAGCTTTACCAAATTGCTAGAAGAAATGACTAGATGCATCAGCAACCAAAAATTATTAGCATAGACTAGATAGAAATATTACTGCCCACATATCATATTTGAATCGTAAAGAACTCTAGAATTAGCCAAAATATTTTTTTTACAAATAATAAACTCTAAGATTATACACACGGTTCTAAAAAACCACATTAAAATAAAGTCACAATCTAAAAGAGAATCTATAAAATCTACCACAGAACACATATCACATGTTCCAAGAGTGTGGCACCACTCAAATAAAGCTCTCAAAAACAAGGATTTCATCTTGATAATTGAAACCTCAACTCTGTTAAAGTACAATAGTCACAATATTACAGAGGCAGGGGAGAGATAAAAGTATTTGAACAGAAGTTAATAAGATAAAATAACAACAATTAGAAGAAGGGCCAGGAAAATGCGCAAGGAGAACAAAAATTAAAAAAATTAAAAAAATTGGGGAGATAGAAACTTGAGAACAATTGCTGACATATTCAGGTTTGGCCTTCAAATCTGATACAGTTAAAAAAAAAATAGAACAAATGAAGCCAGAAAGTTTAGCAGCTCTAGCTAACTCACCTTGTTCTTATCTCCCAATTCTTCGAGTTCAGCCTCAATTAGTTTATCAATGGACTTCTCCTCCACTTTTGCATGGATCACAGATTTCGTTGCAACTGTTTCTACACATTGTTTCTTTGCTGGAGGCTCCTCAGTTTCTTTTGGTTGATTCTCATGATTCTTACCATCCCCATTATTATCATTATCTGGTTGATTCTCATCATTCTTATAATCCCCATCATTATCATTATCTTTTTCTTCAGTCTGATTTCCATGGTTCATATCATCTTTTGTCTGAGGATCGGACTCCTGATTTATTGCATCTTGAGGATTGGACTCCTGATTTATCGCATCTTTATGACTAGCAGTATCATCCCCACAAGTATCTGATTTATCGTCCTCCTCCTCCTCCTCCTCCTCCTCATCATCATCATCGCTACCAGAAGAGTCAGAATATGAGAACTTAATCTTCTTATTTGAAGGTTTATTAGGTAACTCAGCAAGCTTCACACCCGAATCCTTCCCCTGGACTAGCTCTTCATAAAACTGAAAGGAAATGGAACAAAACAAATCAACCAGCATTAGAGTAACCTAACTCAACTCCACCTCATTGATAAGGGGAACATAATGTTCAGAATTTTGTATTCATCTGCATCCAAGAATAAAAATATCTCACACACACACACACACAAAACATAATAATATAATATAAAGCTCATTCCAAGGTTCTCTATATATTTTGTCAAAATTCATAAACAACAGTGTCACATGGAAACAGTTCTGCTTATACACATAGTTACGATGAAGCTTATACAGGTTCTATCTATGTTTGACCAAACTTCAATGAAAACCAGGCAACAGAACTATGAAAATCAAGTTGGAACTAGAAGTGAAGCACAAGACCCATATAATCACATCACTATAATCACAACTACCATAGAAGGTGCATAAAGAGACAACAATATTGTCGAATTCCAATTGAACAAGCATCAACACTATGTTTGAATTGAATATTGAAGGGGTAGATTATTAAAAATGAAGAAGAAATAACCCTTAAGAAAACATAAACAATATTCCTTTCCCTAATTTGTTACTAAAACAAAACCTTTTCTTCATAAGTACTAAAACAAAAGAAAAATCATAGAAATTATCTTTAAATAGGGAGAATGTGAAATCCTCAAAAGATTAAATGCATATCATTATTGTCCTTTGAGTCACAACTTTCCAATGAAATCATTTCTAAGCTCCCAAAACCCAAATTTTCCCCACATCGCAAATAAACAATTCAACCTTGAAAACCCTTCTCTTTTTCTTTTTTCTTTTTCTTTTTTCTTTTTTCAAATACTCAGCCAGATTCCACTTGCATTTCAACTAATTCTTCAAATTATTTATCCATATATTCAACAGAAAACAAGCAAAACCATACTTTTCCCAAATCTCCAACCTAATTAGGCAAAATTTTCCATTTTCTTTTTCCAATCACACACTTATTTTAACTCTTAAAAAAAAAAAAAAAAAAAAAATCTGTCACACAACAAACAGTAATTTTACTAAATGTCATTCTAATTCAACCCCAAACTTCTGTCAATACTAAAGAAACATGATGTAAGTTAATTATTGAGAACCCAGAAAAGGAAAGCATAAAGAAATAGACTTTAACAACAATAAACATATACCCATAAGGCAATTTCATGAGTTAAGACCAAAAAATAAATTCCAACAAACAAAATAATAGAAAACAAAGAGACATACAGAGTCAATAACGTTAATGGCTTCATGAGAGGCCTGGCGTTCTCGGCCACCATCACAGGTGATAAAGAATCCTTGTACTCCTGGCCTTAATGGGTACGCACCCTTCTTCTTGACTGCCTTCTGTAACACAAAAAAACCATGTACATGATGACTAACCAAGCTCACAACAAAAACAATACTATAAGAAGAGAGAGAGAGAGACATTATGGGGAAGATAGCGCGGCTTTCTCTTCCTGCTGTTGTTGCCTCTGTTGTCGTTCGTGCGTGACTTCGATTTGTTCTCTGTCCCCATATTCAGAGAGAGAAGTGGAATAATTCGAACGTTTTTCTTAGAGTGTTTGTTCCAACCTTCGAGGGTTTATGAGCTATTCAGTTCGAGATGGAGCCCTTTTCCCTTTTACTTTTTTTCCTTTTTTCTTTTCCCTCAAATTACAACTCTCCCCCCTGCGGTTTCGCCAAATTACATTAATGTGGTTTGAATTTGACACATGAGGTGCTCAATAAAAATTAGGGATAATTACAGTAAATTCATTTATAGTATGGTCCGTTTTTACTTTGTCTACCTATAGTTCAATCATTTACACTTCGCGTAACCCACCTCTTCATTTGCCATTAAAAAAACACATTTTTAGGTGAAAGCAAATATAACAAGAATAAAAAAGTTAGGATTTTGATTACTTAAGAACTTCTATAAGAACAAAGTGGAGGAATAACACACAAATCCCACTCTGATCTTGGCTTCTCTCCCCACTGTGGCTGGGATTCAAAGTGGGTTTGAAGTTGGAAATGGGGGTGGGTTTGCTACTATGGTTGGGTTTCATTTGAGTTGCCTCAAATGAAACTCTATGGCCGACCCTTCAAGCTCGTTTCCCTCAATCATCGACGCCACCTCAGCGGCGAACTCCTCTATTGAACCTCCATGGCCGACCCTTCAAGCTCCCACAATAAATCTCACTGAGCCCTCTCTCTCACTCTAAACCCAAGCTCAGTCTCTCTAAGCTCTCTCTAAACCCCTGTTCTCTCATCTCTAAAACTCTCTCAAACAAACTCCATGGCCGCCCCTCTCAAGCTCACCCCCTCACATCAACGTCACCACCTCCATGGTGGTTCCTCTGCTCTTTGCGTCTTGGCCTAACCCGAGTTTTGGGGTTAATGGTGGGTTTGGGTGAATTTTCCAGAGGGTTTTCTTTGTGTTGGAATGTGAATTAAGTTTTGGTTTGATAAAGGGATTTGATTGAAAGGTTGGTCCAGAGGGTTTGCTGGATTTCTCTCCCTGTCTTACATTTCGATCTAGCACCTAGAAGCCAACACCACGACACCAAACCCATGGCTGATCTACCATGATCCAAATCCACGGCTGGATTTTTCTATACCACACACTTCAGTTGTAGGCTTAACTCTATCTCACTCTCTCTTTGTTGATAACGTCGCTGGTTGTTTTGAGATGTTGGTCTTCTTGTAAAATTTGGTTCAAAATTTGGAGTTGTTGTGAAATTGTTGATATTGTTATAGATTAAAAATAATTTCATTGAGCCATTTGATTGGCATGTTGTTCCTCCACTTTGTTCTCATTGAAGTTCATGAGCAATGAAAAGCCCTAGATTTTTTATTCTTGTTATATTTGTTTTTGCTAAAAATGTGTTTTTCTAATGGCAAATGAAAACATGGGTTACGGAAGGTTGACGGAACTAACCTCAGGTGGGTAAAGTGTAAATGATTGAACCACGGATAGGCAAAGTGAAAACGGGTCATACTACAAGTGGGTTTACTGTAATTATCCCTAAAAGTTATGTAACTCACTTCTGTTAAAAATATGACTAAATATGTAATTTTGTTCCACTTTTATATCCCTCTTCTCCAAAAACATATAAATACAAGATTAAAAAGAATCCAACAAAAAACTTACATTATGAGATTTCAAATTATAGGCTAGGCAACTTAAATTTCGATCAAATCTCAAGTGAGTAAAGTGTCAAATTTCAAACCACATGTAGACAACTTAAATTTCAATCAAACCACGTATGGGTAAGTTATAATTTACCTTTTTTGTTTAACTTCTACTATTTTTTTAATGATCAAGACTTAGATATAGTACTTAGGTGTTGTTCCTTAGGTTCATCTCTTAAGATTCTGCCATATGGCTTTTTTTTCATGGATGAAAGTGTATTTTTTAAGTTAAGTAGCCACATGCCAGAATCTTAAAATGAGAACTTAAGGAACAGCATCTAAGGTACTGTATATGAGTTTTGTCCTTTTTTAATTGTGTTAAAAATTTATATATTTTTAATTAGGAGGATGGATATGTAGAATTTATTAGATAGTTTTAAACTAGGGCTAATAAGGTTATTCATACTTGTTTTGTAATTTTTTTAAAAATAATAATAATAAATGATTTTTTTCACCCATGTCATGTCTTAACCAATATCATTAATCTAGGAGGATCAGGAAGAACTAAGAAGATGTATCTTGAGTAAGAAATGGATTTTGCAATTTATGTGGTTTTCTTATTACAAATTTGTCTATAATGCTGGAAAGAGAACAAAAGATAAACTATAAGTTCATTTGATGTATTGTTTCTTAATACAATAAACATATTAATTATTGTAGTTAAAATTAAATTTTAGAAATTATCTATTGTTTCTAAATACAATAAACATATTAATCAATTTTGTTATTGTTGGAGCATTTTAATATTATGTAATTAAAATGGTTTATATTACAACATAAATATAATTGTAAAGATGTGGGAGTTAAAATGGAAGTAGGGGTGGCAATACTGGACACAACTTGCAAACCCGACGCGACACGACATAAAATTAGCAAGTTATGGGTTGAGACTTAACGGGTTCGTGTTATATTCAGGTTAACACGGCTGACCCGTTTAATAAACAAGTTGGGTTAGCGTTGAACATATAGAACCCGTTTGACCCATTTGACTCGTTTAATTAAATGACATTTTACCAATATACCCTTCAAACTCTATGTATATAAACTTATTAATTGTTGTGGTTTATTTTCTTTGACATGTTGTGATTGATTATTTGTGATATTGTGATATGCTTTAATTAATTAATGATTATTTGTGATGCAATTACTCATTAGTTCTGAATTTTATATTAAAAATATTTATTTGTTTATTTTTTCATAATTTTTTTTTTCATTTTGATAAAATCTGATAAATAGGTCGACATGACTGACCCGTTTAACAAATGGGTCGTGTTAGGGTTGAGGAATCTTGACCCATTTAATAAACATGTCGGGTTAGTGTTGACCTATATCGTCGAATACTCATGAGTTGACACGACACGAACCCGACACCCGAACATGAATTGTCACTCCTATATGGAAGATAAGGAGTTAGTAGAATGTTTAATCCCACATTGAAAAGGAGAGAGACTCCTTTATTCTTTTTAATTGCGGTAATTAATGGGCTGATATGTATTGATTTAAATATTGGAGAAATTATTAGGTCCACCAGGAGGACTACTGACATGGTCCTCCTTGACCTCACAAACAATAAAATGTCGTTATTTATGCAAATGTGATATCATTTGGTAAATTTTTTTTTTATTCCTTTTGCTAATTAAAAAGCTTGCACACACATTTACATAGATGACATCATCTCATTAGTCAGGGAGGATCACATCAGCAGTTCTCTCGGTGTAAATAATAATTTCTCCAGATATTGGGCTAAATACATTCAGAATAAATTTTCATATTCATTAGTAAGTAAATGACATTTCTATTATGGAAAATGAAGAGTCATTCACCCACTTAATGGATTAGCCATTTGGGCCTATTTATTCTTTAGAAACTCCTTATCTGGTCCATTAATTATGTAACTCCAGCCCATCAGATTTATGTCCAGCAATTAATCTTGTAACACCCACTAAATTAGGATTGTGGACCTAATTAATTAAATTAATTTGAGTAATAATTTTGTGAGACCTATTGAGCCTATAAATAGACTTATTCAGACCCAATACTGAGTTTGAACACTTTGTACAGAGGTTGTTCTAGTCATACTGCACCGATTTAGCCAACCAATGGCTTAAATCTCCTTAAAGAGAGTGAGTGCCGCGTCTCAATCCAAATAGTACTGTGTATTTTAATTTTCAAATAAATAACATTCAGAAGTATTATTTAGTTTCTTTTTGTGTTATTTCAATTATTATTGTGATTGCACCAATAGTTATAAGTGAGCTTTAATTATTATTTCAGTTTCTCTTAAAAATTTTGTTGTGTTAACATTCGCATTTATCTTCACTCCAATCATTCCCCTGTCCCATGCCCCTTGTCTATTTTCTATCTTTTATTTTATAGAAACACCCATGCCTAATTGTTTAATTGCTTTTTTGTGTAACATTTCCTGTTTAAAAAAGCTAAAATATTGTCAAGAGGATCGTATTCAAGCCTATTTCAATTGAACATTAAAAAATTTTGGGTCAAGGGGTTCATAATTTTATTTTAAATGATCAAAACAAAATTATTATACATAATTTTTTTTTTTTTTTTGCCAACTCGGGGGGTTCATTTGAACCCCCTAAGCTTCACTTGCTGCCAACCCTGTTTCAACCAAAGAAAATATTCTATGTTACAAATCTTTCATACAACGACCCTTTTACATAATAGTAGATCTTACTAATTAAATTCATGTTAGAATTTACTATTCATGTGAGTGAGAGAAGTATCATGTTTTTGTACTTCGAGAGTACTAAATAATTTTCCTTCAATCACAATATTTACCTTATATTAGTATAATAATTTGGAGGAATTACACATAATGATACCGATTTTTTTTTTAATGGGTATAGTATATATACTACACATGACGATCACTTCATTAGATCAATTGATAATGCGTATCACATTGAACATTAACTTTACTATTTTCTAATTATTTTTATGTTGGTTTTATGTCAAATGATAAGCCATTTTTTGTGTCACTTTATGGTAAAATAAGATAGAGTCTACCTTTGGGGTTTTATATCAAATGATAAGCCCTTTTTTGTGTCACTTTAAATAAATAGTACAAAGTCACATGATACTATAACTGTCATATTTGCTAACAACTTATATCATATTGACCTAGTGTCCATTCAGCATGCATTTATAAGCTCAATTTTTAAGTTTTTTTTTTTTTTTTTTTATGTGAATTTTTAAGTTTTTTTTTGTGTGTTAAGTACAAGTATATTTTAACACACTTTCAAACAAAAAGTATGATAAAAATTATTATTATTAAATATAAATTTTAAAAAATTTGTGACCACCCTAAATCTTTTTAGGCCCAACATGATTAAACTTTGGATAAAATTTAGCAACAAATTTGGTTGTAAATTAAGGTTATAACTACACTCAATATTTTTGTATTGGATGTGAATTTTGACAAATCCACCTTTGGATTACATTTTCTTCTTATATCTTTCATACTTTCAAAATTTCATGAAGATAAAAAATTAATAACTATGTCACCAATCAAATGTTTAAATTTCGAGTTTTTGTAATCTATAATTATACATAAAAAATAAGTTTATGGATTAAATAGTAAATAACATCCTATTAGCATTAAATTTGACAGGTGTTTTAAGAATATAAGGAACATGCAATTCAACGGTTAAATTTCAAAATATATAGCCTTGTTAATTTTTTTAGTGAGAGTTGTAGCCTAAGGCTACAACTAAGTTACTTTGGTTCCCTTAACAATTTATTATGCCCTTACAAATAAAAAGAAAAGACCCAAGAAAATTTTTATTTAACTAAAATTTCGAAAGAGATGTAATTTGCAGCATTGATAATGAGAAATGATTTCAAAATAAGAAAATTATAAGACTTTATGTATTTGCGTGGTTTTTTTGTCAATATATAAAGTTATCTTTTTGTTAGATTTTGTATAATTTAAGTTTTTTAATGACCTTCTCCCCTCTCCCCTTGTGTGTGTGTGTGTTAAAATACTTAGTATTCTAAAAAAAAAAAAAATTTTTTAATGACAATCGATCCTTAAAAAAAATTCTTAGAGCCGCCACTGTGAGGTACTGCAAATGATGTTATTACCACTAAATTAAGCTCTGTTTGTTTTAGCAATGATATTTTCTAGAAAATAAGTCATTTTCCAAGAAGCATTTTCTATAAATCTATCTCATTTTCCAATATTTGGTAGCAACTTTAAATAAGTTGAAAAATAATCTCCTAACTTCCCTTTTAACTTACTTTGAGATAGAGTTGTTTTCCAAAAAATATTAGTACAAATAATCTCTAAAAATAAGTCATACCTGTAAACACAAAATTTCCCAATTGCAGAAAATCAAAAAATTGAAAAGAAATATGGTTTGCAAATATAAATTTGTATTGATGAATAATAAGTACAATCTCTATTTCAATTCTTTTACAAAAGAATACTCTCTGATTCTATCTTCTTTGAACTTGACTCGAACAAGAGATCTTCTTGACTTTAATTGGAAGATGGATTAATTGGTCTTCACAATAAATCTCTAGCTTCGAGCTTATTAGAGATTTATTGTCCTTCAAGTTCTTCAAACCCTTCGAATGTTCTTCAAGTTCTTCAAAGATTTTTCAAGTTCTTCAAAGTTTCTTGAGACGGAATTTCTCCAGAGCTTGGGTCTCTTGAAAACTTGGTGTTCAAAATGAGAGGAGATGTCCTCTATTTATAGTGATTTTAGAGGATAAACTCCACTTCGAATTGATATACTTGAAAATATGTAGTAGACTTTTGATTGGCCCAAATTCTTCTTAGAGATAATTATCTCTATTTATCTATTTTGATAAATATCATATTTTGATAAAGAAAATAATCAATAAATGTAAATAATTATCTCTATTTAATTTATTTTAATAAAGATAATTATCTATCAATTTTGAACATAAAATTTATCTTTATTTTATTTATTTATAAAGATAATTATCCATAAATTTTGAATAGGAAATTTATCTTTATCTTGTGGGCCAAATGACACGTGGCAAATTTCAACATGTCAATGTAATATCAGTTTGGGTGACACATGTCATCATGTAATTTAATTAATTTAATGACATTAATTTAGAATTTACCACTAAATTTTGATGTGGCATTTTATGATTGGCTTAAAATTTTCGCCTCCTACAATACCATTTAAATTGATCAAAGATAGTTTTCCTTTTACTCATCTCTTTTTATGCTACCAAACACTAAAAAACACCGAAAACAATCTTTACACAAAAATTTCCATCGAAACAAACGGAGTGATATGATTCATCCAAACACGAACATACATATTTATAAAAATCTTGTTGAAATTGTTGTTTCACAAGACCATACATTCATAATACCCCAAATATTATGATTATTTTATTCGAAAACCCAGAAAGAGAACACTATTGTAGATGAATCTTCTTTATTACAAAACACCATGGAAAAACATAAATTTAACTATCGTAATCATGACAAAAAACACCAATAGCAGGTCCTGTAGTTCCATAATAACATAGACCCACAGGTTGAAGCCGCCAAACACAAGGATCGCATCCGTAAGACTGAGAATCATAAATCTCCATGTCGCTGAAGCTTCCCCCTTGCCAATTGAAACGGCAGAATACTCTTAGAGTATCATTGATGACGTATTTGTTACCATAGGCAATTTGAGTGGTTGGAAAATCAACCTTTGTGTTTCCACAATCGGCTGTAGCCTTCGAGTTTTTAGCAGTCACGTTATTATAGATTTCAATTGTTACAGCTTCTGCATTCATAGAGAAATTAGTAACAATTATAAACAGTGCAAGCAACAACAATGGTGATACGTTTTTATTGAAATGACTCATTTTGTTTGTCTGTAATTGTATAACTGGTGGTGGGTGCAAAACAGAGATGTTAACGTGTCCTTTATTTATACTGTGACTGTAGGTTTGTGGTTCTATTTTGCTTTTAGAAAAAGGATCAAATTTAGAGTAGTTCTAAGACCACAAATTATTCAACAACTTTTTTGTCGCAACTCTTACGTGGCATATTGTAAGTGGTTAACTATTACTTACACATGGACCTACTATTTTTCTTTACCAATCACACTCTGTCAAGTCATAGTTGTGACAAAAAATTGTAAAAAATTATGTGATCTTATACTTTTCCTAAAATGTAGTTAACAATCGAAGTTTGGTTGGCATTAGCCCAGATTTCAAGGTTTGTTGGAGTTAGCCCAAATTTTGGGGGTGTTTGCTATATTTGACTTAATTAAGAAAACAGCTCCATGTAGCTGAAGCTTCTCCCTTGCCATTTGAAACTGCAGAATACTCTTAGAGTATTGGTGATGACGTATTTGCCACCACAGGCAATTTCAGTGGGAGGAAAATCAGCCTTTGAGTTTTCACAATCAGTTGTAGCTTTCAGGTCCTTTAGACTCACGAAGGCAAAAAAAGTATAATCATCTGTTTACAGGTTAGGTAATGCTATATCTAGAAACTACTTTATAATATTTTTATAAATTGTTGATGTGACCAATTTTTACTGGTTCTCAACCATGTCCACCACCGATATTGCATGACTTTGAACCCCAAATTCAAGCAACATTCAAGTTTATCTCAAGAAACGAAAATCACTCATTATAAATGTCTAAACCACATCAAAGTATTAATTTTGGGGTGATGTGGGGTTCACACTTATAACGAGGCTTTCATTCATTTCTTCCTTGCAATTAATTGTATAATAAAAAATAAAATAAAGGCATGCATTAGACAAAAAAATATGACAATTTCATCTTCTCTATATTATTTCCAAAGACTCTGGGGCTTGTCTGGTAACGTTGTTCTAATAATATTGTTTGTATTTTTTAAAAATACGTGTGGGTGAAAAAGTGTGTAAAAATACGTATAATGTTGTTTAAAAACTGAAAACTATTGTTTAAGTACATGTACCAAATAGGCCTTAAGGGCCTGTTTGATAATGACTTTTAAACAACAGTTTTCAGTATTTAAATAACAATAACACTTTGACACGTATTTCTATAACACTCAAACATATATTTCCGGCCACAACATTGAAAACTGAACAATAATACTTAAACACTGCTATTAAATGTGCCCTAAGAAATAAGGTTAACTCCCAAAAATAGCTCTAAGTAACCCTACAAATTTGGACCATACTTATCTCAAGCATAGTCATAAGAAAGATAAATAGATGCCACTTTACTACAAACATTTAATGGTCATGATAACATAATAAATGACTGTGATGAAATGGAAATTTTGGACTTTAGTAATTTGGCTTGACATTATTGTCAAGGTACATGTCTACTGAAACGTACGTATTGAAGTTGTCTTACAATGATGCAAATATCTCTAACTAGTATAAACTATATACTCCCACTTTCAAGGTGGAATTTGGTGTAAGGATAATATTTGTTGCACAGTTTTACGCATAAATATATTATTTTATATTTAAACTGAAATAATGACTTGAAGTCACGATTTTTAAATTTAAAATCACGGTTTTAATTTGTGTGTAATAGTTTATGTATAATAAACACAATCCTTTAGTGTAAGGGGAATATAAAACATCTATCTTATATGAGGGTGAGTCCTATGTTTGTAGATTTCACCGGTATGAAAGAGGTTTTTTTTTTTTTTTTTTTTTTTTTAAAGCTAGAAAATGAGATATGTTATATGGGTTTTACTAGCATATGCTCTTAGGATAATATCTATTAACAAACCATTTTAGAAAACTATTTATAGGAAAATGAAAAAGTGACTACATTTTTTCAATTTTTCATAAAAAATTTCTTAAAATTGATAATTAATGTATGCTCTAAAGGCATACATTAACCGAACTTATGTTATATATACATGTCATACAAAATACATATTATCCTCTTTCTTACAACATGTGGATTCCAAAATTGTACAAGACTTGTATATATGTCTTGAAAGAAATGATGCATATGTGAAATGCTTGACATAATAATTATTGAACGCAAACGTGGTCTTAATTACTATATTATCGCTGGATTTTGTTTGGGTTTAAAGTTTAAACCTCATTGCCTAAGTGGTACAGAGAGCAGATGAAAATGTCCAATGAGCTTCACAATATAGTAATTAAGAGCTGATAGGAGTAATCTTATTGACTTTATTGACCAGCTTCGACTGACCTGCACAAAAGTAATACTATATTAGTAACATGCATGGCCCTGTTCCCTCGAAAAGGATTGCCATTTTCGATTGTCACCTATCATATTCATACGACAACTCCATACCTTTCAGATATTTTTCTTCGTTAGAATTTAATTCCCACCTATTCATAGAAGCTTCTATATATATATATATATATAGAAGTTAGCTTTGAATGACTTTTCTTACTATATATATAGAGAGAGAGAAATTAGCTTTGAAAGGGCTTTCTTACGCAATCTCTTTCTTTTAATGTGATATGGGGTTGATAACATTCAATGTGTTGCAATGGAGACCTAATAATTTTGCTTATATTATATACTTGTTTGTGAGACTACTGAGATGTCCCTTTTGAAACTGGATCAAAACGTCCACAGTTGAGAATCACCCAGATGTGGATTATTAATGTCAAATGACCCAATACTTAACATTTGGTAATGAAATGAATTACTCGGAATAAAAATTTGGAAGAGGAATTCTTTGTAAAGAACACCATTCTCACATTGCCAGCATCAAATTAGAAATTGACGGAAATTTCACCAAGAAAAAAAAATATATGGACAATGCTTCCCTTTATACAAGAAGATATGGAAACTGAATTCTACATTTACAGGGGCTATATGTGTATATATATATATAGCAACTGTACGTTATCCACACGGTCAGACGAATGTGTCGCGGCAAGGAGAGCTGCTCCGACGCCTGATCCATCTTCTGTGACCATAAGAATGACATGTTGAGCTGCTTCTTCCCCCAATATTTCTATCATGGCTTCATGCAAGTATTCCCTAAACATTGTATAGCTTGTATATAAACCCCCTTCAATTGCAACAACTGTTCTTTTCATTTTAATATCACTTCTACTCCTCCCACCCGTGATCCCACCACTTCCATCCCGGCCGATCTTTTTCAAGATACCTACAATTCCAGCAGCTGCCAATCGGGCAGCCCTACGAGTCACCACATCGCATACCTTTACAACGAGCTTTCTAATCTTTAAAGGGACATCAGGAATCTGAAATGACAAAAGCCCATCAAATAAACACGTTATCAAAGATCCAATTTATCCATTTGAGGTTAATCGTTAAACCAGGAAACAGGAAAACTGAATGGAATAGTTGTGTCTACCTCCAATGTGTCTTCCAAGATTCGTGCTACTTCTGTCAACTCAGGAGAGTCATCCTCGTGCATCTCAGCCATCGATGGTGTCCTGAAACAAAAAAGGGAACAAAGTTATAACCTGTTGCATTAATTGAGTGTTCAGAAGGCATTAAACTGTATTACAAGCAAAACAATACTGCAAACAAATGCAAAAGAATATGCTGAATATCAAGGAATCCTAGTTCAGGCACGTGTCATTGTATGCCTAGGTAATATTGTTATTATTTTAAACTTGCCTTTAGCTCCTAGGAGTTATGATTTACAGGCTTTTAAATGTTTTAACTACGTCAGTATTCCTTCCTGATACAATTCAATTCATTGTTCCTTCGTCTAAAGCACCTTGATAGGTTTCTTCAAACACTCCTTCACATTCTCACAATCTCCAAATGCATATGCAATATTATAATTCCATTCATTTTTAGTTGATAAATAAATATGTACTTAGTTGTTTATATTTCTATAAGATCACTATTACATTTGAATGCCTAGACATTAAATTACAATAAATGTCAAAACACAATTAATCTTTTTCTAGCAAAGATATAAAACATCAATAGTCATGGATAAAAATACCATCTCGCACCTTGTGATTACTTCACAAGTATAAGTGTTTGTAGACTGCGGGAGGCAAAGACCGGGGTTCAAGTCTTTAAAAGGGAGTTTCACACGCATATACATTTAGATTATGTTAGAATAGAATTTCTATTTTGTATATAAAAAAAATAGTCATGGATAAAAATACCATCAAGCTATTCGAAATAACATCGAGCAAATGTAAAATTTTTACCTATGCACACAGACAACATAAACACTATAGAGACCCTATAAAAAGACAATAGCTTGGGTAGATCCTTATTTTATTTTTTATTATCCGAGATTTGCTACAGTATTATAGTATTGGACTCTACACTTAATTAGGAAGCTAAACTTGCATCTTTATATAGAATTAGGAGCCAACAGGCAGCAGGATTGAAAGCACAACATAGCAAGAGTCTCATGTGAGCAACACAAATGCAACTATCTTGTGTCTGCATACGTTGTTGTGTATGAGAGAGAGAGAGAGAGAGAGAGAGAGCCCCAAAATAAAGGGCATTGATAACTTTGGAAGAATATCTCCGAATATTTCTACCTCTTGTGACATCCTCAGAATTACTCTCCTCCCAATGTCACCAAGAGACATTCCTGATATCATTTTCTCAAAGCCCTGGACAAAATATCATACATTTGATTTAATCCCCAAACATACAGTACCAGTAATGTTAACTGGGAAGGCAACCGAACCTTTCCTGATCATCATTTGGACATCTAACTCGATGTCATAAGAAGTTCTCGGTAAATGAGATGACCAAAAATTTCCCCATTCCATGTTGAAAACCTGATGCAAATAAGGATGAGTCAACTTTAACAAATATATAACAAAGTAAATCAATTCATCAGATAAAGAATCTTAGAACTAGTGACACAAAGAAAGGATACCATGCCTCCAGAAGTTGAAAGAACCCCTTGACACCTAATGATAGCATCTGTCCGCTCCAAATAACAGGCCTGTTCCAATTATAACAGCAGCAATAGTGTCTGGATCATGATAATGTCCAAGAGCTAAAGTTCCCACTGTATCATTAACCTGCTTAAGAACATAAATAAAATTATGCACAAAATCTAAGTGCAATAGTTGCACAAGTAACTCGAGTTGTAAACAAATACAAACCAATTACATGTCACATTGCATGTTCTTACGCATGTCTGTCATTTAATAGATTAGAATTTAGAAGTGCCTAGATTGATGGTTCACACGCAAACGCTAAGATTGGCCTAAGCCCAGTAAGCTTGAGGTTGAGTAGAAAGGGGAAATTGCTCAAAACAAATAATAGATCTATCAGAGGGTTAAAAAAAAGAATAACTATTATCCCTCAAAAGAGCTGAACCTCATCTGCTCATCACCATGTAAATATACACATTTCCAACGTCAAGATAATGATGATGATAAAAATTAATGCTAAGATATATAGCTTAACAGGGTGTAATATTTCATGCAAGAGAACTTGTCACACTCAAAAGGCCTAAAATATGTTGTTATCATAATGAGATATCCTCATATCCAAAGGCTGACCAAGAAACCACTCTAAGTTCAATCTTTATATGTTAATACTATATATTGATTAATTAAGCCAATCTACTCCAACTAGGTTTTAACTAAATATTTCATAATCATCACATAAATTTATAAAAAAACACACATCATAAACTGTACATACATATGGCCATTAATCACTTTTCTAAAAGATGTTTTACAATACCAAGCTATTGATTTCAACTTTCAACACTAAAAATGGTTACAATAACATCATTTAGGATCCTGTTAGGTTCTAAGATTTTATGAACTAATGTATTAGAATTTCAATTTGTATTATATTGGCAAACCATGATTAAAACTTAGAGTCTAGAATTAGGCTACTCAAAGTGTATTTATTTGTAAAACTAGAATCGAGTGTACTGCAGGATTTACTGTATAAATTTGTCAGGCTCGATCGATCGAAAATTAAACTCAATCGATCGAAACTCGTGTAGATTGTTTTTCTGCAAAATTTTCCAACTCAGCCCAAGCCCGTATGACGTGTAGGGTTTTATGTTTTGCCTTAAGTATAAAAGGGAAAACCCTAGCTACATTTTGTAGTTGTTGTTTATGCTGTGTATGTGTATCTTTTGTGAGATCTCGAAGTGTTTGCCTTCACATATACTTAGGGTTATCAAAAATCAAGATTATGTCAAGAGCTTGATGATAGTTTCAGTTGCTGCATAAAGAGCTTAAAGAAAACACAAGTGGGAGTACTTGTGGTTGTTGTGAATCCAAGAAAGAAGTAGTATGTGAACTCGGAGCTGTCATGTGGTCGTGGTAGTAAGTTTCCTACTCGATGTAGCAATAGGATGTTAGTAGTATAAGTCGCTATTGAGGATCTGTTTTACCTTGAGGATAGTTAGGTTAAATCCTCCCTAGGTTTTTTACCGGTTTGGTTTTCCTGGGTTATCATATTGTTGTGTTATTTATTTTCCGCACTGTTCAATGATATGATTTCTATGTGTTAACCTAAATTTGAATCATTTACCTAAGTTAATCACTTGGCTAAATAACTAGGTTAATCTGATTGTGTTTAAGAGACCTAAAAACGTACAAGTGGTATCAGAGCGGGTTAGCTCTAGTGTGTAGATCATTTGATCTAAGAGTTGATCCTTGACCCCTGTTGTCATGGATACTTAGAAGTTCTTATTGCTAAAGTTTCAATTTGTCTACTTTTGGATTGTGTCTCTTGTTGCTTTTGTTAAGTCTTTCCTTGAGCATCTTGGTATAATTACATGTGATAATAACTATTTGTGTTATACTGTTTTAACCGCCTTAAAGACACGTGATTCTTATCTTTGGTATTTGGATAGTGGTTGTTCCAGACATATGACAGGAAATAAAGCTTTATTCAAGACACTCTTTGAAGGAAAGATTGGGACAATCACGTTTGGAGATGGAAGCAAATCTATGATCAAAGGCATTGGAACTGTGGACATTTCCAAGGCTACCAGTTTTTGAAGATGTTTGGTATGTTGATGGGCTGAAGGATAATTTACTCAGCATCAGTTCGATTTGTGACAATGGATTAAATGTTCTCTTCACCAAGTATGAATGTGAGATACTTGATGGAGGAGGTGACTGCATGTGTATTGGTGTTAGGACAATTGACAACTGTTATGGTATAACACCAAGTATAAGCAACAAGTGTTTCAGTGCAAAGATCAATCAAGTAGACCTATGGTATCAACGGTTGGGACATACAAGTCACAAGCAATTAGAGAAGATTTTTAAGTGTGATACAGTTATTAGTTTGCCCCAAGTTTGAAAATATAGAAAAGTGCATATGTGGACCATGTCATATGGGTAAACAAGTGAAGCCCAAACATCCGTCTGTGACTGAAGTTCAAACTTCAAGACCTCTAGAGTTGTTGCATATTGATCTCATGGGTCTTGCTAGAGTTCAGAGTTTAGGTGGAAAGAAGTATATTTTAGTTGTTGTGGATGATTTCACTAGATATACTTGGGTTGTGCTTTTGAGAGATAAAACTGAGGCTCCTGAAAAGATGATACACCTGTGCAAGAAATTGCAAGTTGAGAAAGGAACTGTGATAGCCAGAATTAGAAGTGATCATGGAAGGGAATTTGAAAACACAAAGCTGGCTACCTTTTGCAATGATCAAGGCACACATCAAGAGTTTTCTTCACCCAAGACACCACAACATAATGGAATAGTGGAACGGAAGAATAGGGTTGTTCAAGAGATGGCTCATGTCATGCTACATAACAAAAAGTTGCCCAAGTCCTTCTGGGGAAAAGCAGTTAACACTGCTTGTCATACACTTAACCGGGTGTATTTCAGACCTGATTCCAAGAAAACTGCTTATGAACTCTGGAGAGAAAAAAAGCTTGTTGTCAAATACTTTCGGATATTTGGTAGTGACTGTTATATTCTGAGTGATAGGGAGAACCTAGAAAAGTTTGATGCAAAGAGCGACAAGGGATACTTTCTGGGATACTCCTCCACTAGTAGAGCTTACAGAGTATACAACCTAAGAACTAAAACAGTCATGGGGTCTTCAAATGTGGTGATCAATGATGAGCTGTGTTCAGAAACTCATTCAGAAAACACTCCTCTGGTTCAAAAAAAGACTGTGGAAGTTGATGATCCTATTCCTGATGATTATATTGGGAAGCATAGTGATGAAGAGTTATTGTTGTTGAATGATGCTATTTCGGTACCATCAAGTCCAGAACCATCTACACCAGTTCATGAAACTCAACAAGACCAAGGTGAGCCTAGTCCTTCATCAAAACAAAAAGGTACTTCCACATCTCTGGTCAAAGGTCTGTCTTCTAGAGTAAAGTTAAATCATCCTGTCACAAATATATTGGGAAGTTTGAATGATAACATGAGATTGAGATCTAAAGCCTTGAATATTATTACTCACTCATACTATCTATCCCAATTTGAACAGAAAAAGGTGGATAAGGCACTTCAAGATGCTGATTAGGTTAATTCTATGCATGAAAAACTTCATCAATTTGTTCGGAATGATGTGTGGGAATTAGTTCCTAGACCAAAGGGAGTAAATGTGATTGGAACTAAATGGATCTTCAAGAACAAGCCAGATGAACATGGTACTATTATTCGAAACAAATCAAGACTTGTTACTCAAGGATACACACAAGTGGAAGGGATTTTGATGAGACTTTTGCACCGGTAGTAAGACTGGAATCCATTAGGATACTATTGGTCATTGCAAGCCATTTGAAATTCAAGCTGTATCAAATGGATGTCAAGAGTGCCTTCTTTAATGTAATGTTGCAAGAAAAAGTATATGTTGAACAACCAAAGGGTTTTGTTGATCCTCACAGACCGGATGATGTCTACAAGTTGAAGAGAGCCCTCTATGGTTTGAAACAAGCTCCCAGGGCATGGTATGATAGGTTAACCGCATACCTCATTGAGTCTGGATTCAAAAGAGGATTTGCAGATACTACTCTCTTCATACTGTTAGGACATATGTGTGTTCACTTGTTAAGAACATATGTCACTTATTTATGTAAATTGGCTAATCCTTATGACAAAACGCACTCTACTTGTAATTGGGTAGTTCTAGGTGTTTTTAATACTTCAAGAAACAAGGTTTCAAGATCAAGTGTTGAAGTCATCAAGTCTGTCCAAGAAAAAGCAAGCTGAAGTGCAAGTTCATTAATTCTCGACACCTGCTCGATAGCTCCTCGACACCTTCTATCTGTCGAGAATTACAAAATCAGCTTTTCTGATTTGATTTCCTTGGGATCCATGAATATGGTTTTGGGCCTTCTTTTCTTCTAACCCTAAACATATAAAATGATTGTTTTAAGAGTCGTCAAACTAGACACAAGTTGCAAAAGCATTGAGCAATCTTTGTTCAAGCAAATTGCGATCAAAAGACGAAGTTCTTAACCTAGTTCATCTTCTCTCGAAGTTGCTGTGTATTTGCACCATAGGGTTTTGTAACCAAGCATCTTCCTGATCTTCATCGTGTATGATGAACTGAAGAACTTTGCAGCCAACCTCTCCTTCTTAGTTAGTGTTTGAAGTCGCGTACTGGGATCCACGCATTGGTTAGTCACGTACTTGGGAGCCGTGCATCAAAGGTGGAAATTGTCACTACAGATCAAGTCCAATTGGGTATTGGGGTAAGGGTTCAACTGTAGGTTGGTAAGGTACTTGGGATTTCTTTACTTGTAACCACTTGATTTGATAATAGTGGAGTTTCGGGAGTGGTGACCTGAAAATCACCCGGTGGGGTTTTTGCCGTTAGGGTTTTCCCCATTCGTAAACAAATCACCGTGTTATTTAATTTCCGCTGCATATTTAGTTTTTGGTGATTTGTTTGTGCTTCCACGCAATTGCATGATTAATTGATTAATTAATAACTTGGCTAATTAATTAATTAGTTTAATCACAAGGGGTCATTCAGTTTGTGGCCTATCACATACGAAATGATAAGAATTACTTTGTAGTAGCTCAAATTTATGTTGATGATATTGGTTTTGGTGCTACTAACGATTCTCTTGCCCAATCTTTTGCAGATGAAATGAAGAAGATGTTTGAAATAAGTATGTGATAGAAATTTAGACCCCTTAAACAACCAAATTGCGTAGCCTAGATTAATTAGCCAAGTTGTTACTTAGTCAAATTATGCAATTCTAGGTTAAAGCAATTCAACAATCATATCAAAAATAATAATGCAGCGGAAAATAAATGAACACAAGATATGATCACCCAGGAAACCACACGGTAAAAACCTGGGGAGGATTTGACCCACCGATCCTCAAGGCAAACAAGAATTCACTATGAAAGAATTGAAGTTCTTACAGAAGGACTACAAGCTCCCCGCTCGACTTCCTAATGCTACCCACCAGTACGAACTTCCTGACACGACCACGCGCAGGCTCCGAATCCACGGACTACTTCTTTCTTGAATTCTTCAATCAGCTACAAGCTCCCCGCTTGCTTTTCTTTTAAGATCCAATGGTTGCAACTAAGTTGATCTTCAAGATGTTGAAATCATCTCTACCTTGAAAACCCTAAGCTTTGTGTAAAGGAAAGCTCCTCTAAGATCTCACAAGAGATTTACACAAAACAGAAAATATGAGCAACAATAACAATATGGACAACCTCAAAAACGTGGCTAGGGTTTTGTTTATATACCTAGGGTAAAAACATAAAACCCTAAACGTTTAATGAAGTAGGGCTGAGTTGGAAATTCTGCAGAAAATTTAACCTGTGCGATTTTCGATCGATCGAGTCTAATCTTCGATCGATCGAGCCAGGCCAAAAGTCCCAAGTACTTCTGCAGCCACTCGATTCCAACTGTACAATAATAAACCAACTTTGAGCAAGCCTAAACAAGACTAAATACAATGTTTTGATCATGGTTTGCCAACATTACAAATTAGAGTTCTAAATACATAAAATCCTAAGACCTTAGAACCTAACAAACTCCCCCTTTGGCAATCCGTGACAAAACCATAATTAAAAGCTCAAAGTTTTACAAGTAAAAGCCCTTTACAAAAGTAATGCTCATAAAATCAAATTCAGCCTAACTACTATCCATCAGTTGCAAGTGTAGACAGCAGCTTTAGTTGAATCAACCTGTATATTCCTGAAATACTCAACAAACGCATAAACGCATGTGTGACAGAAAAGAGTAAAACAACAGGTATAATATTCTTGTAAGATTCACACAACACAAAATAAAGACATATATGAATGATCAACTCATAAATATAAATCAATAAGCAGTGAATCATAAAACAACAAGAATCAATGAATATAACATGTATATCAATCAATGTTACTCCCCCTAACATGAATATCCCCAAAAATGATATACAAAGTGAAGCACCTAGATACAATCTAAAAAACTCCACAAGCTCCACAAAACAAAAAGTCTCTCCCTAACTACAAAAACCCCTCTACAAGTCAAAAATATCACTCCCCCTTTTTGTGACGGAATGCCAAAGAGCAATCACAAGTCACCATCAAAAGGAGGTGGTGAGGGTGAATGAAGACGCGCCAAGTCAGCTCGTAGAGCACGAAACTCATCTAGCAAGTCCACCAAAATCTGTCCATGAGCCGCCTGAACGGTCATGACAGTCTCCAAAGTACGACGAACATCGAAGTCGGCCGAAGGAGGTGGAGGAACATCAGCAGCAGCAGCATCATCACCAACTGGATCAGTAACATCCTCACCAGCAAGACCTGCAGAAGAAGAAGGAGGAGGTGCGCTACTAGAGGGCTCAGATCTAGGGTGTTTAGAACCAGCTCGAAGATGAGCAGCCCTTTGTCTAAGAAAAGACGCACCTATAGGAGCAATAACATGAACGGGCTCAGAGTAAGGGAAGCCACCAAGATCAAGATGAAGGAGAATCCTATGAATGAAAATAGGATGAACAAGAGCATGAGCAGATGATGAACTCCTATAAACATCGTTCAAAGAACGAAGAAAAAGATGGGGAAAACTAATAGGAGCATCAGTAACCAGAGCGTACAAAAATACACACCTCTCAAGAGGAATGGTGTGAACATGGGAAATGGGCCAGATAGAATGACACGCTATCCTAAAGAAAAGATAGTGTAACCCAGAGAGCTCAGCAGAGGTGATCCGAGGATCAGAACCCCACTGGACAGTAGTCCCAGTGATGTAAGACAAGACATCACTAATCTCGGGAGACACATCATATGGATAGACAGGATGTCGAACCAATGGTACCCCTAGAGCATCAGCCACTACCGTAGGAGTAAGGGTGTACTCTACGCCTCGTATCCAACTCTTGACTAGAGTGTTGGAATCATAGATGCGGATAGAGATGTTCGAATAGAACTCTCTAATCAAGGCAGAAGGTGGAGGAGGATCAGAAACATCCACCAAGGGTAACCAGCCCCTACGCTCAAAGTTTGCCCTAATGGCAGGATCAAGTTCATCTAAGTGAACAGAACGCTCAGCCCAAATTTTTCTCCTAACATTCAGCTTCTCATAAATCTCTTGGTTTTTCTCACTCGAAAACTTCTCACGATCATAGGATGGAGGGGGTGAAGGAGAAGGTGAGGGAACATTCCTACGGGCTCTAGTTTTCCTAGGCATAGTGCTAAGGAAAGGACAGAGACACAAAGTGAAAAACCAAAAGAACAAGAGAAAACAGAACCAAGGGCAGACTGCAAATTAGCACAATAAAAAATATAGAACAAAAATCTATATGATGCATGAACATTAGTAATGTTGTGATGCATGATCTAATGCAGTAAACAAATAAGTTCAATTGAGATTGAATTTGACAAAATTGGCTTGAACATGGAATTTTTATCAAAAATCCCAAAAATTGAAAACCACTTGTTGAAATTTTATCCCAAAAAGATGAATTGAGCATTATAAAACACATTACATAGATTATAATGCTTAATTACAACTACACAACAAGTCAATTTCATCAAAATCATCCCAATTTAACAAAAGCCCCAATTCGGATCAAGAACAAGCCCTAGATTTTTCAATTTTTCACCAAACTCAAATTTGATCAAATTAACAGGTAAGAATCATGTTAATGAAGTGTCCCCACAAAAACCCAATGATCAATTTCATAAAATAAGGCTTGAATCAATCAGAAAATCCAAATTTTATAAATTCTGAAAATTACCCTCAAATGCATGAAAATATGCATGTAAACTTGAAAATAAATTCAAAAGGAAGGGTACAAGTGTCTTACCAACTTGAGGAGAGAGAGATTTTGCAAAAAGAACGGAGGAAAACGACAAAAATCTTCTGATTAGAGCTTGCCAACACGGAGAGAGGAAAAAACTTTGAAAAGGTTTTGAAATAGGAACTTTGAAAAAGTCAGAAAAGTGCCTTTTAAAAAGCTTTTTCACGATGTTCGATCGATTGAAAATCAGATTCGATTGATCGAAACACACAGTCATTTTGAGACAAATGAAAGCACTTTTTCGATTGATCGAAAATCAGATTCGATCGATCGAAACACACAGTCATTTTGAGACAAATGAAAGCACTTTTTCGATTGATCGAAAATCAGGCTGGATCGATCGAAATGGGCAGAGGCTCACTAAATTTTGAGAAAAATCACAGTTTTGAAAGACAAACCAAATTTTGAAAAACAACTCCTCAAAGCATTAAATTACAGAAACAAAATGCATGAGTATGAGATGGAATGATTTTTCAAAAACCCAAAATTTTAAACCCCAATTTTCTCAAAAACAAGTTTCAATCATTCTTCCTTTGAATATTCTCAAACAACAAATATGTTGTACACAAATCTCAAGATAATTTCAAACTTGGTTGGTCAGACCAAAAACACACACACTAGCATGTACAGTGTTTAACAAAGAGTAACTTGTGTAGTGTGTGATACTAGCAAAAACTTGAGATACATGTGAGGTGATATGTGAATAGCAATCAAACACAAAGTCTACACAATTCATCACATAGAATTTAAAAGAGACTATCACCTAAAGAGTTACATCCTATAACTCCCACATCTCCTAGAACAGAAGCTTGCAATCATGTAAGTTTCTTGTATTTTTGCCCCATTATTTAGGTGAAATTTGGCATAAAGCCTAATAGTACACACCAGATTAGATTATGTGAAATGGCATCAAGCCTAATAGTACACACCGGTTTGAATTAAGTGAATTGGCATCAAGCCTAATAGTACACACCAGTTTTAAGCATTAAGCATTTAAGCATTTAAAGAGGCTACACCTTATGTTCTTTTTGTGCATGTGCTACACTTTCTCGAGCACCAAATCTTATGATATGCACTAAGGTGTTCATGATTGACTAGTGAACAATGGTGAGATGGTTATTTATGCCTTTCTCAAAAGGATCAAGTCCGACAGTCAAATAACATGTGACGTCAAGATCAAGACAAAGTGATTAATAACCACAAACATCTTTCCCACACAACATGCACTACAAAGCTTTAACTAGTCAAGTACAATATTTAAGCTCATCAAAGTTAAACAAGGTGCACAGAACATGACATGTGTCAAAAGATAGACCAACCTTGTTTTTCAAAAATCAAGAAAAGTAGTGTCTAACAAAATTTTTGCTTTCACTTTTCCCTTTTTTTTTTTTTTTTTTTTTTTTTTTTTTTTTTTAAAGAAAACAAATACATCCTAGAATGAAATGCATGAATGTAATGCAATGCAAGTCCTAGAACAAAAACAATAAAAAGACACAACCCAAAGAACAATGGTCACCAAAGAATAGAGCAATTAAGCACAAGAACCATGTCAGAAAGACTCAGTTAGTTCGAGTCTTTTGCATCCAAAACTTTTTAGATGCACCACGAGCATTGGAGTTTTTATTCACATTCGAGTGATTCCCAACTCCAGGATTGGAATAAAGGTTTAACACCTTTACCAATTCACCAATTAGTGCCATAGGATCATGTGCTTGAGGCACAGGCACTTTTGGTTTAGTAGCTCTCTTATCAGCTTGAAGCTTGTAACAGTTAGGACGAATGTGTCCAGACTTACCACAATAATGACAAACCCAAGCAGGTTTACCATGCATCTTGTCCTTAGATTTGGTAGGCTCCTTAGGTTTGGATTCTCTTAAGTCTACCCTAATCTTCTTAGGTGGTGAAACTTCTACGGGTTTAACTATCTCACTCACAGGTGGTTTGACAGTTTCACTCACAACCTCACTCACAGAAGGTTCAGAAGAAGAAGAAGGAACAAAAGTAGTGGAATGTGGTCCAGAATCAAAAATGCTTTCAACATATCCTAACCCAGTTTTATCAGCAGGAGACTTTTGAACATTCAGCATGTGATCAAGTTTAGAACTAGCAGATCTAGCAACAGATAAATCATGTTCCAAAGTTCTAACTTTATCAAGCAAAAGCATGTTCTCAGATTTAACATTATTCAAAAGCTCATTAGCATCAAACAGTTTAACAAGCAAATTTCTCTTTTCAAGCTCAAGAGAATCAATTTTCTTTAGGCCAAGTTCAACTTTCATAGCATCCTTTGCAGCAATTTTGCAAAGTTTGTTATAGGCCTCTTGAAGATCTGCATCTTCAGAGAGTTCCCCATCAGAAGGGTTCTCCTCAGCAGATATGCTTTCATTGACTATAGCAGTAGCCGTGAAAGCAATGAAGTTTCCATCCTCGTCCCCACCGGACTCATCATCAGAAACCTCATTATCACTAAGGATTACAGCCATAGCTTTACCCTTATTCCTCAAGAATGTAGGACATTCAGATTTCACATGACCATACCCTTGACAGCCAAAACACTGAGGACCCAAAGAGTTATTAGAAGATTGACCAAAATTTTCTCTAGGTTTTTCAAAATTGTTAACCTTAATGGGATCATTCTTCCTAAAATTTCTAGGTTCAGCAGTGTAAGTCCCTCTTGCCTTTCTATTTGTATTCCTCAGAAAGTTCTTAAAGTTTTTGGCAAGATAGGCAATCTCTGTAGCAGAGAGCTCATCATCAAATCCACCACCCTCAACATCATCAACTGACTTAAGAGCCATTGATTTAGATTTGTTTACTTTAGGTAGGTCAGACTCATAGGATTGAAGAGATCCTACAAGCTCATCAACAGGGATGGAGTCCACATCCTTGCTTTCAGTGATGGCAGTCACTTTGGGTCTAAAATCTTCAGTTAAAGATCTAAGAATCTTCCTAACAATTTTAGGTTGATCATAGATTTCACCCAAATTAAAAGCAGAATTGACAATATCATTTAATTTAGCATAAAATTCATCAAAAGATTCATCATCAGACATTCTAATGCTTTCGAATCTAGAAGTCAATTGTTGCAATTTATTAATCTTAACTGCCTTTGTGCCTTCATGCACAGTTTGGAGGATTTTCCATGCAACATGAGCAACCTCAACATTAGAGATCCTCTTAAATTCCTCCATAGAAACAGCATTAAAGATAGCATTCATAGCTTTGCTATTGAAGCTTGCTGCTTCTTTTTCAGAAGTTTGCCACTCACTCACAGGAGTAGCGGGTTTCACCCATCCGTATTCAACGGAATTCCAAACCCTTTCATCAATGGATTTCAGGAATGCTTTCATCCTTACTTTCCAATAAGCATAGTTGTTCCCATCAAAATGAGGAGGAACAAACAAAGAGTGTCCATGCTCCATGACAACAGGGGTCAAGGATCAGCTCAGAGATTAAAAATCTCAAACACAAAGAGCTACCCGCTCTGATACCACTTGATAGAAATTTAGACCCCTTAAACAACCAAATTGCGTAGCCTAGATTAATTAGCCAAGTTGTTACTTAGTCAAATTATGCAATTCTAGGTTAAAGCAATTCAACAATCATATCAAGAATAATAATGCAGCGGAAAATAAATGAACACAAGATATGATCACCCAGGAAACCACACGGTAAAAACCTGGGGAGGATTTGACCCACCGATCCTCAAGGCAAACAAGAATTCACTATGAAAGAATTGAAGTTCTTACAGAAGGACTACAAGCTCCCCGCTCGACTTCCTAATGCTACCCACCAGTACGAACTTCCTGACACGACCACGCGCAGGCTCCGAATCCACGGACTACTTCTTTCTTGAATTCTTCAATCAGCTACAAGCTCCCCGCTTGCTTTTCTTTTAAGATCCAATGGTTGCAACTAAGTTGATCTTCAAGATGTTGAAATCATCTCTACCTTGAAAACCCTAAGCTTTGTGTAAAGGAAAGCTCCTCTAAGATCTCACAAGAGATTTACACAAAACAGAAAATATGAGCAACAATAACAATATGGACAACCTCAAAAACGTGGCTAGGGTTTTGTTTATATACCTAGGGTAAAAACATAAAACCCTAAACGTTTAATGAAGTAGGGCTGAGTTGGAAATTCTGCAGAAAATTTAACCTGTGCGATTTTCGATCGATCGAGTCTAATCTTCAATCGATCGAGCCAGGCCAAAAGTCCCAAGTACTTCTGCAGCCACTCGATTCCAACTGTACAATAATAGAGAAGAGGCTACAACAATTTCTCACTAAGGATAAGTAGCTCTCTCTCAAAAGATGGGTGTGTGTGTTTTTGAAAACCTCTCTAGGGTTTTTCTCTCTGAATAGCCTCTTCTATATTTGTGGGTAATGAGGGTATATATAGTATGGGTAAAGGGTAAGAAAGTCACTCATTAAAATCCTCTAGGCAGAATGTTTTGCGACTATCTCGCGGGAAGGCCTTACCAGCGAGACACTCGCGAAAACGATAGCCTGGCATGACTCTTCAGCTTCCAGCATGTGCTTCTCACATGGCTCTCTCGCGGGTTAGCTTCCAGCGAGACACTCGCGAGATCCACTGATTCTTCATTTAAGCTAGAGTCTTCACCAACTTGATACTAAACCCAATACAATAAAATCCCACAAAATACAAGAAAATAAATTAAGGCATTTACAACACTTTTTGTCATGGAATAAAGCCAACATAAAACATAGTTGTAAATCACAACTTTACAATCTCCCCCTGTGGCTATTCTGTGACAAAACAACCCTATAACAGACTCTAGACTTAAACATGAGTTTGGGAACAATGGCAAAACTCACTCACACCTAAATCTAGAAGCTGTGATGAACTTGGAACATGTATACCTATAACCTGAAATACTTGCACAAAACACATTAGACCTTCAAGGTAAATCAGGTGATAAAGAGATAAGTATAATGTAACAAGTAAAATGCGATCAAGTAAACATGTTGTGAAACATATGAGCAACTTGATCAAACACATGACAGTCATATGGAAATGACTACAATGATCATAAAGTAAAGCAAATGATCATCCAAACATGCAACCAATAAAGCACAATAGCATAAGGATAAAAGCATGTCCAACACACGACCAATGCAAAATACATGAAGTATATGCATCTAGGAACAAGATCCTACTAGGGCACAAGTGTGTTCCAATACATAAACACGATGCAAAGCATAGATACTAAAAGTAACTCAAAGCACCATAAAGCAACGAGAAAATAAGCATAAAGTAAATCAAGGTTTTCTCAAAAAAATGTCTTCTCCCCCTTGGTATATGCATCTCCCCTATGGCTTTCTCCCTCTACGAATGTGCACGAGGTAGAATTTCTCCCCCTAAGAATGTGCACATGAGTCATATAGAAATGACGAAATACACCGGTATACTCTCCGGTATAGTCTCCCCCTTTTTGTCACGAATAGACAAATGAAGCAAGAGGAAGGAGGAAAAGAAAAGAATATGAAGATGATGCATGAGGGGTGCAAGATGAATGAGAAAATGAAACTCAAATATAAGACAAAAACATTTTAAAACAATGCTACAAAGCATAAAGAACATGACATGCTAAGGATGATGGAACATGATGTAAACCTAGACATGACATGGACACAAGAACATGTTATATGTGCTAAAAGGTCTAAAAAGATTTAACTAGCATGAGTGAAAGCAATAACATGTCAAGTGTTAGAGTGTGTGCAGCAAGGTACAGCTACTGTGCATCTAGTGTGCATGTGAGATGCATGACCAATGTATGAATAAGCACTCACAGGGCAAAGTGTATAAAACACACCGCCAATGATCAAAACATGATAACCATGAATAATTATGGTGATCCCCAAAATTTGGTACTCATCGAAGTCCAAAACAACGAGAAAATGCCATTTGGGCATTTTATCAAACACTTAGAGTGCACACACTACACAAGAATGTAAAACAATGCAAGAACATATGCAAATCTTGCCTAAATACATGTTATTTTTGCCACAAGGGGCCAACATCCAAAGCAAATCATCATTCAAAACAAAGCCCAATAAAAAAGATTGACAAAAATTAAGTTTTCCAACTCCCATTTGAGAAAATCCCAACTATGAACATAAAACCCCCAAAAACATACTCTAAGGATCAAAATCAATGAAAAAAGTTAAAGATTACCTTAGAGAAGTTAATGGAATGAAAAACATTTGAATTTAGTTGGGTTTTGATGTAGAAACATGAAAATAAGTGTTTGGGAGAAGATGGGAGAAGTTTAAAACAAAAGACCCACGAAATGCCCTTTAAAAAGCTGATCTGGAAATTTTTGCGGGAAGCTGACTCGCGAAAGTACTCGCGAAAATTTTCACGGGTAAGCCTTATTCACGAGATACTCGCGAAACAGTCGCGAAACTCTCTGTCCAAAGCTGAAAAAGCTTTAAAATTGGACCATTTAACTCCCAGTTGAGCCTATATATGAAATAGGTCACAAAAACACCCAGAAAACATGTTTTTCACACAAAAACACTTTAAAAACTTTGAAAAACATAGGTGATACAAATCACATCCAAAATCAAACAAAAAGAACAAAAATCTTTTTGGTTTGAACCACATATGGTTGAGCACACACACATCACATTTGAACATGTACATACACACAAATGAAATAGGCATTCATTGAACATTAAACCTGTGTGTTGTGTGTGAGAATCAAGCGAGGAAAAGTCCTTAGACCAGAGTGAAGCTTCAATGATCAATTCAATCGAGTCATACATAACTGATACGAAATCAAGTGGACTATCTCAATTATAGAAATGAGTATATATGACCTCCCATAAATTGATTACACAATTTAGAAGCTTTTCATTTGGCTTCTGAATAAATCATAACATTTGATCCATTTTGGATAATACATCTCATTTTGAGATTGGTGCTTGATATTTTTGATATACCAACATTTAGACTTAGCCTTTGGCTTTTTAAGCACCATACATTTCAAAACAAAAGTTGCTTTCTCTTTTTCCTAGTCAAATACTAGTATGTGCGATAGGCTTTTGCAGCTCGATGTCTCTTTTTATTTGGAGATTTACATTTGGTGAGCTCTTTTGCAAAAACAAAAAAAAAATAAAGTGGGAAGAGATATAGACACAAGTCTATGCAAGTATCAAGACCATCAAGACTAGTGACCAATCATTCATGACAAGCTTGAAAATCTATTTACAACAATCACACATAGTTTTCAAGATTTCTTCCACAAAGATAGATGTGCATACAAAACAAGCTAAGCTTGTCAATGCACTACGCCATTAGTACGAAGGTACTAGGTCAAACTCACATGTGAAATGTGCTCAAACATATACGATCAAACTTTTTGATTTTTTTTTTTTCACTTTTTATGTGGTTTTGGGTTTTTACTCACACAAAACAAAAACATAAAAGTAAGATCAAAACAAAACAGTGCATATAACGAAATGCAAGATGTACAAAATGCATGAAGATATGACAATCAATGCATGAAGGGTCCTACAAAGATCGAAAGAATAAGATCAAGGACCAAAAGAGCAAAAGCTTAACCATAGGAACCCTTCCTCATCCAAACGGAATGATTGTTTGGAATGAGTGTCTCAAGAGAAGTGAGACGAGGGTTGGAAGAATGAGAACCAAAGATGCACATAGTCAAGGAGTTAAGAGCATTAAACACTTTCTTTAACAACATGCTATTTTCACTCAAATCTGGTTTATCATGCAAAGCACAACTTCCAAGAAGTTCAAGATTCTCTTTTCTTTTTATTCTTTTAAGAGCTTGAAACTTAGAGCAATGTGGTCTAAGATGACCAAAGGCACCACAATGGTGACAAACAATGTGTTTAGGTCCACTAGGCTTTTTGGGAAGGGATCTAGCAACATGGTTTTGTTCTCTCTTCATCTTATGACATTGAGATCTTATATGACCACTCACACCACAATGGTGGCAAGTTGGAACAAACTTAGATTCATCCAAAGCCTTAGGTTGAGACCTAAACGGAGGCTTTGACTTAACAACCTTTCTCTCCACCTTTAGATTTCTTTTATGTGGAGGAATGTACACCGATTTGTCCTTTAAGGTAGAACACACAATAGGCACAATATCGGGTACCACAACATGATTGCAACATATATTATCTTCCTTTTTAGAAACAAGTTCAGCAATCAAACACTTGGCATGCATCTTAAGGGATTCATTTTTGCATTTAAGATCATCAACAAGTTTGTTAGACAAAACAAGTTTAGCATCCAAGTCCATATTCAAACATTCAAACTCTTTCAGCTTTTCAAGAGAAATTTTAGCAAGTTTTTATATTTCTCAACCAATTTGTTGGATTCATTGAGCTTAGTAATCAAATCATCATTTTCACAAAATAACTTGCTCAAATCCTTACGAAACTTCTTAGTATTTTTCTTCAAGAGTTTGATGTTAGGAATATCAACAACACCCATAGATTCATGTAAAATGGCATCACAATCATGAGGATAAACACTCATAGAAGCATTTTCACAAACACATGGCATGTTACAATCAACAACATCCATACAAGCATGTAAAGCATTATCCATGGCAAAACACACAAGGGATCAAGGATCACACTTAGGTAATGAAACCAAAACAAGTGTACCCGCTCTGATACCAATTGAAAGCTCAGAAATGTGTCGAAAACACACGAGCAGTTTAGACCCCCAAATTAAAGTTACGGCTTGGTTGATTTTACACTAACTTAATACTAAGTGCAGAATAGTGTAAACATAAGCATATAAGTAAGACAACTACTCTAATCCATATTTAAAGCAACACAACAGTAAAAATGAAATGAACAAGAGTAGGGAAGAGAGATGCAAACACAGATAACACCAAGACGTGTTATCGAAGAGGAAACCGAAGAACTCGGCAAAAAACCTCTCCGCCGCCCTCCAAGTGGAAATCGATCCACTAGACAATCAGTTGGGATACATGGGTTAGCAAGAAACCCTCCAAGCCTAATCTACCCGATGTACCTAAGCCCTCCAAACTCCTACTCCAACAAGGCTTCTCGAAACCGTGTCTTGTCTTAGTTCTCCGGATCCCGCAACAAGCTCCACGTTGCATCTGCCATCCTTGGCTTCTTCCAATGCTTCCTAGAAGCTCCAAAACACTCTCTACACTCTGAATAGGTGTGGGTTGTGTTTGGGTACAAATCTCCTCTCAAGGTATGATAATGGGAGAGGGATGGAGAAGAGGCTACAATGATTTCTCACTAAGGATGAGTAGCTCTCTCTCAAAAGATGGGTGTGTGTGTTTTAGAAAACCTCTCTAGGGTTTTTCTCTCTGAATAGCCTCTTCTACATTTGTGGGTAATTAGGGTATATATAGTATGGGTGAAGGGTAAGAAAGTCACTCATTAAAATCCTCAAGGCAGAATGTTTCACGACTATCTCACGGAAAGGCCTTACCCGCGAGACACTCACGAAAACGACAGCCTGGCATGACTCTTCAGCTTCCAGCATGTGCTTCTCACATGGTTCTCTCGCGGGTTAGCTTCCAGCGAGACACTCACGAGATCCACTGATTCTTCATTTAAGCTAGAGTCTTCACCAACTTGATACTAAACCCAATACAATAAAATCCCACAAAATACAAGGAAATAAATTAAGACAATTACAACACTTTTTGTCATGGAATAAAGCCAACATAAAACATAGTTGTAAATCACAACTTTACATGTAGAACCCAACAACTTGGTTGTATCCTAGGGACAAGTTTGCAATAACTCTTTACCAGCAAGTGTGGGGGCAAATATTGTCTAAGGATAACAATTTTGTGCCTCCTAGTTATCTATTTCTGTTTGTCTTTGTGTTATCCTTGTTCTTCCTTTATTACTTTATGTATTATCTCCAACAATCTTAGACAATATTTACTATGATGGAAGGAACAAGTGATGTTTCAACACTAAAGATGTTGAATCATGAGTTGGTGAAATTGGATCACTTTGATGGAACCAATTTCTCTCGATGGAAAGACAAGATGAAATTCTTACTTATTGCAATAAAACTTGTCTATGTCTTGGACTCAAATTTGATGCCTTTCCCTACTGCAAGTGATGAAGACATTGATGAGATAAAGGTACAAAGAAAGTACAGGAGGAAGACGAACTGATTTGCAGAGGGCGCATTCTTAATACTCTTTTGGATCATCTCTGTGATCTCTACACATCAATGAATTCACTGAAGGAGATTTGGAATACTTTGGAGGCAAAGTACAAAACTGAGAAAGTAGGTACGAACAAGTTTATTATTCAAAAGTACTTTGATTATAAAATGCTTGATAATATTTCAGTTTTGGATCAAGTGCATGAGTTACAGATATTGGTCAATAAACTCTGTGATTTGTCAATCCATATTCTTGAATCATTCCAAGTGGGAGCAATCATTGCAAAACTCCCACCAAGTTGGAATAATTTTAGGAAGAAGCTTTTGCATATGTCAGAAGATCTCACTTTAGAACAATTTGGACATCGTTTCCAAATTGAAGAGGAATGTTGGGTTAAAGATGGGACTAACATCGATTCTAAAGTGAGTGTGAACAATGTGAGCAATGTTCAAAGTGGGAGTTTGAGTAAGACTGATAAGCACTTAAAGGTGAACAAGAGTGGGGGTGGTTTCAAGAAGAACAACTCCAAGAATCCTAGCAAGGACAAGAAGAACCAGGCTTGTTTCCATTATGGAAAGAAAGGTCATTACATTCGCAAATGTAAACTCTTAAAGAACAAGAAAAAGGATGAAGAAGGCAAAGCCAATGAAACAAATGTCATTTAGGATATTGTTGCTATGATATGTGGTATACATATTGATATGATCACTGAAGTTCATATGGCTGTGATTGCAAATCCTTTTGATTGGTGGTTCAATTCGGGTGCAACGGTGCATGTGTGCAACAACAAGGAGCAATTCAAGACTTATGACGAGTCTTCCATAGAACAACAAGTGCTGATGGACAACCACAATAAAGCAAAGGTTCTTGGAAAGAGCACCATTGAAGTGAAAATGAGTTCCGGCAAGATGCTGATCTTAACCAATGTTTTTTATTTCCTTGATATCAAGAAGAATCTTGTATCCGCCAATTTGTTATGTAAGAGTGGTGTAAAAGCTCTATTTGAATCGAACAAGTTAATCTTGTCCAAGAATGGGATATTTTTAGGAAAGGGATATGCTACTGATGGCATGTACAAACTAAGTATTATTAATAAAGAAGTTTCTCGATGTCTTATATTGTTGATTCTTCATATTTGTGGCATGCTAGATTAGGACATTTAAATTTCAAATACTTGAAATTTTTGTCAAAGCATGGTATGATTTCATATAAGCATGATGATGAAAAGAAATGTGAGATTTGTATTCAAGCAAAGATGACAAAGAAACTTTTTTCTAAGTTAAATAGAAATTCTATTATGCTTAAACTTCTACATTCTGATGTATGTAAATAGAATGGTGTATTAACTAGAGGAGGTAAAATAAAATTATTTTACAAAATTTAAACCTTATCTATTCTCACTTCCCACTACCACCAACCTGTTTGTTTTGTGGTTAATTTTTTCTAGAAAATAAGTCATTTTTCAAAAAGTATTTTCTATAAAACTATCTAATTTTCCTATGTTTGGTTGCAACCTTAAATGTGTTTGAAAACGATCTTAGAATTTCCCTTATTTAGCTTGCCATGAGATTAAAGTTGTTTTCCACCAAAACAAGATAGTGGAAAATAATCTCTAAAAATGAGGCATACTTTTTATGTTGACCAAAGATCTTTCTTTTGACTCATTTTTCTTAGGCAAACAACCATTGGAAAATATGGAAAACTATTTTCACACAGGGTTTTCCATCAAAACAAACAAACATTCTTATCTCTCTCCTCCTTCTGCAAATTGAAAAAAATAAAAAAGAGATTCACTTACAGTTTCTTCCTCAAAATTAGCATATAAGTTTTATACCTCCGAAATTGTTGAGAAACAATCCTAAAATTAAATTATTACAAAATTTCTCATTTATCTCAAATTCTCTAATTTCAACTTAAAAACAGCAAACTTCCAAAAATTTTAGCTTGTGGAACTGTTCAAAGAGGATGAATTATTTCCCTTAAATTTTGACCAATCCTATAAAAAGACAAAGAAACAAAAGAATCGTAGTTATCAATAGGAAATTAAATAGGAAGTTTGTAATTAAAATAGGGTGATCTTTATTATAAAAGTTTGTATGTGTATATATATTGATAAATAGGATGTGAAAAAGTTCAAAGAGGATGAACAAATGCATGTTTATGTATTGCAAAGGGGACAACCAAAGATAGCTATTACATCTCACATTTAAGTATTGTAAAGGGGACGATCAAAGCTAGCTATTACATCTCTGTACACCGCAAACCCACCACTTGATTCTAATATTAGCTAGTCACTCATGGCTTTGCCTTGTGGAAGTGGGAGGAGGTGGTCAAGGGTAGTAAAGATGACCTTTTACTTGTTCTTTCTCATACCAACGTCATCTTCTGGAAATAGAAACACTAACACCATATTTGGTAAGAAACAAAAACTGGAGGTTCAACAGCAATTAAAGCGCCTTAACAAGCCCGCTCTTAAATCCATCAAGGTTATTAATCACTTCATTTAACATGTTTGTGTTCTAGTATTTTCTGCTTTAGTCTTAGAAGAGTCATTTACTTTTGTGGGTAATGGTGTCTACATGACTACCATGTACAATAGCAGTGTAATTTAATTACAACATTGAGAATTCAGACTAATATCTATGTGTGTGTGATGAGAAAATCTATCTGATACAGAGTCCGGATGGAGATATAATCGACTGCGTAGATATCTACAAGCAACCAGCTTTTGATCATCCTTTGTTAAAAAATCACACAATTCAGGTAACTAGTTTAATTAACTAAATTTCATTTGGTATCACGAATAATCTGATACTTATTGTATGTATGGTGTGGACCGGGTTTGCATTGGTATCTATGCCAAATGCAATAGATGAGACCAAGTTCTTACCCAAAAGGGTTTTCATTTGATGAAATCAACGACATCTCTTCAAATTCCGAGCCCGGATTTACTTAGCCATGGCACTTGAATGGGAGGTGCCCAGAGGGAACTATTCCCATAAGAAGAACTGAAGAAGAAGATTTATTAAGGGCAGGCTCTGTAGCAAATTTTGGAAGGAAAAAATACCATACCATCCCTCATGCTCAGAAAAATACTGATCTAACTGTCCATGAGGTACAACTTAACTTTTAACCAATATTATTAATAGGTTTGAGCTCAATGGTATCTACTATAATGGACACAAATCGACATTCATAACCTTTATTTTTCTTGTTGAGTTTCTAGCATGCAACGCATGGTGAGGCAGGAGATAAGTATTATGGAATGTCAGCAGAGATGAACGTGTGGAACCCCCATACCCAGGAAGCAAATGAGTTTAGCATATCTCAATTCTGGCTGGCAAATGGTGAATATGGCCAAGATCTTGATTCCATTGAAGCCGGCATGATTGTATATATAATTTCATCATCTTTTCTTTTAGGCACATGCTAAATAATTAATTACTAATAATTTTTCATTTTTTTTACAAAATTATTTTGTGTGGAAAACCAGGTTTACGAACGTCTATATCAAGATAAAGACACTAGAATCTTTCTATATTGGACTGTACCTGTTTTAATATTTGACTTCCCTGCCAGCACTAGCCATGTTTACATATACAATTTCTTTTTTGAAAGCGTCTTTTTTTTTTTTAATCATGGCTATAGGATGATGCATTTGGAAGCACAGGTTGCTACAATCTGCTGTGCCCTGACTTTGTTCAACTTGACCACCAGATTGTGATGGGTGCAAGAGTCACCCCTTATTCCAAGTATGACGGTGACCAAATTGGAGTCAATTTCCATGTTTGGAAGGTAGTACAATATTTCAATTTAATTACTTTATTAAATAATTCTAATTTTTGGATAGAGATATATGATCATATCATATGTACTTTTTTTTCCTCAAGAAAAATTCACAGTAACAAATGTTATAGATATGTTTGAAATTCTTCTAATTTTAGTTGTAACTGTGTATGTTTTAAATTATTTTTTCCCGGTTTATGTATTTTTATATACAACTTTTTAAATTTAAAGTTTTTTTTTTTCTATGCGAAATTTCTTTTTACCTAATTTATATTTTAAGACGGTGAATTTAAGTTGTTGTTCTACACAAAAAGATTCATTTGTTTTCTCTTTCATTAGTCTTTATACCCTTATTTATCATTCAAAATATTATAAACTGATTTGCATGACATGTGCAATGAGGTAGGACGTTAATGGGGGGGGGGGAGGGGGAGACTGGTGATTGAAAATTGGGAACAGAGATTTTGGATATTGGCCATCTTCCATATTCTCGATCCTGTCTGATAGTGCTTCAAAAGTAAGATGGGGAGGAGATGTGATAAATTATAATTCAGGAGGGCAACACACCACAACACAAATGGGCAGTGGCCATTTCGCAGAAGAAGGGCCCCACAAGGCTAGTTTCTTCAAAAGTCTCAAAGTCATTGATGGTTCACAAATTCTCAGGCCTCCCCGGGACACTACGACATTCATGTCGAAACCCAATTGCTATAATATCCTAGTTTATGGGGACTACTTTTATTTTGGTGGTCCGGGTAGAAACCTCAATTGTCCATGATCATTTAGATTATTGTTTCAAAATAAAGAAGAAAGAGGGAAATATAACAAGCGGGGAATTATTTTCTTCTTCTTTCCATGTCACACCAAATGTACCTACAAGCCATATGTCATATAAAACTCTCTGATTCATTAGTATATAAAAAAGTTATTCTATGGAGTAGTTAAAACAGACATTGCCATACCCTAGGAATGTGACCTAAGCAAGATGCAAAGAGAGCTACCCTACCCTAGATACATGGTTCTAAAGAAAAAGGTTGAGAGAGGGAAAGAGATAACTACATGTAGAGACTAAGCCTCCTAATCTACTAAACATTGCCCTTTTTGGGTTTGCATCTTCTTGCTTGCTTTTTTGCCCTTCTTAACTTGCATTTTAGAAGCTGCATCCTCGCTTCAACAAAGGAAACACAAAGCCAGCAGACAGGCAAAAGAGATAACAAAGAAATAAAGAAAGCACACAAAGGGGGAAACAAGCATGTTATTTGTGGAGGGGTTTGGGCCCAAAAAATCGATACTAACCCATTTAACTTAGGCCTAAGATTGGCTTGAGTAGCGAAAAACAACCCATAATATGGAAGTGGACCTCAAACTCGGTTGGAGTGAGCTCAGCTCGGCAACACGTGTATTGGGACATAGAAATTATCATTCGGGGGAATCCCATAGCGCTCGGCCTTCTACCGATTGATGAGGTGGTGGGAAATCGATGAAAAAGTGATTAAAATAAAGTCAGTTGCTGAGAGTTGTTAGTGCCTTTGGGGAACTCACTACTGAATGCTATTTGGCATTTGGAACAAGTTTCAAGAGTATCCTTGGAAGGGATTATGATTCCTTGGGATTCTGGCAAAGGTGGAGATGCATGAAAATTTGTGAAACAATAATGATTAGTACCTCACAAACAAGAAGGGTTGGTTGGAAAAACTAGGAAAAAGGGGGAAATACTGGGAAAAGAGTGAAAACACAAAGAGATGGAGTGTGAGCAAAGAGGGAAGAAGAAGAACTACCAGAGGGTAAGGTTTGTAGGTCCAAAAGTTCACAAAAAAGATACAATTTGGACTATCTAGTTGGTGTTTGGAGCCCTACCCGTAGGACTGTTAGGAAGCCCATTAATAAATGAATTGGGGGCCCAAATCCTTCGTCAAGGACTACATCTCTCACGGGTTTGGAAACCACATTATCAAACAAACATATTATCAAACAAAAGAGGGTGTCCTAGAGGGACAAAATTAGGTTTGGATTGGTGTCCATAGTTCCATTACATTGAAGTATGGACGACACGCGTGCCATCAAGCAAAGTTCCTAAAAGGGACTCAAGATCTCATGTATAAAAGGCGAGTGCAAACCCACACAAGATTATATGTAGGAACTAAGCTTGACGACACAAACAACCATACAAAGACACATTCATGAACATATAAGTATGGATGTAAAGATGCAAAGAAGCATAGAAAGCCTAACAAGATGGCATAAAGCAAGCATAGCAAGCATGTTATCACACAAAGGGAAGGGGTAGGCATGTTCTAAGGCACATAAAGAGGCTAACATCAGAAACCCTAACATGCAAACTAACAAAAGGAGGAAAAAGGCAAGTGGCAAGCAAGCCAAACATCACGAAGATGTATCCTCACACATGGTTGTATCCAAAATAGCCATAAAAGGGGAATAGATACAACCAAGCAAACAAGAAAGCCCCAAAGACCAACAAGCATAAACCCAAAAGGGAAACAAGACATGGGAAGCATGGCAAGGACGCAAGAAATGAGATCTAAGCATACAAGCATGGATCCAAACATAAACACATGAAAAAAGGGGAAACAAAGCACCAACATGCATAGAGGAAATAATCCAAACCCTTTATTGAAAAATGGGTGTATGAACGTAGGCCTTGACCACTAGATCTAGATCTACACCCTATCCAAAAGCCACACAAGAAAGAGGCATAAACAAGAGATATAAAGCTATAAAGCACTAGGCATAGCATCCAAACAAGGTTTTAGACACATGAACACGTAGATCCAAAAACACAAAGATGGCAAGAAGCACAAACAAATATATTAAAAGTTATAAAGCACTCAAGCATTGCACATGATTAACTCATCAAAAGGTAAGCACGAAGCCATAAGCATAAGCATCACACGAGTTGCAAAGCAAATAACTTAAATGAAGACAAGCAAAAAGTGTAGATTAAAATATGATTAAAAGACCTTGAAAGTTGTTTGAATGACTTCAAACAACTTCCTAAGTCTTTGGGAGCCTCTTTGTAATTTTTGAAAAGATGGAATGCTTAATTGCAATTTTAGAAAGATTTGGGACCAAAATGTAATTTTAGGAATTTTTGGGGACTAAAGTTGTCTCAGATTGACTAAACACTGAGGCAATGTTGACGCATGGACTCAAAAAGCAGCGCGTGTACATGTGAACATCACCAGATAGAAGCTAAGGTGCTGATATTATGTTGGTGAGTGCCTACTGCCTAGTATTCTTTGTGTGTGTCCGTTGGAAAGCAATTCTTTGGGCCCTTTTTACAATTCCCTAAGGTGAATACAAAGAAATTCCATTTTACAAAATGCAGAGGTGTCATTCTTGATGACCCGGCTTTCTTGAAAAAGATCTTGAACTTTTGGCTATGTCCTCCTTGATGTGAAGTTCCGGCTACTTGCCACCAATTTTATCTATACACATTTACACGACAGAGCTATTAGTGTATGCATGCATGCCCTTGTAGGATTGGAAACCCTTAGGGTCTAGGTATGATCTAATGTGAAAGCAATGTAGTTGCTTTTCCTTAGGGGTTGGTCACAAATACTATGCAAGTGGGATGGAAAGAAACTGTAGTTGAGCACCACCTTCCAATGCAAGTGAGAATGTATAACCTGAAAAAGGTAAGTGGACACTTTCCCCTCAACTTATTTTGAAAGAAATCCTAACAAGGATATCCTACCCTAGGCATGGATGTTCACTTGTCTTGGCACTTGCTAGTCCTCGTGGTATTTGACTTAATCTAGGCCAACTATTTGAGATATGGCTTAACTGTTGAGTTGGTCCTAATCTTAGGGGGGGCCTTGATTATCTAATCCTTCCCTTCATAGAAGTTGTGGGACAGAGTGGATCAACGGGGGCCTTTTCAGCTATTCCTATCCACTCATGGACCTATAAGTGCCTAAAAGTCAGCGCCCAGTAACTATCTATGGTTTGCACGTCAGGTGGAAACCTTAAAGCGTTGAGCTCAGGTTCAACTCAAAATGAGGGGTGATTTCATGCACTTTGAAATGAAAGGGGAAAGACATTCCATGCACAACAGATATATAAACAAATCAAAGGGTAGCAAAAATCAAATCTTACTACCCTAAGTTCGCATATGTGAAGGAAAGCTATAAAGCATGGCTACAAAAGTAGGAAAGCTTCACAAATATGAAAATACCTCAAAACCGGTTTTAAAATCCATTTAAAAATATTTTTGAAAAATATTTTTTTGTCTTTTGAAAATAGTTACTAAAGATATAGTGAAAACCTTTTTCAAAAAGAAAGCCTCGAAGGCTAATGCCAATTTCAATATTGTTTTAAAGCCAATGTCCAAAGATTAAAATTTTATCAAAAGTTCTAAAGGATAAACTCTCTAACTATCCCCAGTGGAGTTGCCAGTCTATCGATGCCTCGTGGCGGCCGACCACCCATCGCGACGATGCTCATGCCTTATGCAGGCTTTGAGCTCGGGTGTTGTGAAATGAGGGTGAAAAGGGTACCTCTGGGGTGTGACTTGAATTGAGTCAATTTTAACTTATAATCACCAAAGGTAAGTGAAGTCGCCACTGATTATTGGGTTTTTTCTAAGGTGTGATTTGTCACGTGACTCTATTGATTTTATTACCAATCCTAGGCTAAGAAAAAGGTCATTTTTCCTAATCTAATACGGATGGGTAAAAAATCTTGATTCTTGAGTTCGGAAGTCTGATTACATGTGGGGAAGGTGTTAGGCACCCCACAATGCCTGCTTGGAGAGAGTCCTTTGTTTTGGTAAAATCTTAACTTTCGAACATTGGCAATTAAAACAAGTTATTGGCATTAGCTCTCAGGGCTTTAAAAGAATTGGGCTTTGAGGTTTGATTTTGGAAGGGATGTGGTCTCTATCAATAATTTACTAGAACTTTTGGAATTATTGCCAAATTTCCTCAACGAAAATTCGGCAGCATCTCACCGTATTTTCATGACGCAAATCTAGCAGCATTTCTCCTCTGGTGCGTTTTAGCACACAAAATGCTATCCTCACAAAGCTTTCATTGTGAGAATACGGCAACAAAGGTGCTCCATTTTCACGGTAAAATTCCAGCAGAGTTTTGCGTTTGGGGTAGATGTTGTGAAATTTTAAAGTACTCGCAAGTGTACGAACCGTACCGAAGTATAGTTTGACAAGAACGAGGTCGAACCCACAGGGATTTGAATGAATGTAGGAAAATTAAATCAAATCTTAAACAAATTAATCCTAATCTAGTTTAATAAAAATTGGTTGTTTTGAAATTAAATAAACTAAGCAAATAATAAAATTAAGCAAATAGTTAAACTAAGCGAAAGATAATAAGCAATAAAAAGATGTAAACAATCAAGGGAAATGAATTAAGGTTTTGGAATCTGCCTTGTAAGTCATATTAGCATATATTTATGATCATTAATTTTTTCCAACTCACTACATGATAATCTAGAAATCAATCTTGCTATCATGGAAAATATCCTCATTAAAATCCTTATTTTAAAAATCAAAAACATGTTCTTCTTTGCTTCTTAAGTATAAAATCAAATCATCAATTGTATTCGTAGCCAAACAAATCACAAGATATATCCAATTCTATAAATCAAATCATAAATTGTATCCATTGACAGACAAATCACAAGTGATATCCAATTTTATAATCAAGAATTAATAAACCAAGCATTCAATTAATTAAGACAAATCCTAAATCATGAGAAAAACATGATTGACCTCATATCTAGAATCCTATCTTAGTCAATTGATATGAAGCAAGAACAATTTAAATCATTAAAGAAAAACTATTGTGGGAAAAATCAAATCACATAAATATTACTAATAATCCTTAACAATGTTTCATCCTCAACCCTAATTATAAATTTAGCTATTCATGGTAATTGAAAGAAAACACAAGAATAAAATACTAAACATTAAACTAGACAAATAAAATAGAGAAAGAAATAGTCACAGTGCTAGAGAAGAGTCATAAAAGAAAACCACGTTGTTCTGCTGCCTGCGCTCCAGTCCTAGCCGCCCCTTAAACAATCTAACCTACAGGCTTATATATGAAAAAAATAGCCGCACACTATTCTCTAATCCTAATACAAGTAGAACAAGGATTTCATATTTCAAGCCACGCACTAACACTTCAGGTACATGTTTTGGTGAAGTAATGCGGAGGCCCACAACAACAATTCAATTAGTGATTGATTTCCGAAGCCCACCACGTTGACTTGTTTTCTATTGTGACACACTTGTGCTTGATTGTAGTGTCTTTCCTAGCAAACTTCATCCATGTTGAATTGCATCTTGGGCTTCTTCTTGAATTCACGCTTGGGCAGGAAGCTCTACTTCTTTGGGCTGAATCTTTACTTCATGGCAAGCTCTCTTCTCTTGAGTTGGCTTTATAATCAGCTTGACCCGCCTAGCATTCAACTTGTGAAGCTTCTCAATTATGAATAGCCTTTATTTTCCACAAAACAAATATAATATATAATTAGTCACAAAATAATATAAAAATAAGGCTAACTATGCAAACCTGATGGTACTTTATTGTATATATTTCATGCACATCAGTAGATACCACATTTTGTACCCCTTACGACTCGAGCCCCCGTTCTCCAATGATGTAAGAATTCTAAATCCCAAGGTTGGTTTAGGAACTGATTAAATGAAAACTGACTTGAGGAAAGTGTTTATGGAAAAGATGACTTATTTTTGTATCAAATAAATTATTTTTGGAAAAGAAAGGCCACGAAAACACAAGGGCATGTGTACACATTCCCACGTATGCGCATGCATGCCTAAGATTTGCGTGTGCATACTTCATGCATGTGTACGCATACACGTGCACGCGTATGCATACACGTGCATGCGTGTATGCTAGGGTTCCAAAAACCATAAAGGAATGGTTTTCTACCTTAAAACTTGGTTTGCAATTAATCTCATGTCTTTTGGGAGCCACTCCAAACCCTTTTTTTACTATATAAAGCCATAAATGGTACTTTTTGAAAGGGGGGATGAATTTCAATGGTAAAACACATAAGATTCACTAGAAAATAGTAAATCAAAGAGGGAATTTTTCACAAAATATCCTCAAGTCAAATTTTATTTGATCAGGTTTTTTGAACTCGCAACTTGATTTACGAGTTTACGCACGCATCCGTTCAGAGATTTTTTTAAAAAACTTAAGTTTTCACGTGTTCTTCACTGTTCAAAACTTTTCAAAAGGCACTTTCTCTCTCTCTTCAACCGGTCTAGATTCGAAGCGAATTTTTTGTCGTTTTCCCTCAATTTCTTTCAAGGGTTTTTGTTTTCATACACCGGTAAGACCCTTTTATCCTTCCTTTTTCAATTATTTTCATGTTTCATGCATTTTAGGGAGAAATTCGAACCTATGAAAATTTGGGGTTTTTTTTGTTTTCAATCTTTTCTTTCAAAATTGATCAATGAGTTTTTGTTTTTGGATGATAATAAACTGATCTTTGTTGTTTAATTTGATCAATTTGATGAATTAGGAAATATTGGATTTTCTAGGGCTTGAAACTACCCGAACTAGGGTTTTTGTTCAATTGAGCATTAATTGATGAAATTGGCTTGTTTGATTGATTGATTTGGTCATTATATTCTACTATCTACCTTGTGTAATGATCAACTGGTCAATTTGTTGGGATTTTTGAAAGTGGGTTTTCAAAATTTGGGGTTTTTTATATAAACTCTATGTTCAAGCCAAATTCTGTGTTTTTAAAGTACAATTGAACCATTCTCACTGCATTAGAGCATACATCATGTGTTGATATTGTTCATGCATCATATGGATTGTTATTTCCTATATTGTTTTTGCTCTAACTGTGTCTGATGTAGTCTGCCCTTGGGTTTTTCTTTTGTTTTGTCTTTTGTCTCTTTTTTGTCTATCCTTTCTGCTCTTTAGCATCATGGTTAGGAAGACTAGAGCCCATAGGACCTCCACTTCTTCTTCTACTCCTTCTTTTGATAGTGAGAAGTTTCTCAGTGAGAAAAACCAGGAAACTTATGAGAAGCTGAACATTCTTAGGAATGTGTGGGCTGAGCGTAAGGTAGTTTTAGATGAGCTTAATCCGGAGATTAGGAGAAACTTTGAGCGTAGGGGCTGGTTGTCTTTGTTGGATGTTGACCATCCTCCTCTGGCTACCTTGATCAAAGAGTTCTACTCGAACGTCTCTGTCCACTCCAATGATTCCAACACTCAATTTGTGAGAAGTTGGATAAGGGGTGAAGAATACACCATTACTCCTACGGTAGTGGCCTTTGCTCTTGGGGTGCCAAAGGTTCAGCATCCTGTTTATCCTTACAACGAGTCTCCTCCCATAAATGACATTATGTCATATCTTACTATATCTTCTATCTAGTGGGGTTCTGATCTTCGGATCACCTCTCACGAGTTGACCGAGATTCAGCCCACCTCTCATTTGCATACTATTCCTATCGAGAGATGTGCATTTTTGTATGCTCTTGTCACTGACGCTCCTACGAGTTTTCCTCATCTTTTTATTCGTTCTTTGGTTGAGGTTCATAGGAGTAGTTCTATTGCACATGGTCTCTTCTTTCCTATTTTTATTCATAAGATTTTGTTGCATTTAGGTTTAGAGGATTTTCCTGCTTTTAAGCAAGTACATATCATAGCTCCCATAGGTGCCACCTTCCTTAGGCAGAGGGCTGCTTAGATGCGAGCTAGCTCTAAATGCCCTAGAGTAGAGTCTTCCTCTAGTGCACCTCCTCCTCCTCCTTCTTCAAGTGATCCGACTGCAGATGCATATGTTGATCCAACTGCTGCTGCTGCTTCTTCACCTTCTACTTCGGATGTTTCTAGCATTCATCGTACTTTGGACACTGTCATGATCGTTCAAGTGGCTCATGGTCAGCTTTTGGTGGATGTGCTTACCGAGCTTTAGGCCTTGAGAGCAGATTTGGCGAGCATTAGACGATCAACTCCACCACCTCCTTTTGATGATAAGTGATTGTCCTTTGTCAATTCGTCACAAAAAGGGGAAGTACATATGGATGGAGATAGGGGGAGATTTTTTTTGTTTTGGAGCTTTGGAGCTGTAGATTGTATCTAGGTGTTTCACTTTGTACTTATTTTTGATGTCTTTATTTTTTTTATGAGTTGTATATGATAGGGGGTAGACATCTTGGTGTTTTTTTTTTTTTTTTTTTTTTTTTTTTTTTTTTTTTCACATTGTGCTACATTGATTATTGATTTATATTTATGAGGTTATTCATTATATATTTCTTGTAGTTTATGTTATGTGAAATCAAGAATTTATTTTGTTTTACTTGTATTTTCCATACATGCGTTTATGTGTTTGTTAAGTGTTACAAGAATATACAAGTTGATTTAGTCGTGCTACTGTCTACACTTGCAACTGATAAATAATAGTTAGGTTGAATTTGTTTTTGTTGGGCAATGTTATTGTAATGGGCTGTTTTTTGTAAATTTTGAGCATTTTCTTTATTTTTTGTTTTGTCACGGATTGCCAAAGGGGGAGTTTGTTAGATTCTAAGACTTTAGGAGCTAATGTATTAGAACTTCAATTTGTATTATGTTAGCAAACCATGATCAAAACTTAGAGTCTAAAATTAGGTTGCTTAAAGTGTATTTATTTGTAAAGTTGGAATCGAGTGTACTGCAAGATTTACTGTGTAAATTTGTTAGGCTTGATCGATCAAGAATTAGACTTGATCGATTGAAGCTCATGAAGATTGTTTTTCTGCAGAATTTTCCAACTCAGCCTAAGCCCTTATGACGTGTAGAGTTTTATGTTTTGCCTTAAGTATAAAAGGAAAAACCCTAGCCACGTTTTGTAGTTGTTGTTTATGCTGTGTATGTATATCTCTTGTGAGATCTCGAGGTGTTTGTCTTCACATATACTTAGGGTTATCAAGAATCAAGATTATGTCAAGAGCTTGATAATTGTTTCAATTGCTGCATAAAGAGTTTAAAGAAAACACAAGTGGGAGTACTTGTGGTTGCTGTGAATCCAAGAAAGAAGTAGTTCGTGGACTCGGAACTGTCACGTGGTCATGGTAGTAAGTTTCCTACTCGAGGTAGCAATAGGATGGTAGTGGTCTAAGTCGCTATTATGTAAACTCCAATTCTTTCATAGTGGATCTACTTTACCTTGAGGATAGCTAGGTTAAATCCTCCTCAGGTTTTTTATCGGTTTGGTTTTCCTAGGTTATCATATCGTTGTGTTATTTATTTTTCGCATTGTTCAATGATATGATTTATATGTGTTAACCTAGATTTGAATAATTTACTTAAGTTATTCACTTTACTAAATAAGTAGGTTAATCTGGTTGTGTATAAGGGGTCTAAAAACTTATAGATCCTAACAACCATATCTCCCTCCCACTATTATTATTGATCAATGACTCATACAATATCAATTACTTCTTCGTTTTTTCAGTTTTTGGAAAAATGTAGCACTTAAGTGTCCATTTGGTAACAACTTATTTAGTTAAAACTAAAAATTTTTTGCTGAAAGTACTGTAAATAAAAGTAAAAGTTAACTGAAATAGTACAGGAGGGCTCATGAATAGTACCAAAAAGTGTAATGGACTAATGGGACACATGAATAATAGCAAAAATAAGCTAAATAGTAAAATAAGTTAACTTTTTAAGCCAATACCAAACACAACCCTAATTTCATCCCGTCGCTTAAAAGCAATAAAAACCATAACTATATATTAAAAAGAAGAATAACTGCAAGGTAATCAGGACCTCCTTTAATGGACAATATCCTATATGTTCAAAAATAACGAACAAAATATGTTAAGAGCTAAAGCTATCAGAATGGTGGTTAAGGTACTCAAGAAGTAATGATATTACCTTTTTTCTGATAAGTTCAATGTTATTACCTTTAACAGTTTGCCCTTAAAAAAGATCGCGATATTTTAACAGTGGAACAGGAAAGTAATATCCAACAGAAAGCTATAAACAATACCTACTTAGGTCAATATTAGTAGCCTAAAAACTTCTAAAGATCTATTATGTATCACAGCTTCCGCAGAAATTATTATGATTGTATTAACAGGTACCATATATTGTGGAGTGACCACCGCACACCCTTAATGCGATGATCACTTTACAAATATAAGTACTTGTGATGTGTGGGAGTAAGGGTTGAGATTTAAGTTTCCAGAAATGACCTTTACACACATATACACTTAGATTATGCTAAAATAAAATTTCTATCTTTTATATAAAATAAAAATAAAAATTAAAAAATAAAAGGCACCATATTAATTGCTGCGTATGTCCTGGCAAACACAAGTCTATTTCAATTTACTTAACACAGAAAGCATTAATTATGTAGTATGATTAGGAAAAACTAACATAAATCAAACACGTAACCACGTCAGGCAAAGATTCATAGTAAGCTACTATAAATTTATGTACAATTTCTTGGCTCAAAAATCGTGGCCTTCGATGGGCTTAAAGTGAAACAAGGATTCATGTAACTAAATAAATTTTTAGATTAAGGCGTAGTTGTGTTTAAATATATATTTTTTAAATTTATCTTTGTGCGTTCTATTATTTTCACACAGCTTAACGGAGTTGCAGCTTTAACCAAACAATTCAAAGGTAAGAATATAAACTCTGCATATCACTTGTAAGCAAGAAACAGCATCAACTAAATCTAAGATATCATGTAACGCCAAGGCTTGCGCATATCATATGGTGAGCCAGCTTTCAAATCAAGTTAAAGCAAATTACAATACGCAAATAAAGCTTTAACTTATTGCATCCCACTATTTCAAATTGTCAATGATCCCCTAAAATAGTAAAACACTATTTCAAGTCATTGTTCACCATTAAGAGAAGGTAAATTGTACAAGGATGCTAAGAGCGCTTACCAGTGCTGCTTAGGCCTTTTCTGGCCATTGCTTGTTCTAAACATTCGGAAACCTCTCTTCCAACCTGACAGCCAGAAAATTGTTCACACCACATTACAATAATGTTTCAAAAAATTTTAATATTCAAATTCAGACCATAAAGCAAGGTCATGCTTATTCTTGATCAGTGTTTATATTGATTTGGTGATATTAGAGCTCATTCAAACTGACATCAGCATCAACAACAAAAATCTCCAAGCAACTAAGCTATTAGGCTTGGAGTCAACACCTAGGTCTGATTTGGAGTCAGCACCAAGTGGGGAAAACACTAGGAGTCAACACCTAGGATCGATCTGGAGTCAACACCAAACAAAAGAGAGACTAAAAGACCATTTTTTTTATTCATCAAAATATCAGCTATCTCCTCAAAGAGTACAACAGGTTGCTTATAAAGGACTGTTAAACCCGGGTTCTAATTGGCTAGGAAACTCTAATTGCCTTATTACAGAAATAACCTTACTTTCAAATTAAAATACTGATAGCCTACTAAACTACTAAAGGTGTCCTAAGACTTTTAATTAGTTTTAATTGTTAGTAGTATTTTAGTAATTTTATGTTTGCTGGAATGGGCTATGTTATTAGTCCATTGGGTTTTATTTTAGTTTTGTTTAAGTTTAGTTATTTAATTTGGGTTTAGTATTAAAGCCCAAGGAGTCCAAGTCCAATTCTTATTAGGTTTTTAAGAAATCCTAATTCTACTAGGATTAGGTTTAAGCAGCGTTTGGATATAGCGTTTCACACGTTTCCAGCGTCTGCATTTTCTCTCTCTCTTTTCTTTTTCTTTTTTTTCTTTTTTTCAAGTTGTGATTTTTGACTTTTCCCGTGAACAGTGCACACCAATGGGTCAAGTGCACTGTTCACGGGACCCACAAACTTCACTTTTCAGCAACTTTTTCATTAAAAATGGGTCTCACAGTACTATTCACACATTTAGAAATTATTTTGCTACAGTGTTTTTATTTTTCAGTTTTCAACTGTATCCAAATGGACCCTTAGTCTTCTATTTAAAGAGTTGTAGTATTTTCTATTGAGGTAGAGATTAATAATATTTTCAGAGTTTAGAGCTATAAGCTTGTTACAGTTTGTGTGATGTAGACTATTCCTAAGTGTGGTGCTAAGGAATCCAAGGAGTGATTCTTAGGAATTTATCTTTTATTTAATGTTCACGGTTACTATTCACAGCACCGTTCACATCAACCCAAATCTTGAATTTCACATTTGTTTTAATTTCTAAAACCCTATTAAACCTTGTTCTCCCTTGTCCTACGTCACTTTAACAACAATAAATATATAGCCATTGTTGATACCCATTTTTGCGACACATTTTTTACAAGCCTAACTTCCTTGTGGGTTCAATTCATGTATTATATTTTATTTATTCTTTTAAGCATGATCCAAGCCCATGCGACTTATTGGAAAAATTGAGGAAGTGTGGTTTAGAGGGTACGGGTCGCTTTCTTTCAGACCTTTTGTATGAGCTCAGTTCATGCATGCTACCAAGTGGGCAAGGGACATTGGTAGAATGTCTGTATCATGGAGGAAATCTTGTACCCGAAATTTTCGCCCCAAAATATCTTTTATTCTCTGGCTAACTGTGGCCCAACTTTTCTGCTTTATCATTTTTTGCCTAAAACATATAACTGACCCTAAGTTGCTGGCATTGTCTGCTACAATAACCAAATGTAGCCTCCAAGGACCTGCCATGTCTAGGAAACATCAGCCCATGAATTTAGGCTACTTTATTTCCCAAATTATGCAAAAAGCAATCAAACCCTCTTATCCAATTAAAGCAAATCTAATCATAACCTCTTTGATTGATACCTTGGGGTTCAAAACATCTTCTATTGACTAAAAACCGGTCACTTAGAGCACCCCAAACTCAATACAAAAGGCCCCAATCATATTCAAAATGGAGAATCCACGTTCTACCCTCAGAGCTGAAACTATAGAGCAAAAGCCCATTCAATTAGCTAACATTCTCACAATTTTGAAGTTTAGGGGTGGAAATATGGGTACAAGGGAACCTTCCCTCTCTTTCTCACAACCTCTCTCAATTTTCTCTTCTCACTGACTGTGGGTCGAAATTTCGAACATGTGTACTTTTTTAGCATTTTCTTGTATTTCAATTATGGCGTTTTGATTTCTTTCTTGTTAAAATTCCATTAGCCTTTTGTTCATTATATATTTGGAATTTTGGACTTGATTCTATACAAATAAACATTTCTAAAGAACCGAAGGGGAGATTTAGACTATTTTGCATTTTTGGCCCTTGTCACAAAAACGTCCTCAACATTTTGGTGACTCCACTCAGGAGTCAAGTAGCTGAAACAAGAGAAATGATGCCTCCAATGATGTGAAACTAGCAAAGAGATGGTGTTTCTCACACTAACTTGTCGTTCCAAGAGAAATATGATGCCTTGCCATGCAAGAATAGCATTGTGAAGTGGAGCTGAAAAAAGGTTCATCCTTAGCTCATTGAGCTACTGGAGATGCTCTAAACATGTGACAAAATCGCTCTAACCTCTAGAATTCATCCAAGAAGTGAAGAATTTTGAGGATTGAGGGAGAATTGACTTTCAAATTCAAGGGAAAAAAAATTTCTCCCACTCATTTATATTATTTTTAGATATTATTATTATGGATGAATTATCCTACATCTTTTGCTTTATAAAATATTTGTGAATATTTTTGTTGTAGCTTAAAAATGCAAGAATGGTGAGCCGTAAGTCTGACCGCAAAGGGGAGGAAGGCTCCAAGCAATGATCAACAAAGCAAAGTTCTAAACTCCCATTTCAACCCAAGAATCTATCATGACAATGGCTAAAGTCCTCAACATATGTCTCACTTATTGTTGAGTTTGCCCTAGCATCGGGTTAACGCTAAGTATATGGGGGCCACTATGGGAGATTAACTCATTTTGGGATGAGTATAAATGCTAGTGTATGCATCATTTTGCAGCTGAATATTTGATGTAACCACTAAATAAGGTCTTCACCAAATAGCTAAAGGTCATAGCTAAATGGTTCACCGCAAGTCACTAAATATTCCACACACCAAATCTTCAAATAGTGACATTTCATAAACCGAGTCTTGAAGTCATACGAGCGATATACTATCGTCAAAGTATGCTTAAGCTAAGACTCTCAAGCATTCTCTTTGCTAATTCATATTTTTTATACAACGCATAAACCATTTCAATCCTTCAAATTTTTAATCAAAATATTTTCTATAAGTCGTTTATGGTAATGCTTAGCCATGACTATCGTTTACTAATATAAATCGTAATTATACTAGGGAACAAAATGGAAACCTTCTTGGAGCATCCAACAAAGAAGGAAAGCCAGACTCAATACCCTCTCACCGAAGCCATGATACGCTCATGCACTCTAAGCCATGACAAGCTCACGCATCCAAAGTCATGGTTGATCTACGCACGCCAAGCCATGGCATGTTCATATATCTCAAGTTGTGAAAAGCGCATGCATTCCAAGCCATGCCAACGCCTTAATCATTATTGAATTCAAGATTATGCTTGAAGATGGAAGTGCCAATGTTGCCATTCTCAAGAAAATTATTATTGTCACTCAATTCTTGCAATTGAAATTCACAACTAAACCAACTAATAAGAAGGGTTTGCGTGCGCCTTAGAAGAATTCTTTGCTAGACCTCATTCTAGATATTGATGCCAAACAACTCAAAAATCATAAGCTAGTTGCTAGAAATCCATTCCAAATGTTTTCAAGTGGAATCTTAATATCAATGTGGAAGCTTGAAATAAGCGGAATAGAGGTTAATGAGAGAAATTGTTGTATTAGGGATGCGACAACCCTATACCGACGTCTCTAATGCTTAGCCCATTATTGTCGAGCCGCTGTCAGCAGTACCACGTATCTTTGACAAAGAGGCTAACCAAAGCGTGGGGGAGAAAATTTTGTTTTGGGAATGAAACAACCTTACACTGACGTCTCTAATACTTAGCCTATCATTGTCTAAAAATTAGAAGTCAAGTTAGCAAAGTATGGAGTTACTGTCTGCGACACAACATATTTTCGTCAAAGGAGAATCATATTCTGCCTTCCATACAGCAAATTGTGGGACCCCATTTTTGAAATTCATCTTGGAGAAATATGGAGAGTACTAAAGGATGAATAAATCTCATTAACAACTCTTGGCAATGGGATACCATTGGTTTGACATAACCAAATTTGCTAAAGTCGTCACACTTCCAAGTGCACTCCAAGCTTATATGCACACCATATAAGCCTTCAAGATGTAAGCACCCCATAGCCTTTTATACTTGGGGGCTTGGTCTCATTGGGCCTATCCATCCACCCTTGAACGAGTAAATTTGGGTCTTTGTCACCTCTAAGTAATTCACTAAGTCTTCAAAATCAATTCCACTCAAGAAAAGCAATAGGAGTGGCCATAGCCAACTTCATCATGGAGCATATCATTCATTGTTTTGGCATCTCGTACAAGATCATAAGGGACAACAATATATCTCGTTCATACCAATTTTTGAAGGAAAGCCTTATGAAACATTAGGAAGCCAACGAACTATCATATTATCCAAGCATGGTGAGACTCCTACATGCAAATATGTGATGCCTTCAATAAGGTAGGGAAAGCCAATACTTTCTCCCAATGGTAAAACTTGCGAAACAGCAAGAAAGCTTATAAATTACTCTTATGGCAAAACTTCTACATGCAATGGTGAAAATACTCTCAATAAGGTAGGGAAAGCCAAACACATACTCTCTCAATAGTAAGCCCTATCAAATAATTAGAAAGCCAATAAGACATTTTATTTTGGAAATACCCCTACTTGCGAGGGTACAAATAGCCCTCAACAAGGTAGGAAAGCCAATGCGTCCTCAAAGGTAAGCCTTACCGAATGATTAGGAAGCCGACAACATGTCATATTATTCATACATGGCAAGACCCCTACTGGTGAAGGTGCAACACCCTCAACAAGGTAGGGAAAACCAAAATGACATTATGATTCGCTATATGCGGGGACATAACCATCCCTAAAGAATATGGGAAAATCGACGCAACAAATCACTACCTTATTGCCACATGGCAATTCGTTATACATGAGGATAAAACTCCTCCTCAAGAAAATGGAAAATTTGTGCATTCTATAAATTGTTATATGTAAGAACGTGATTTCTTCAAAATCTGATAGCAATACAAACTTTATTCAAGCCACTGTCTATGAGAACACAACCAGCCTCTATGAAATGGTGACAAATAAGTGCACCATTAGCTATAATGCATGAAAACGCAGCCCATATGTGGGGACTTCTTGAAACTGAGAAAGTAGTAACCAAACACATGTCGAGTATAAGTCGACTACCAAGTGGCAAGACAAGTTTCAATATATATGAATTGCTGTCTGTGAAACCAAAATCTGCCTGTTAATAAAGCACTGAACAAATGGTGCACAAACAACAAGATGTATGTTGAACCATAACCTTTTCGCAAAGGTATGAAAACCAAGCAACGGGTCTACTAACTTGCCCTTGCAAAGGCAAAGCCATATTCACAACATATCCAATAAAGCAAGTTATTCTCAAGAGACTACATGTATAATCTGTCAAAGCAATACTACTCAACCAGAAGGTGTGCATGACCTTTTCAAGCAAGCTTTCCTCAACATACTTAAATGCTCATAGCCATACAAGAGTTGTTTGTACAGAAAAAACATGCTCATAGCCTATCAAAGAGAGATGCAAACATATTCTCAAGGTATAACACACAAACTATACATATCCTTGAGATACAAATTATTTTTTTCATTCCAAAATACAAAATATATATCTGAATATCATATATATGTTTGCTTTGTACAAAATGCGAATTATGTCTACTAACCATGACAGTACAAGCTCAAAGTGACACCAATACAACTAAATAGGAGCTACTCTATGCATAAGTGGATTGTCCACAAAATCTAAATACAAATGAAAGTGTCTCCAAGGTTGAAGCTCCCATTGCACATTACAACCATCTCAAATTCTCAAGATTCCAACAAAAATACAAGAGGAAAACAAGTAAAAAAGAATGGGGAGACTCAAAGAAGATCAAGACTTGCAACAATATCTAAAGCCTTCGCATCCAGAACACTTACTGGCAATTTCTCTCTATGATTTTGTGGCTACAACTTTCTACCTCTTCCCAACAATTCAGTTGCCAAGATATGCATGTTGAACTTTCGAGCCTCACTTGAACCATGTATCGACAATGCAGCAAAGATAGTAGAGAATAACCTCTACAATCGCCTCATCCTCAATCAATTCAAACAACCACTCCTCAGCCAAGGAAACAACCCAAGTGCTATGTACATCTGTTATCATAGTTGCTCTCTAGCCAAAGCAAAGGGGAAGCTTCATGGTTGTTTCTATTATTCTCCTTAAGCTTGACCAAGGAAACCTTACGATCCTCTTGAGATGAGCTATGGGCACTCCATTTGTAGCAACTTTGGATATTGTCTCTCAATGGAGAAAGTTAAAGCAACCAGGTATTGTGCATAGATGACAAGAAAATAAGTTCATCAAATGTCCAATGCAAGCAAGAAAAGGAACAAAAAGGGTTCTAAGTTACTAACGACAGCCATGGCATCGTTTATTGCAGCTTTATGTTGCTGTCCATAGCAACTTCAACCTTAGAAAATGATGTTTTCACAATGAGATTGACCTCATGAATGAAAGTTCCAACAGCTGCACCATGATTGTCTGAGCCAAAGTAATCTTACAATAAACCATAGTACAACGAGACTCATTATATAATGGGAAAATCTAGGTGCACATCTAAAAATGTACATACATGTACACATCCTATTATAGTCGCGCATCAAAGAAGTACCTCCCACTTGCTCACAAGTTGTGGCATTCATTTCTTTTAGCATACGCAACATCCATCTTACAAGGCATATTCTCATGTTATCATGGTAAATTTGCCCTATTGAGGCCCAATATACAAGGGTTGTTATGGATGGGCAATACCATGACCAAACAATAGAAATTGTATGGGATCATCAATCATGGCTTCGCCAACACTTTTTTCATCATTACAACAAGCATGAAGCAACAACAACTTGTGACTCTGCATTTTTATTCGTATTCACTAGAAGAATGCAGTACTGGGGGTCGCCAGAACATACAGCAGCTATGTCACACCCCTATACTATATCGGCAAGTGATATCTTCGCCCCATTCCATTTCAATTGTGTTGTACCAACATAGCCAGCAATATCACTTATCACTCGTGGTTATGACTTCATCAAAACTAATCTTGGCAAACACAATCTCACCAAATTGACCAACAAGCAAGCAACTAAAAAAATAAAGCATCTCCAATGTGGTCCAATTATTCAAGATAGCCTCTCATTAATTATCATTTTCTCATATGGACCCAAACCTAGCATTTGCATCATGCCTTTGAATTTACAATCAAGAAAGTTACTTATACTACTTTCAACACAATGGCCAACTCAAGGTCAAGCACAGCTGCACTACAAATTGACCTTTATGTTTTGCGACTATCAAAATCAATTGAGAGTTGACTTTGATATGAAATTCGACTTCAACTACCCCAAGAACTCAGCCTCAGGGGTCTTTATCTTGCGGTGGGTTTATGATTTTCCAAAGAAGATCCATCCTACACAAGCAATGACATAACTTATTCAACACATCACTAAATATAGCCAAGAGATCAATAAAAACAAAATTAGCTCACCGAGGTGAGTGTCACATCCAATTTATCAAGCTTGTGCAAAGAATGGTTTCAACACCTTATAGCTTCATTCGATGTCATTCTCCTGCAACAAAACCTTAATCCTTATTGATGAAAATTCTTTTCTCCTTGCTGTTGGCACCGCTTCACCAACATCAGTACCAACAAGTCCCATGGCCATGGGCGGCAATCTATTGCAAACATGCATTAACATCATCGACGGAACATCTCTACTCCTTGTCGACGGCTTTCCTTTTTCTTTAGCGAGGGCACTTCGTCCACCCCTAAATCCCAACATTTTGAACAAAGGATGGTGCTGAGCTCTTCAAATTTATGCCCTTCACCGATGGAGATCACATCTTTTTTGCCTCCACTATCTCATCTCCCTCCTTGGGTTTGGGTAGCATGAGTGATGAAGGCTTGGAGGTGGGCTTGTGAGAGCACAAAAAAGAAAGGATGGTGCTAAGCTATTCAAATTTATGCCCTTCACTGATGGAAATCACATCTTTTTTGCCTCCACTATCTCATCTCCCTCCTTGGGTTTGGGTAGCATGAGTGATGAAGGCTTGGAGGTGGGCTTGTGAAAGCTCAAAAAAAAGGAGCCTTGGCAAGTCTGATGAGGCAATCCTATAACTGAAATGAGAGACAAAAGTGGGATGGGGTTCTTGTCGCATGAATCAAAAAAAAGGGGGAGCCTATTGAAGCAAAGTGGTGTGAAGGCCACTAAAGGAGAAGAAAAGAGACAAGGAAGAAACAAATGGCATGATATGTTTGTTGGCTAAATCCCAAATGAAAGAAAAGTAACCTGATGCAAAACTAAAGCAAGGAAGTAAAATGAAAGTCCAAGCTTCTAAAAAAAAGAAATGCTAAAGCCACCTATGTAGTATGAAAGTCAAAGGCTACAAAGGAGGAAAGCCAAAGTCACCAAGGTGTCTAGGAATTGAAAGTTCCTATGGTAAATGCTAAAGTTACCATTGCAAGTATGAAAGTAAAGACTAATAAAGAAAAAAAAAATTCTAAAGCTACATGTGGACATAAAAATAAGGAGCACTTTGGGTTGGACCTATCCCTTGGTTACAACTCGACTTTCTTGGACTCGTGACCACGACATCTCTACAAAGCGGACTTCTTCAACCCAATGTTTTTATGCTAGTGGGCTTTGCAATCCATGAAATTTCAACAAAAAATAAAGCGTTTGGGTAAACTAATTCCCAAACCCACAACATCTACAAGCAATGGGAAACATTAACTACTCACACGTATACTGCAAGCGCCATGCGCAATCGGGGGGTTAATGTTGATACCCGTTTTCAAGACACATTTTTTACAAGCCTGATTCAACCAAGCCCGACTTCCTTGTGGGTTCAATTCATGTATTATATTTTATTTATTCTTTTAAGCATGACCCAAACCCATGCGACTTATTGGGAAAATTGAGGAAGTGTGGTTTAGAGGGTATGGGTCGATTTCTTTCGGACCTTTTGCATGACTCCAGCCCATGCATGCTACCAAGTGGGTGAGGGACACTGGTAGCACATCTAGCTCATAGAAGAGGTCTTGTACCCGAAATTTTCACCCCAAAAGAGCTTTTATTCCCTAGCAGAAGGTGGCCTAACTTTTCGGCTCTACCATCATTTGCCTAAAACATATAGTTGACCCTAAGTGATTGGTCTTGTCTGTTGCAACAACCAAATGCAGCCTCTAAGGACCTGCCATGTCTAGGAAACATCAACTTATGAATTTAAGCTACTTTATTTCCCAAATTATGCAAAAAGCAAGCAAACCCTCTTACCCATTTAAAGCAAATCTGACCATAACCTCTTTGATTGATACCTTGGGATTCAAAGCCTCTTCTATTGACCAAAAACCAGTCACTTAGAGCACCCTAAACTCAATACAAAATGTCCCAATCAAATTCAAAATGGATGTTAGGACATATGTGATTCAATGTTAGGAACATATGTCAACATTTTATGTAATTGGCTAATCCTTTGACAAAACACACTTTACTTGTAATTGGGTAAATCTAGGATGTGTTTAATGCTTCAAGAAACAAGGTTTCAAGTTCAAGTGTTAAAACCATGGAAGTCTGTCCAAGAATCAAGTAAGAAAATGCTAGATTTAAATCTCGACAGCTAGCATCTGTCAAGGTTTAAAAGCTGTTGAAGCCTGTTGCTCGATAGTTAGCTTGATATATGGCTATCTATCGAGGTTTATGAAACTCAGTTTTTTAGGACTGTTTTCATCCAATCCGTAAATGTATATTTGAGCTTTCTTTTCTCACAACCCTAAACATATATAAGGATTATTTTAAGGGCTGAAAAAAGTGACACAAGTTGCACAAAAGCACAATTCCACAAGTGTGAAGAAGAGTGTGACCGGAAACCTAGTTTGCCCTAGTTCTTCTTTCTTTTCAAAAAGCTGCTGTGTTTGTACACCGTAGGATTTTATGACCAAGCAACTTCATGATCTTCATCGTCTGGATGAACTGAAGAACTTTGCAGTCAACATCCTTCTCAAGTTGGTGATCAAGTCGCATACTGGGATCCGCGCAATTGGTTAGTCACGTACTAAGAGTCGTGCATTGAAAAGAAGAGATTGTCACTACAGAACAAGTTCAATTGGGTATTAGGGTAAGGGTTCAACTGTAGGTTGGTATAAGGTACTGGGATTCCTTTACTTGTAACTGCTTGTTTTGATAATAGTAGATTCTTGGGAGTGGTGACTTTAAAATCACCCGGTGGGGTTTTTGCTATGTAGGTTTTCCCCATTCTTAAACAAATCACCTTGTCAATTTATTTTCCGCTGCATACTTTAGATAATTGGTGATTTATTTGTGCTACCACGTGCTTTGCATGTTAATTTGATTAATTAATAAACTTGGCTAATTAATCAAATAATTTATCTTAAGGGGTCAATACATTCTTGGCCTATCAATGGAGAATCTACGTTCTACCCTCAGAGCTGAAACTTTAGAGCAAAAGCCCATTCACCTAGCTAACATTCTCACAATTCTAAAGTTTAAGAGTGGAAATATGGGTACTAGAGAACCTTCCCTCTCTTTCTCACAACCTCTCTCAATTTCCTCTTCTCATTGACTATAGGTCGAAATTTTGGACATGTGTACTTTTTCTACATTTTCTTGTATTTCAATTTGGCATTTTTATTTCTCTCTTGATAAAGCACCATTAGCCTTTTGTTCAATATACAGTTGGAATTTTGGGCTTGATTCTCTACAAATAAACATTTCTAAAGAATCGAAGGGGAGATTTGGGCTGATTTTGCATTTTTGGCCCTTGTCACAAAAATGTCCCGGACACCCATAAGGCAATTTCATGAGTAAAGACCGAAAAACTAATTCCAACAAACAAAACAATAGAAAACACAGAGACATACAGAGTCAATAACATTAATTACTTCATAAGATGCTTGGCGTTCTCAACCACCATCACAGGAGATAAATAATCCTTGTACTCCTGACTTAATGGGTATGAACCCTTCTTCTTCACTGCCTTTTATAACACCAACCAAAAAAAAAAAAAAAAAAAACCATTTTCATGATGAATAACCAAGCTCACAACAAAAACAATACTATAAAAGAGAGAGAGAGAGAGAGAGAGAGCGGCTTTCTCTTCCTGCTATTTTTGCCTCTGTTGTTGTTTGTGTGTAACTTCAATTTGTTTTCTGTCCCTATATTTAGAGAAAAAGAGACAGAGAGAGTAGAATAGTTCGAACATTTTTCTTAAAGTGTTTGTTCCAACCTTCGAGGGTTTAAGAGCTATTCAGTTTAGGATGGAACCCTTTTTCTTTTTCTTTTTTTTTTCTTTTTTTTTTTTTGGAAAATTACAACTTACCCATACATGATTTCACCGAAACTTAAGTTACTTACCTGTGATTTGAAATTTGACACTTTACTCATATGAGTTTATCTCAGTTAAAGTTTTGTAACCTACTTCTGATAAAAATATGGCTAAATATGTAATTTTGCTCCACTATTTATATCTCTCTCCTCCAAAAACACTAAAAATATAAAAATAAAAGATCAAATAAAATCAAAAAGAATCCAACATAACACATACATCATGAGATTTCAAACCACAGGTAGATAACTTAAATTTTGATTAAACCTTAGGTGGGTAGAGTGTCAAATTTCAACCACAGGTAGGCAAATTAAATTTCGGTCAAATCACATATGAGTAAGTTGTAATTTACCATTTCTTTAACTACTACTATTTTTTGTAATTGTGTTAAAATTTAGATATTTTTAATTATGAGGACGGATATGTAGAATTTATTAGATAGTTTTAAATTAGGACTAATAAGGTTATTCATACTTGCTTTGTAATTTTTTAAAAAATAATAATAATAAATTACTTCTTCACCCATGTCCGGTCTTAACCAATATCATTAATGATTTCAACCAAAGAAAATATTCTTTGTTACAAATCTTTCATATAGTGACCCTGTAGGGATAAAGGCCCAGGGTCACATATTGGGCCTTAGGCTTGGTCTGAGGACATAGGTTGGTCTGAGAAGGGACAAATAATTATGGGAAACTCCAATTTTAAAGTTTCACAAGTAAGGAACGAATGGAGGGTGATCTGAGAAGGAACTCCTCCTCGGATATGACGAACGCTGCCCAAATCTGTACTCCAACGATCAAGGTGATCTCCTAGGAAGTTTCAGCAATAAGGATGGGCATCATACACGTATAAAGAGTGATGGGAATTTAGAAATATCTAAAGAAAAGCTGCCACAACCACATTAAATGCACTGCAGCTACTTTTCTGGCCTCATTTATGTGGAAGAGATTCTTGAACAGTGTAGCATTGATCACCACGACTCACAGAGGGCTAGAGAGGGTGTCTGATGGGACAGGTACTCAAGTGAGGGCTTAAAGGGTCAACAAGTGTAGGATCAAGATGGTCCAAAGGGGGCTATATAATGTGAGAGACCCTCCATGGGAGGGGGATCAAAAAAATAGAGAAAGAACACAGTAGCAACCAAAGCCGAACTTATAATCAGTTCCATTAATATATACTAAGATTTGCCTCCTCAGACAATACATTCACTCAATCTTACGCGTTTTGCTCTTATATGATTGTCTTTCAAACCCATCCTAGCCATTGTTAGACTCTCTAAGACCTCGTTCTTTGACCCACTCTCTACAAATTTATTGTACTGGACTCATTAACCCACAATCTCATACATATTGGGCTTGGGCTGTAAATCATGCCCCTACAGACCCTCTTACATAACAATAGATCTTGCTAATTAAATTCATGATAGGATTTACCATTCATGTGAGTGAGAGAAGTATCACGTTTTTGCACTCCGGGAGTACTTAATAATTTTCCTCCAATCACAATATTTACCTTATATTATTATAATAATTTGGAGGAATTCCACATAATGAAACCGATTTTTTTTAATGGGTATAGTATATATACTACATATGACAGTCATATCATCAAATCAGTTGATAATGTTTATAACTCCACTCTACAACTACAAAGGTTAGGCCCCTTTGTAGTTGTACTCTAGTTAAATAATCTATTATAAACCTGATTTAAAATACTAATATTACTATTTTCGTGTGTATTTTAATAAGTATTAATATAAACTCAAAAAATAAAAAAAGATCAGTTGATAATGTGTATCATATTGAACATTAACTTTACTATTTTCTAATTATTTTTATGTTATTTTGGATTTTAATTTATGATATGGTCAAATAAGATAGAGTCTACCTTTGGGTTTTATGTCAAATGATAAGCCCTTTTTTTGTGTCACTTTAAATAAATAGTAATAAGCTCACATGATACGATTTTTTTTTAGAAACGAAAAAGTCACATGATACTATAACTGTCATATTTGCTAACAACTTATATCATATTGACCAAGTGTCCATTTGGCACGCATTTATAAGCTCAACTTTTAACTTTTATATACAACTTTTAAAAAATCTCACATTTTTTTTTTCCCTAAGTACAAAGATACTTTAACACATTTTCAACAAAAAGTATGATAAAAATTATTATTATTATTATATATAAATTTTAAAAAAATTTATGACTTTTTATCCTTAAAAAAAATTTGTGACCACCCTAAATTTTTTTAGGCCCAACATGATTAAACTTTGGATAAAGTATAGCAACAAGTTTGATTGTAAATTACGGCTTTTACTCCACTCAAATTTTTTTTTTTTATTGGATGTGAATTTTGACAAATCCACCCTTGGATTATATTTTCTTCTTATATCCTTAATACTTGCGAAATTTCATGAAGATCAAAAATCAATAACCATGTCATTAATCAAATGTTTAAATTTCAAGTGTTTGTAGTTCAAAATTATACATAAAAAATAAGTTTATGGATCGAATAGTAAATAACATCTGATTGGAATTAAATTTGACATGTGTTTTAAGAACATAAAAAACATATAATTCAACAGTTAGATTTTCAAAATATATAACCTTTTAATTTTTTTAGTGAGAGTTGTAGCATAAATTTACAACTAAGTTACTTTGGTCCCCTTAACAATTTATTAGGTCCTTACAAATAAAAAGAAAAAGCCCAAGAAAAATTTTATTTAAATAAAATTTTGAAATAGATGTAATTTGCAACATTGATAATAAGAAACGATTTCAAAATAAGAAAATTCGTAGAAGAAAATTATAAGACTTTATGTATTTTCATAGGTTTTTTTTTTTTTTTGGTCAATATATAAAGTTCTCTTTTTGTTAGATTTTGTATAATTTAAGTTTTTTAATGACTATCCTGAAAATAAATTCTTACAGCCACCACTGTGAGGCACTACAAATGATGTATTACCACTAGATTACACTCTCTTTGTTTCAGAAATAATATTTTCTACAATATAAGCCATTTTCCAAGAAGCATTTTCTTTAAAACTATCTTATTTTCCAATGTTTGGTAGCAACTTTAAATGAGTTGAAAAACAATCTCCTAACTTCCCTTATTTAACTTGCTGTGAGATAGAGTTGTTTTCCAAAAAAAAAAAAAAAAAGGAAAATAATCTCTAAAAATATTTCATACTTTTTATATTAACCAAAAATAATTTTCCTTTGACTCTTTTTTTCTTATGCTACCAAACACTAAAAAATACGGAAGACTATCTTTACACAAGATTTTCCACCGAAACAAACGAAACGATATGATTCATTCAAACTCAAACCACTGGCGGCTCCACATGCAAGCCAAGGTGGTCACATGAACACCTTGACTTGAGAATTACAAATGGTTGGGTTCAATAAAAATAAAAATAATGCTACATTCATAACAATTTTACAATACTTTTACAACAAATCCAATGTGGTATGCTGTCACTAATTCTAATTTGGGCCCAATAATGATATTATTTTTTCACTCACTAATAACATCTTTTTGCATAAAATTTATTTTAAAAATGTTGTGGACGTAGCATTACTCCAAAGTTAATTTGCCCTCCAAAAATAATCTTATCCCTTTTATAAAATTAAAAAGAAAAACTTAAATAACAACAATAAATATTAGCTCAAATAACAACAAACATAGACCAAACAAAAACAAGATAAGACCAAACAACATCAAGTGATCAAATTATTCAACAAAAAACATATTATAAAACAAAAAGATAAAAATAGCTAAATATTCAAATTTGTAGCTCGTTCAACCTATTTAATAAAAATAATTTCTAATTTCATTTTTTCCTAAAAAATGGTACCAAGAAAAATATTGTAGTTGTTAGTTCTCCTTGATGGTGACAACAATTATTTTCTTTTTGGCTTTGCAATCGACTCACAATTGTAGCAAATATTCAATTTATCACTCTATTAAATTTTGTATAATTTAATTTTTTTAGTGACTACCCTAAAAAAAAATTCTAGAGCCGCCATTGACTCAAACATACATATTTATAAACATAAATATTCGTAAAGATCTTGTTGAAATTGTTGAAATTGTTGTTTCACAAGACCATTCATTCACAATACCCCAAATATTATTATTTTTTTATTCTAAAACCCAAAAGGAGAACACCATTGTAGATGAATCTTCTTTATTACAACACACCATGGAAAAACATACATTTAGTGATTGTAAACATTAAAACACCAATCAGCACCAGGTTTTTGACGACATAGTTCTTCAGGAGAAGGTCGAAGAAACCAAACACAAGGGTCGTCGCATGTGAAAGCGTTAGGATCGTACATCACGTAGTAGTCGAGGCTTCCCCCTTGCCATTGGAAACCGCAGAATACTTTTGACAAATCAGTAACGATGTCTTGTTTGTTATCAAAGGGAATTCCATAGACCGGAAAAGTAGTCCCTGGGCCTCCACATTGGGCCATTGGCTTAAAACTGTCAAGTTCTTAGGACTCATGTAATTATAGATTTGAATTGTTATAGCTTCGGCATTCATAGAGAAAGTAGTAACAATTATAAACAGGGCAGGCAACAACAATGGTGATACTATATCTAGAAACTATTTTACAATATTTTTACAAACAGTGGATGTAACTAATTTTTACCGATACTCCTCTGTGTCCACCACCAATATCACATAACTTTGAACCCCAAATTCAAGCAACATTCAAGTTTGTTTCAAGCAACGACAATCACGCATTATAAATGTCTAAACCACATTAAATCTCAAAGTATTAATTTTGGGGTAATGTAGGGTTTACGCTTATAACGAGGTTTGCATCCATTTATTCCTTGCAATTAAAATAAAGGCATGCCATTGGACAAAAAATATGCCAATTTCATCGTCTCTATACGAATTCCATAGACTGAGAGATAAGTTTAGCTCCCAAAAAGAGGTGTAAGTAACCCTACAAATTTGGACCATACTTATCTCAAGCATAGTCATAAGAAAGATAAATAGATGCCACTTTACTACAAACATTTAATGGTCATGATGACATAATAAATGATTGTGATGAAATGGAAATTTTGGACTTTTAGTAATTTAGTTTGACATTGTTGTCGAGGTACATGTCTACTGAAACATATTGAAGTTATCTCACAGTGATGCAAATATTTGTAACTAGTATAAACTATATACACCCCCTTCCAAGGTGGAATTTGGTGTAAGGATAATATTTGTTGCACAGTTTTACTCACACTTTATTTTTAAACTGAAATCATAACTTAAAGTCATGAATCACGATTTTTAAATTCAAAATTACGATTTCAACTCGTGTGTAATACTTTATGTGTAATAAACACAACCCTTTAGTGTAAGGGGAATATAAAATATCTATCTTATGAGGGTGAGTCCTATGTTTGTAGAGTCCACCCTCGTATGGAAGATGTTTTTTTTTTTTTTTAAGCTAGAAAAGGAGACATGTTATATGGATTTACTAACATATGCCCTTAGGGTATTTATTAACAAACTATTTTAGAAAACTATTTATGAAAAAATGAATAATTTTTTTCATTTTTTATAGAAAGTTTTCTAAAATGGATGATTAATGTATACATTAACCGAACCCATGTTATATATACATGTCATACAAAATACAAATTATCTTTTTTCTTACAATATGTGGATCCCATAATTGTATGGACTCATATATATATGCCATGAGAGATATGATGCATATGTGAAATGCTTAACGTAATAATTTTTGAACGCAAGCATGGTCTAAACATGGTCTTAATTACTATATTGTGGCTGGATAGTTTAAACCAAGGAAGTCGATACCGTACTAGTACGTACCGTACCGGTTGCATACCGGTATTGAAACATTAACGTTTCGTACCGGTTTAAATACCGGCCTACCCGCCATATACCGGCCGTACCGGCCAATTTCGGGCAATACCGGCCGATACTGGGCGTACCGGCCGGTACAGAAAAAAGTTTTTTTTTTTTTTTTTTTTTTTTAAGTTTTGTAATTTTTTGAATTTTTGTTAGGGTAGAATGGTAACTTATTTGCATTAACTTATTAGTATTATTTGTTTTCTTAGTATGCAATGATAACTTTTAAGCTTTCTATTTTTTATATTGTATGTGTTTTTTTTTTTCTTTTAATTGATACTAAAGTCTAAAATTATGAATAATTAGTTTTGAATTGAGAAAATGTTTTATGGTAAACTTTTATATTTATTATAATATATATACACACACATACATATATATATTTATTTATAAATATAAAAAATTGCGGTAAACTCGAAACGGTACACCGGTATTGACCGATATCCGAAATATACCGTACCGCTGGGCAAACCGATACAGCCTCCGGTACGGTATTGACTCCCTTGATTTAAACCTCATTGCCGAAGTGGTAGAAAGAGCAGATGAAAAGGCCTAATGGGCTTCACAATATAGTAATTAAGGGCTGATAGGAGTAATATAGCTTCGATTGACGTGCACAAAAGTAATACAATATTCGTAACATGCATTGCACTGTTCCCCCCGAAAATGATTGTCATTTTCGATCGTCGCCTGTCATATTTATGACAACTCTATACCTTTTAGATATTTTTCTTCGTCAGAATTCAATTCCCACCTATTCATAGAAGCTTCTATATATATATATATATATAGAGAGAGAGAGAGAGAGAGAGAGAAATTAGCTTTGAATGGGTTTTCTTACGCAATCTCTTTTTCTATTTCTTTTTTTTGTAATCTGGGGTTGACAACATTCAACGTGTTGCAATGGAGACCTAATAATTTTACTTATATTATATACTTATGTGCGAGACTGAGATGTCCCTTTCGAAACTGGATCAAAATGTCAACAGTTGAGAATCACCCCAGGTGTGGATTATTAACGTCAGATTGGCATAACATCACCTTTTGTTTCAAACTCAAATGCCCCATTACTGAACATTTGGAAATGAAACGAATTACTCGGAATAAAACTTGGAAGGGGAATTCTTGTAAAGAACACCATTTTCACATTGCCAGCATCAAATTATAAATTGATGGAAATTTCACCAAGAAAAAAAATATATGGACAATCCTTCCCTTTATACAAGAAGATATGGAAAATGAATTCTACATTTACAGGGGCTATATGTATATATATATATATATATATGAATAATATATATATATATATATATATTTATAGCAACTGTACGTTATCCACACGGTCAGATGAATGTGTTGCGGCAAGGAGAGCTGCTCCGACGCCTGATCCATCTTCTGTGACCATAAGAATGACATGTTGAGCTGCTTCTTCCCCCAATATTTCTATCATGGCTTCATGCAAGTATTCCCTAAACATTGTATAGCTTGTATATAAACCCCCTTCAATTGCAACAACTGTTCTTTTCATTTTAATATCACTTCTACTCCTCCCACCCGTGATCCCACCACTTCCATCCCGGCCGATCTTTTTCAAGATACCTACAATTCCAGCAGCTGCCAATCGGGCAGCCCTACGAGTCACCACATCGCATACCTTTACAACGAGCTTTCTAACCTTTAAAGGGACATCAGGAATCTGAAATGACAAAAGCCCATCAAATAAACGCATTATCAAAGAACCAATTTATCCATTTGAGGTTAATCATTCAACCAGGAAACAGGAGAACTGAATGGAATAGTTGTCTACCTCCAATGTGTCTTTCAAGATTCTTGCTACTTCTGTCAACTCAGGAGAGTCATCCTCATGCATCTCAGCCATCAATGGTGTCCTGAAACAAAAAAGGGAACAAAGTTATAACCTGTTGCATTAATTGAGTGTTCAGAAGGCATTAAACTGTATTACAAGCATAACAATACTGCAAACAAATGCAAAAGAATATGCTGAATATCAAGGAATCCTAGTTCAGGCATGTGTAATTGTATGCTTATGTAATATCGTTATTTTTTTAAACTTGCCTTTAGCTCCTAGGAGTTATGAATCTGGTTCTGATTCACAGGCTTTTAAATGTTTAACTACATTATTCCTTCCTGATACAATTCAATTCATTGTTCCTTCATCTAAAGCACCTCGCAGATTTTTTCAAACACTCCTTCACATTCTCACAATCTCCAAATGCAAAGCATATGTACTTAGTGGCTCATATTTCTATAAGATCACTATTACATCTGATGCCTAGACATTAAATTACAATAAATGTCAAAACACAATTAATCCTTTTCTAGCAAAGATACAAAACATCAATAGTCATGATAAAAATACCATCAAGCCAATTGTAATAACATTGAGCAAATGTAAAATTTTTACCTATGCACACAGACAAAACAAAAACATTATGCTTGGGAGATCCTCATTTTATTTTTTACCACCCAAGATTTGCTATGGTATTCAAGTATCGGACTCTACACTCAATATCTTAGGAAGCTAAACTTGCATCTTTATATAGAATTAGGAGTCAACAGACAGCAGGATTGAAAGCACAACATAGCAAGAGTCTCATGTGAGCAACACAAATGCAAATATATTTGTGTCTGCATACATTGTTGTGTATAAGAGAGAGAGAGAGAGAACCTCAAAATAAAGGGCATTGATAACTTTGGAAGAGCATCTCCAAATATATCTGCCTCATGTGACATCCTCAGAATTACTCTCCTCACAATGTCACCAAGATACATTCCTGATATCATTTTCTCAAAGCCCTGCACAAAATATCATAAATTTGATTTAATCCCCAAACATACAGTAACAGTAATAGTAACTGGGAAAGCAACCAAACCTTACCTGATCATTTGGATTAGGGCTATCAGCATCTAGCTCGATGTCATAAGAAGTTCTCGGTAAATGGGATGACCAGAAATTTCCCCATTCCATGTTGACAACCTGATGCAAATGAAGAGGGGTCAATGTTAACAAATATATAACAAAGTAAATCAATTCATCAGATAAAGAATCTGATGATGTCTGTCTAGAGACATAAAGAAAGGATACCATGCCTCCAGAAGTTGTAAGAAGCCCTTGACACTTAATGATAGCATCTGTCCGCTCCAAATAACAGGCATTTGTACCTGTTCCAATTATAACTGCAGCAATAGTGTCCGGATCATGATAATGTCCAAGAGCTAAAGTTCCCACTGTATCATTAACCTGCTTAAGAACATAAATAAAATTATGTACAAAATCTAAGTGCTATAGTTGCACAAGTAACTCGAGATGTAAATAAACACAAACCAATTACATGTCACATTGCATGTTCTTACGCACACATGTCATTTAATAGTTTAGAATTTAGAAGTGCCTAGATTGATGGTTTACACAAAAACACTAAGCCCAGTAAGCTTGAGGATGAGTTGAAAGGGGAAATTGCTCAAAATAAATAGATCAGAGGATTAAAAAAAAGGAATAAAATATGTTGTTATCATAATGAGATATCCTCATATCCACTGTCTGGCACAGAAACTCTGTAAAAATGGTAGAACGAATCTGTATGAGCCACAAGGAAAGCTCACAACACAAAGTCATACAAGGCTGACCAAGAAACCACACATCATAGAAAACACACATCATAAACTGTACATACATATGGCCGTTAATCACTTCTCTAAAAGATGTTTTACAATACTAAGATATTGATTTCAACTTTCAACGCTGAAAATGGTTACTATAACATCATTGAGGATCCTAACAACCATATCTTCCTGCCACTATTATTATTGATCAATGACTCGTACAATATCAATTACTGCTTTGTTTTTTCAGTTTGTGCAAAAATGTAGCACTTAATTTCAGCACATCGCTTAAAAGTAATAATAACCATAACTATATTAAAAAGAAGAATAACTGCAAGGTAATCAGGACCTCCCTTAATGGACAATATCCTTTATGTTCAAAAATAATGCACAAAATACGTTATGAGTTAAAGCTATCAGAATGGTGGTTAATGTCTACTGAAGAAGTAGTGATATTACCTTTTTTTCTGATAAGTAGTAATGTTATTAACTTTAACAGTTTTCCCTTAAAAGAATTGAGATATTTTAACACGGTGCAATAGGATAGCAATATCCAAAAGAAAGCAATAAACAATACCTACTTAGGTCAATATTAGTGGCCTAAAAACTTCTAAAGATCTATTGTGTATCACAGCTTCCTCAGAAACTATTATGATTGTATTAACAGCCATCAAATTAATTTCTGAGAATGTCCCGGCAAACACAAGTCTATTTCAATTTACTTAACACAAGACATTAATTATGTAGTATAACTAGGAAAAACGAACATAAATCAAACACGTGACCACATCAGGCAAAGATTGACCGCAAGCTACTATAAATTTATGTACAATTTCTTGGCTCAAAGATTATGGCCATCAATAGGGCTTAAAGTGAAACACGGATTCATGTAGCTAACTAAATTTTTAGATTAAGGTCTAGTAGTGTTTAAATACATATATATATATATATATATATATATTTTACTTATCTTGGTGCGTTCAATTATTTTCACACAGCTTAAGGGAGTTGCAGCTTTAACCAAACAATTCAAAAGTAAAAATATAAACTCTACATATCACATGTAAGCAAGAAACACCATCAACTAAATCTAAGATATCATGTAACGCCAAGGCTTGTGCATATCATATGGTGAGCCAGCTTTCAAATCAAGTTAAAGCAAATTACAAATGCAAACACACTTAGAACATAATAAAGCACTATTTCAAGTCAATGTTCACCATTAAGAGAAGGTAAATTGTACAAGGATGCTAAGACAGCTTACCAGTGCCGCTACCCGCATATTTAGGCCTTTTCTGGCCATTGCTTGTTCTAAACATTCGGAAACCTCTCTTCCAACCTGACAGCCAGAAAATTGTTCACGCCACATTACAACAATGTATCAAAAAAATTTGATATTCAAAAAAACTGTTCAGACAATAAAGCAAGGTTGTGCTTATTCTTGATCGGTGTTTAGATTGATTTGGTGATATTAGAGCTGATTCAAACTGACTTCAGCATCAACAAAAAAATTTTCCAAGCAAATAAACTGTTGCCTTTCACAAAATTTCTAAAATTATGGAGCTTTCTACGTACAAGTTACAATAATATAATCTGACTAACCGTGTCTTCAATGCCGAATCCTTTTGTCCATTTAATCAAAATGCCTGTTGAAACAGATGTTTGCTTCACAGGAAAAGAGAACGTAAATCCAAGTTCCCTTCTTCTCATCAGTGAAGTGTCCGAACCATCACCTTCTTTTTCAACAAACTCCTTTAACGATGAAGCAATAAAATCAAAGAGATCCTGCTATCAATAAAAACATATTAGCTTGCCAAAAATGTATATAAATAGTATGTCGTAAGATTTCAAAGAAACGCTTAATGTTAGTACAATATTTGAGTTACAAAGTTGAGGACCTCGCTTGTGCTGGTCATCAAATGTTGGGGAATGGGTTGCCGCTCCACATCTGGTTCTAGGATAGACCTTTGACCTCCTAGCTGAACTCGCAAGACCCTAAAATTAGTACCCCCAAGATCTAGAGCATAGTAAATTCCTTTCTCACTCCTGATAAAAAAACAAAAACCAATATCAATTTTACAATGTTAATAAATGCAAGCTTTGCTAGTTACAAACAACTCGTACACTGATATAACATCCATCCCGACAAACCAAACTTCATAATCAATGCAGATGCGAAAACAACATGCATTAATAAATAAAACATAAATCTCCCAGCAAAGTTACTTCCTAGACAAAACTAAGTAACAACCTGGCACCTTAAGGGCCCATATAAGCCCCCAAATTTTCAAAAATTTTAACTGAGTTAAAGATTATTGCAGAATCATTTTAGTGACATTTTAAAAGTAGAACCACATCTACATAGGAAAAAGGATTAAGAGAGAACAAAAAGATTCCAACTTTTGGAATCTTAAACAGTTATTCTGCAACAATATTATCGCACTTATAAAACTTATATAAAAAGAAGTGAAGGGGAAAAGAACATCTCAGATTCTGCAAACCATATCTGCAAATTTTGAACAAATTATTCCCAAATAAAGTAGATTTGATTAATAAAAAATGTCAAATGTTCAGACGACAGATTAGCATTATAAGGAATATTATACATAATTTGAAATGTGAATAACTTAAAAACATCCCAATGCTTTAAGCCATGTGTATCAGTTGTCTAGAAGAAGAACCCACCAACAACATTAACAAACAAATTTGCAAAATAAGGAAAAGTGCAAGCAAAAGAAGACCGTACTTCTTAGGGAAACAAAAACAAAACCGAAATGACAATATTTTAGATTGAAGAATTTTAGATAAAAGTAAATAGCAAAATAATTCGCAACAAACTTATACAAAAAAGTCAATCCACACACTACAAAGTAACAATAAAACACCAATGAAGTTAACTTGGCAATAAAAAAGAAAAGACAAAAAATAAAAATAAAAATAAACCAAAATTTGAACAATTAAACAGTGTCACAACCAGTTACAACATTCCAAGAAACATGGAATTGATACATACAAGAAACCAAAGAAAACCATCAACCATTAAATCAATCCAAAAAAAATATATATATATATATATATATATCAAAATCCTAAACGCATTTTTCTTTTTTTAGCTCAACATTCAAGTAGACAATAGAAGAACCCCCAGAAACAACCTCCCCAGAAAAAGAACAAAAATTGAACCAAACCCATTAAAGAAAAAGCCAAAAGAAGCAAAACCCAAGTGGGAAAAATATGACAAGTGAGAGTACCCATTGGGGAGAGTATCGACAAAAGTGAGCAACATTTTGAGCTTGGAGCCACCTTCAGAGGCAAGACCAGCGTGCATCTCTACAGCCATGGCGTCCACCACTTGCTTAAGCCTACCCACCGTGGTCTCACACCCTTGTTCAAGCTCAGCCAACACTCCCACAACTCTCCTCCACTTCCTCCTACTTTTCACTCTCTTCCCCACCACCACCGCCGCCACAGCACAAGCCGTAACCGCCACAGTCACCGCCACCCCCACCACCACAAAACCCCTCCCCATCCTCCTCCTCCTCCCCACCTCCGATCACTCACACCATCGAAACACGTCGCCGTCTCGCCAACTCCCGTTTCGACCGGCTCTTTTGGGTATTCGCCGGACTTTTTCTCCGGCGGTTTTGACGGCGAGTTTCGCCGGTGAAGCGGTGTAGATGATGTGTTCGACGAAATGGCCAAGAGAGAGAGAGAGAGAGAGAAATAGAGAAAAAGGAAGGGTCTTTGCAATAAGGTTTGCAGACGTTGGAAAGCGAAGTAGGGGGTACTTATAGAGACACCCTAAAAGACGGATTTGCCCTCGGCCAACTTTCGAATTCACGGATTTGTTAGAAAATCTTTGAGGATTTTTTTACCGTTCTTGAAAGGATTTTTGAGGTTAATGAGAACTTTGACTTGTGTTTCTTTCTTTCTTTCAGCTTTGTTTTGTTGTGGTGAGGGTTGCTTTTGTGGGGTTGGTGCTCACCTTTGCCCTTTCTTCTTATCTCTATTTACAATTTTACCCTTTTTTTTTTTTTTTTGCTTTGCAAAAACTAAAAATTAAATTTTTGGTTGGTAAGTTACTGTGATAAAGAAAAGTTGGTTAAGCTATTTGAAAGGTCAAGTCGGTTGTTTTGTCTAGTGGATTAAGACCTCTCCAATTAGAAAAATGAACCCTCGTGTTTCTTTAATTCAAGTAATTTGTTCCTATAACTAGAAAAATTTTAACTACATATGATAATGATGTGACTTACTTCTTATCTATTTATCTTTTTTTCTACTACTACTACTACAGTGTCAAAGTGTTTTGTGTGTGTGGCAAAACACCGATGTGCACTACAGTGAGAATGATCATCATTTTGATCTTTCAATTAAAGAATTGCCAAAGAATCCAACAATAGTAATTACAATTTACTTCCATCATTAATTTAGTCTACTATTACTATTTATGACAGGTAGTAAATTATATAGTTACTATAACTTACAGTATCAAAAAACTCAAGATTCTTATATTTCAATTGGTTGGCATTTTTGAATAATTTCAAAACAGAGATTATTGGGTGTTTAAATAGAATTTACTTCCATCATTAATTTACTCTACTATTACTATTTATGACAGGTAGTAAATTATATAGTTACTATAACTTGCAGTATCAAAAAACTTAAGATTCTCGTATTTCAATTTGTTGGCGTTTTTGAATAATTTCAAAACAGAGATTATTAGGTGTTTGAATAGTTTTGTAGACTATGAAAAGGGAAAAAGTTAGTAATAGACAGTATTAATACTATAGTTTATGAAAAGTGGAATGCTAACCGTTTACCAAGTCGTAGCTTAAGTCTACTACGTGACTTGGGATGACAAGTACGTCATGTCGGCAAGAGAATGATTTGATAGCAAAAAAAATAAAACTTATATATATACACATGTATGTCTATATGATAATATGAGAAAGCAAATGAGTTTTACTATTTTTTTCAAAGTGGGGGACTGTATGTAAAAATGTAAACATAGTAGAAGTAGTTGTCTTTTTTTTTTCTTTTTTTTTGAGGATCAAGTAGAAGTGGTTGTCTACTGTAACGTCTTTCGGTGTCTCATAAAGTAGGCAAATAATAAAAAGAGGTGTGTAATGTCGTTTCGTAGTCTTGTAAAATAAAACCTAAAAGACCTATATGTTATTGTTTACAAATTTTTTTTTTTTTTTTAAAAGATAGTTTTAGCTTATGGTTTTGGCTCTCAATAATTGCTCTTTATTATTAGATTAAAATACTAAAATTTAAGTAAAGGCAACGATTAAATCTTAAATTTCTTATTATTTACAATTTTACACTTGTAAAATTAGGGAAAAATTAATAATAAAAAATGTTTTTAATTTTTCATGATGAACTTGTTGATTATCGAAACATATATTAATCTGCTATATGCTATGTGTGTGTATATATATATGTGTGTAGGTTTGATTGATAATAAAATATTATTCTAATTAGGATTTTGATTTAGAATTATGGAATCAAATTTTCTCTATCATGATTCATAACCCTCAAGCATGTATAGCAAATATTTTGTTAGGAAAATAGGTGCATTTGATAGTTATCTTAAATCATCAGAATTACATAAGAACATTATGTGAGTATTGCATGACTATTTCCTTTTTTCTTTTTTCCTTTTTAATGAATGCGTGACCGTTTCATTTGTGTGTAGCAGTTGTCACCGACTCACCATCTAACATTTATTGATTAGAATTATCTATATAGCTTCAGAGAAAGAGATAGAAATTGTTTGAGACCTAAAGTGCTTTATAGGCTTTGAAACAAGAAACATCCCATTTCTATGTATTACATAATTTTTTTTTTTGAGAATCCTATGTATTACATAATTTATATATTCGTTTAAATTCGTTTAGGTACCCCTTTTTTTATGCCAAAACTATTTTAACTCAATTAATATTTCCTCCTAGTGTGTCTAATGGAATTATGCTCTGTTAAATTTCCCCACCCACCCACAAACTATCTAATTATTTAATTTAAAAAAAAACTATTTTTATTATAAATTATACTATTTATAAGCTATGAAATATACAATAATCATTTTCTCTAGTTTAACTCTCCATTCTTTTTTTCTTTTTTCTTTTTTTTTTTTTGAGAGGGAAATCTGTAAATTCATTGAAATAAACTGGCTAAATCAACTTGAAGTACATAAAAAACTTTTGGTGGGGCTTTCTCCATCCACACTAAAAAGTCTTAAATTTTAAGTGCATGTTTGGCCAAACTATGAGCAACACTATTACAATCTCTCGTTACATGAGAGTATAGTAATTTTTCAAACGTATTGGAGTAGTTAACTCTCCATTCTTGTTAGTGAAGGGAATTTCGATCCTAAATAATTGATTTTACCTTATTAAAACCACATGGCACTCCCTTTCTTTGGTTAAGTAAATGATCATTGACGAAGGTAAAAAAAAAAATTTATCATTTTACAAGTTTGTCATCACAACTTTTGAGATTCTATATGTGTGTGTGATTATTGGCAAAAACAAATAGTAGCAAAAAACAAAATTGTTTTTATCCATTCTACTACTCAATTTTGAGTAAAATGTTACTAATATGGATTGAAAAGGAATTATATTATAAGTGTTCTCAAAAAGGCATCATGGTTGCCAAAAACAGCCTCAAAGGTCAATAACATTTCCACTAGTTTAGCAACATCAAGAGGTTTTCCAACTGGCATATATGCTGGAACTAAACCATTTTGAGGCCAAGGGTGTGCAAGAACCTTGGCCCCAAAATTTTCTTATTGTAATATATTCGGTTAAATTTGAAGTTTGAATTTTTTTTCAAGAGTTTTCTTTGGGATGAAATTTTTGCGAAAGTTAAATTTACATCCCTTTCAAAATGAAATGGGTATAAAAATATAACTCATAAAATGGAAATGGCTAACCATACCATATTCGATGGACCCCTAAAGAAAATGACATTTTTATATAAAGTTAAGTGGTACTAATGTATTATCATATTGAAAATGTCAATCATCTTAAGAAGTACTGGCAACTGAGTCACATACCACTAGTACCTTGAGATTCTTAACAGTCAATACTACCCATGGTATCCAATGTGACAAGTACTCTTGCCACTGTACCTCCTCTTTTTCTCTCTCGAAATAGTTTTAAAAAATAAATAAACAAATAAAAAAAGATAATTTTGGATCAATTTTATTTACAATTTTTTTTCTTAACTACAAAATTATCAAACATGTGATTGAAAAATATATCAATTTTTTTCTTTTTTTCTAGTTAATCTAATCATTTCAATTTTTTTTTTTTTTTTTGAGAAGAAATCATTTCAATTATAAGAATTTAAAAAAAAAAATTTGAGGCTACCTATATTTATAGGTATTGGTATTAATATAGCCAATATTTCCTGGAATAAATTCTTTTATAAAAAACCTTATATTTTTGTGTAGTTTAGGTGAACAAAACTTACAAAAGGTACCATTTTAATGTTTTTTTTTTTTTTTTTTTTTTTTTTGCTTTTTCTTAAAAGTCATCAATTTTATCATTTTGTAAGGTTGTTGAAGTGATTTTAGTTCTTGTATCTCAATTTATTATTTTTTTTCTTATTTCGTGAATTAGGTCCCAAATATGATACGTGAAAAAAAAAATTATATATAAGAGAATTTGGAAAACCTTCAATTTTATAATTAAGAAAAATTGCTATGAAATTAATCAATCACATATGATTTCAGGGATTTTAAAAGATGTCAAATTACATCTATTCTTAATATATGATTAGGTTGAAAAGTCTTAAGAAAAAGTTATAGATGGTAGTTTTATTTTTTCATGTGTTAATTTAATCTTAAATTTTTTATATTATTCTCATCATTAAATAATTAAATGATTTTGTCATGCTCTAGCTCCAAAAAAAATGAAATCCCTATTCCATACCTGCATATATGTTATTGTAATTTGAGATGGTTCTATCTTAATGACAATTAAATATATTTCACCCAACTCCACCAAAAAAGGAAACAAGAGCAAAATTATTTCGAAACAAAGAATGTGCTTTGCTTCATAAAGTATGTGGAATCCTAGCTCAATGCAGTACCAAGTTGTTTTTTATAGATTTTTTTTTTTTCAGAGAGATAATTACAATATGCTGCCAACTCTACAGTTTGAAATCTTTTCCTCCTAAACTTTCAAGTGCAATTTGTGCATTAGCTCACAGGAGTCATAATTTATAACTAGTCATTAATGGTGCAAGAAACTAAGTTTTTATTCGGATAAGATGTGATGATTATATTGGCAAGAGTTGAGATCATCCACCCATTTTTGTTTATGCATATTATAATAACATTATCATGAGTTTATGACAATAAGATGTCTCCAAATTATCTATGTAATTTTGGACAAGACGATTAAACCCATAGCGTTTGCCTCAATCATTGGTGTACCTTACAATAATACAATTTAGGTTAAGATGTCTCCAATATATTCCTGTTTGTAAATAGTGCAAGGAACTAAGATGTCACCAACTAAGTTTGTTTTGCAATATGGCTTCAATATGATTGGAAAGAACCAAAGAGCAACAAAGATTTGTGTTTAATTTAATATTATAATGGCACTATCACAACAAGGTATCCAGATATGCAGATTTATATAACCCTCCATGGCACATAATAGCCATCACTAGATAAATATTTTATATAATAATATATATATATATATATATATATATATATTATTTATTATTTATTTATTTAGAATCTCACTAGAAGCTCTCCTTACATCGAAGATACAAAAAAGAATTTGTGAATGATCAGGTTTCAATAATTAATAATTTTATTCTTGTTTTATTTCAAAGTAAATATTGGTATTAATGCTATAATAACAAATATGTGTGTATGAGAATTTGGTTCATTATATTTATTTATTTTTGGTTTGGTCCTGCTGCCTATAAGGAATGATAGGATTTCAAAGCTATGTTCAACACAGTTGGAATATGTTGTATGAGGATTATCATCCACTAATTAATTACAATGGGTGATTTGAGTTATTCTTTTTCTTTTTATTGGTTACTTCCAATTAAATTTAATATATATTCAAAACAAGTTAATATTTTATAGCTTGGGTAGTTTATTTCTCTACATATGGTTAAAAACAAAGTGATCAAATGGACATCAATCTGATTCAGCACCACATAAATTTGGCTCATGCCAAGGTTGTGATAAATCGTTATCATGAGATTTGAAAACAATACCTTAGTCATTTTTTTTTTAATTAACTATGGATCCTCAACATACTAATTAGAGTATAACACACATATAGAACACGGTCCAAAGCAAATTTATAATAGATCCATTCATATGAGTGACTAAATTTTACGTTAATCATTACCCTATCACAATCCTCATAATTTTTCCGAACTTAATACCAATTATGAACAAAATATATAACACTAAACACACACATCAATTGAATTAAAAATGTCATTCAGAATGCACAAAGTTGTTGCTGATAGATAGCCGAAAAATGTATAGTGATCAAATGGGGTCCTTGTAAAATCTTCATTGTCATTGATGAAACCCCAATATCTAAATAAAAAACAGGATTCTAATCACATGCCATAAAAAATGGGGTTCCCCACTTTCCCAGTTCCCAAAGTTATTACCATGAAGAAATTATGAGTTTTTTTTTTTTTTTTTCCAGAAGGGGCATAATAGTAAAAGAAGACAAAACCTCCCAAATTCCCCTCCACCAATAATAAACACCAAATTGCTCTCTCACTCTGATGATTCCTTCCCCAGAGAAAGAAAGAGAGATCAAAGACTAGAGCTGGAGGTCCCCCATTTGCCATTAAAAAAAAAAAAAAAAGCAAAGGGTACAAAAGGCACTGAAAAGTGAAGGGGTTGGATGGGTTCCAAAATTCTGTGTATAATATTATTTAAAGGTTGAGGCGTTGTGGGGGGTGGGAGTTTCTACATTTGGAGACAGCTGCTTTTGATAATTACTTTAAAAAATAAATGAAAAAGACAGAAACGGCGACGCTAGCTGCGTATCCGCCGCCGTACATGCCAGCTGTGTCCCGCTATGTTCCAGCTGTGCTCACAAATAAAGCTTTACCACCCCCTCGTACTATCTTACCATTTTCACTCTTTTTTTTTGTTTTTGTTTTAGACCCCAAAAAAATTTATCACATGCAAAAAACAAGACAAATAAAAACAAAAAGAAAACCCATATTTTTTCCTTTAAAAAAAATTCCTTTGAATCCTTGTTCTTTCAATCAATCTAAAATCACAATATTTCCTATAAAAAAAAAAAAAAAAAAAAAAAAACCTAAAATCACAATAAATTTCTTAATATTTTTCACAACGGTTAAAATTACAAGTTGTAATGGGTCTTCAATAAAATGTAGCATTGGTAAAATTGATTTTATATTACTTTTTTTTTTTTTTGATGAGTTTGATATTACTTAATCCCAATCAGACATCTTAACAAATTGTGATGTTTATTAGGTAGCATTAAGCACTGTTGATTTTATAGAGAATAACAGAAAATGTCATCATGTTTACAAAGCTCTTGATAAAAAACTCATATTTCAGTGTTCGATACACATTGTTTTTATTCAATAATTATAGTAACTCACAAATTTTTTCATCAAATCAAGATGCTAATTAGTTTTTGGTATAGACCTTTTTCTTTTTCTTTTTCTTTTTTATTCAATAACTATAGCAACTCACAAATTTTTTTATTAGATCAAGATATTAATCGGTTTTTGGTGTAAGTAAATATTGAACCCCTTATTTCTTCTTATTTAACTATCATAATTTTTACTAGTTGAGTTAACTGGAACTCACTTTAAATATAATATTTTGATTATTATATAATAAGAATAGTAAAACCTACCTCTAATTTTTTTTAGGTCATGTATCTTAAAATTTTAAACTGAATTCAATCATGTGACATGTTAGTTAGGGCAACTCAACCTTGTGGTTTATTTGCCTTATTGGACAAATCCTTTGTGTGTATAATTGCAACTTTTAACACCACATGATTGAATTGTACAAAACTTAAATAATTATAAATAAATTTGTTTTCTTAATAAGAATTGTATCACTTATAATAAAGTTATAATGCATATGATTATTATGAAAGCAATCTTTTATATTCCTGTTTTTTTTTTAATCATCTTAATTAGTGTATTTTTTTAAAAAAAAATATATACTTTTTAGTAAGTTAACAAGTTGTATATATATAATTTTTCGAAAAACTCTGGATTTATTATTATTTTTGTTCAATAGATCACTGTTTATAGATTTTTTTTTTTTTTTTTTTTAAATTGTTTTTTTCTCTTTTTCTTCCAACGAAATCTTATCTGGAGTCTGGAAGATGGTTCTCCTATCTGTTAGATTCGTGAATTATTGATGAAACTAATAATTGAGTCCAAAAATCTTTTGGTACAACCACAGAAGAAGGTATCGGTACCTTTATTATTGTCTTTTTTTAAGATCATAATACATAGTCCAAATGAAAAAGGTACTCGTTAACGAAGTATGTTTGCTTTACTTAGTTAATTATTTAATTGACTGATAATTTTGGATAAAGTTTTACAATTTCAAAATAACCAATGTTCATTTTTTTAAAAAAATGGTTATATACGTTCGTCTATTATATACAGAATATAGTATTGTATATAATTATAAACCCCGTGAATTTGTATTATTTTGGTTACAATAAATAGTACATTTTCTACTCTAAGTTTAGGTCGTTAAACAATATAGATTAATGCATTAATTCCTGTTCAGATGGTTTTCTTTATGTTTAATATATTTTTTCATAAAAGAAAATCCAAAACAACGCCATACACATGCACGTTCGGTTTCAACAGCCATAGTGCATGCAATTTGGCGATTCAATAATTATCATATTTTACTTCTTTCTTAAAAATTATTTTACAATCAGATTACAATCTAGTAGACTTTGATGTTTTTACCAAAAGTATTATTATTGTTTCTAAAATAACTATATTTAGTAAATATACAAGTAGATTGATAACGAAATTTTGTTAAGAGTTTTGTAATATATAATTAGTGGATTCAGTTGGTTTCACTTAAGAGGATAATTAATTAATTAGGATTCAAATATTCATTCCTTCACTTATAATATTTTATATACAAAAAAACTAGATTGTATGCATTGTTAAATGATATCCAAAGTAAGTCAGAAAAATATTCTTTGATTGAATGATGATCTTTTACTTTCAATATTATTATATATATTTGGTATGGTGACTATATAGTTAAAAATAATAGCAAATTTTAATGTTTTACTAAAATAATCTCTAAATCTTCTTATTTGTACATACTTGTCAAACCGTGGAATTTAATTAGATCAACTAATAAATTAATTTTGTAATTGAATAAGTAACTTGAGTTGGATTCTCACTTATGTAAAAAAATGAGTCCTGTTAACAGGTACTTTTAGGACAATTGTTAATAAAGTATATTAGGAAAGTTTGAATGTCATTTTCATGAAAAATATAAAAATCCATCAACATAAATAATTGCTTTATCATTTTTTCATAAATATTTATAAAAACAATCTATAAACCAATGTCCTTAAGACATTCGTTAACATTTTTTTGAAAAAATAAACCAATCGGCATATTGACAATAATAGTAATTTTTATCATATCTTTTAAAAATAAGAAAAAAAACGTATTGCAAAACACAATCAAGATCTTCTACATTTTTTAGATTAACTTCAATATGGATTTCTTTACATGTTAACCATTCATAGTTAAATAGTAAATGGTTTATATTGTTACCTCGTCAAAATTTAAATAAAAATTAACTAATAATACTATTTTAGTTTTCATTTAAGAGTTAATGACAAGATGAACAATTCATAAAATCAAGACTGATTAAGGTTTTTAAAAATTTGTTGGTATAATTTGCCCTAATAGTTATTGATGATGATAGCCCTAAAAACTAAATTCTTTAAGTTGTAGTAAATTTTTTCCATAGTTTTTTTTTTAATAAAAAAGGAGTACTATAATAGTATAATTTTCATATAATTTTAAGTAAATGTTAGTACTAAAATTTAGATAGATAAAAAAAAGATAAAAAAAAGTAACATTTATTAGAACTCGGGCGTTGTTGTGAGTGAAGCCAATATGGGTCGAGAAAATGGGTGGGTCACGAGACGATGAATGTGGTGGCATCTTTTTGTAGTAGTACTACTAGGATTCAGTAAATTGATCCTGACCGTACATATTCGTAGTCAGTAGAGTAAATGATCTGGACCGTACAATTTATTATATATTAACTATTTACGAGACAATTGAACAAAGTAGTTGACTCGCTACAGTTTCAAGAATAGGTTACCCATATGCGTTGGCAATTATTTATTTATTTATTTTTAACTTTTTTTTTCTTTTCTTCTCCAACACGTGCTTAATATATAAGAGTAAATTTTTAAACTTTAGGGTAAGTCCGGTAGATGTAGGACCCAGTAGTTATAAAAAGGGGTCACGCTGACTAAAATTAATTAAATTCCAACCGTTGGATTTACAGTACGTTTTTTCTTTGTTTTAAATTGGGGAACTCATTCACGTGGGCTTGATTTTCTGCGTGACTATATGGACTATGCACAGCACATTTTGCGTGAAAACCAATCTTGCTTCCTAACATATATATACTTTTTGTTAATAAGAAAAAAAAAAAAAAAAGGTTTGTGATCACAGTTACTCATCAATTTTAAATCGTACTCACGTATGACATGGAATGAAACCAATTAAGTAATAATAAGATTTGTCATTACTCGAACTCATAACTTTTGTACTTGCAAGTGTGATAAGTCACGAGACTCATGACTCATAAAAATTTCTTCTTATCCATTGAGTCATGCTCTCAAGTGTTGCTTCCTGATATTTTGAATTTAGCCTTTTTTTTAGATTGAATTTAATTTGTCAACATATGATTAAAAATGCAAAAAAAGGTTAAAAAATGGTATGTTCAAAATTTCAAATAACTTTTTAAGTAGAGTATGTTTAAATAACTAAAATAACAAGTTTATCATATAAAAATCCATAGGAAGATCATATTTCTAAAAGAGTTTGTGATCACAGTACCCATCGATTTTAAATCCTACTCGTGTATGACATGGAATGGAACCACTCGAGTAATAATAGGTTTATCATTACTCGAACTCACAATTTTCGTACTTGCAAGTGTGATGGGTCACGAGACTCGTGACTCATAAATAATTCTTCTAATACATTGAGTCATGCTCTCAAGTGTTTGCTTCCTAATACTTTGAATCTAGTCTAGTTTTTTTTTTTTTGATTGAATTTAATTTGTCGTTATATGATTAAAATTTAATTCATAAGTGACTCTCAAGTGTTGCTTCCTAATACATTACATGACACATTATGGTTCGATTTCGGTTAACCTTCGGTCTGATCTTAAAAATCTTAAACCTTTCATTTTTTTAGGTTCTTTGAATGGTTCGGATTTCAAAATCATAATTCGAACTTTGAACCATATATACGAAGCATCATAAAGAATTTCATTATTGTTAGAATATTACTCGAGCTCCTACCCAACATTTAATCACATATGGTTAAAAATCCTATCCAACAAAAAAAAAAAAAAAGGTTAAAAAATGGTATGTTCAAATAACTTTTTAATTGGAGTATATTTAAATAACTAAAATAACAGGTTTATCATATAAAAATCCATAGGAAGAGCATATTATGACTTAGTGTGACATCATCAGTTTATTTTATTTTTTATGGTGAGAACTTAGGTTATAATATTAATCCACCTACTTATGATTTTATTTTTTATAAAAAAAAAAAAAAAAAAACACCTACTTGTTATAAGTAAAAATAAAAAAGAACATATTACATTCAGGAAATCAGGAGTAAAAAAACAAGTATAATTAAACTTTAAGTGAATAAAGGGTATCTTTTTAAGCCATATCAAATTAAATTTGATCCAATCCACAACCTTCTCTTCATTTTTTTGAGTTTCATATATTTATGTGTACATGTGATGTCAAATACAAACATATGATAATGATGATTATGTACCTGATCCAAAGAAAACATCTTTTCAGCTTAAAAACAAGATAAGTTTTACGACAAGATTTATATAAATCTCTAACGAACGGTCAGTAAATTGGTGCTGAATTTCCAATTCAATCCACAAGATTTGGTTATTGTGCTCTTTTTTTAAAGAGAAAGCGAGTGGTTGATCACCTAGCTAGGCTTTTAGGATTAAAGATGGCTATTTCAACTTTCATTCACCACTTTTGCTTCTTTGTTGTTTCTTATATTACTTTGTTTTAGTTTTATTAGTTGCATACTTGCAAGTTGCATGCCTTAGCTTTCACTAAAAGAAAAAAGTTTATTTTCTCAAGAATTGTTAATTATCTTCTACCATATGATCAAAGGCTTGAATTTCGTGGAAGTAGTGTCTTTTTAATTTTCCTTTTTTTTTTTGGTTTAAAAAACATAAAGTAAATTAGCTTATGATAATAGATAATGCATGATAAGGAATAGGTATAGTAAAACAATTCGGTTTTCTTAAAGAGGACAAGATGTAATTTTAATTACTTGAAGTGCATAAATTGTAAATTCATAATGTAGTTGAATTAAAATTATAGGAATTCAAGTCTCTATGAGGGAGCTTCACACATATATACACTTAGATTAAGTTAAAATAAAATTTATATCTTGTATATAATATATATATATATATATATATATATATATATATGAATTTTCCAATCAAACACTTAGCATCAATGATCAAACGTTGTTTTCCGAAACATAGCATCTCCATCATGTCTACGACAGGATATGGTTCAATTATTAAGTTAGCTTGACTTATTTTTGTTGGCTTTATCAGCTCCGTGATCAATTGGGTTAAATATTTACCTTTTATATATATATATATATAAGCAATTTTTTAATGGAAAAATGATACTTTTTTGGACAATATTTTTCTGGAGAACTGACTTAATTATTTTTCCATGTTTAGTTGCAACATTGAAAATGAGATAAGAAAAGAAATAAGTGGTTTTTTTTATTTATTTTTTTGCTCATATTAAAAAATTATTAATATTTTTCATAATTCCAAATAATTATACGAACAAAAACTTTTATTTCGGAAAGCAAACACAAAACTATAAAATTTATTTATTATTATTATTATTATTTTTTGTTTAGGAGCCTAAAAGTGGAAAACATATCCTAAAATTCAAAATATGTTTAGCAAACTGGGTAGAAAAAAAAAAAAAAAAAAAAAAAAGACTAGTGGGAGCATAAAATTTCATTTAAAAAATTGACCGTTGGTCAACAACAATCATCCGTCAATTTGTGAATAAATGGGGCAAAAGAGAAAAGCTATACCAATATTTATATTAATATTGTTGAGTTTATTTGTAATGATTTGTGAAGTATGTAAAGTTCAAGAACCCATTTTTTACTACTTAAAAGCAAAAAAAAACTTTTTCCATCTTATTGACTTGTTTTTTTTGTTGATCATAGATAACGTTTTCATTCAACGCTTTTTTAATTATACCAAAGACCAACAAATAGGGAAAATGTTTTCCGAAATTTTTGCATTACCCCGTGATTAAAAGAAACACATATCTATAAAAAAAAAATACCGGTAAGCTTCTTTCTTTTCTTCCGTCATGCAAGTTAATGTGAAATTAGGCATTCAATTTTACCAAGCGGGTTAAAAAAAAATCAATGGTTCATTCTTATAAACATATAATTTTCATTTTCTCTCTTGAAATAAAAAAGAAAATAGTGAATCAGAGACAAGACAACTGTGTTTTACATGTTGACTAATCAAAATAACACACATCTAATTTTTTTAAGCAATTTGAATATAAAAAAAATTATAAGATCACATAAAATGTCACAATTGTTGACAGATTGTGAATATTGAAAAAAAAGTAGTAAGTTCACATGAAAGTAATAGACATGTAGATACAGTTTGACACGTAAAATTTTTGTGGCGAAAATTTTGATATTTTATGTAATTATACTCTTTGAATATTTAATTGATTATTCAAAGAATAATGTAATGACACCCTAATGATAGAAATAGATATATTTGTCGTCCGTCTAGGCTCTCATTTTCGAATTTATTTACCGATCTTTGACTTTGATTTGACCAATGAAAACCTCACATGGTACCAAACCAAATTTTAAATTCGAAAAAACCCAACCATTCAAAAATTAGGCCAAGGCAAGGACGTGTCTTATATTTGTCACTACTTTTCTAGCGTGCTAAATATCCACCCTTTTGTGACATTGAGAGCAACTAGTTTGTTTGAATATATATATATATATATATATATATATATATAATATTTTTTAAATCTTTCTTTATTAGTATATTCTAAAAGCATAATTTAGAACTATCGTGTAGTAGTAGTAGTACTTCTTTTACTAGTATAATATAATATCATATCATATTGTGAGGTTGTGTTTGGGCGTGAATATGGTGCGGAAGTACCACATCAAGTGGCGTTAAATTATCTTTTGTTCCGTATATCAAGTGGCCTTAATTATTACACTACTCATTATTCAAAATTCAAATGTCTTTGATTCCATCCTTTATATTGTGGATGCGGGTAGTGTTTGTTACACGAACATTGTTACGCATATATACATTGTTATGTACCTATTTTTTGAATTGAAATTATTAGTTGAAAACATGATTTTTAGTTTTGAAATCGTATCTTGAACTCACGATTTAAGTTCAAAAAATAGGTGTATAATAATTTGTGTGTAACAACAATCTTTATCCTTATGTATACAATAATTACACACAATACTCTCTTGAAAGATTGATTAGCATATAATGGCATGACGCCTTAATTTTTTTTAAGTGTTTGTCTTCCACGAGTTTATTTTTTTAGTTATTTTGTTTATATAACTTTTTAAAATCTCTATTTTTTAAGTATAATAAGAATATTTTAACTCATTTAAAAAAACAATTAGTCAAACAAATTGCTGACAAATGGAATTCTTAAAAAAAAAAAAAAGATAATAATGAAGTAACATTAATTCTCTTTGGATAACTTGACACTTGAAGGAAAAGCAAAAATCATTTTTTTTAAATTGCTTAGGTATGTTTGTTCAATAATGCTCACAACAACTATTTCACAATCATTTTCTACAATTGCTTAAAGTGACAATTCGTTTCACAATTACTGGTATGATAAATTGTGATTAATATAACATCACTTTCATTTACACTTATCATTAATATCACTTTAATTTTTATTAATCAAAACTTATTATTTTTATAAACTTACTATTAATGGTAAGCTTAGGTGTAAAATTACCATTATCACTTTTATTAGTATGTTCTTTGAGAATGGACATACTATTTTCTTTTAGTTCCACAGTTGGTTACCTTGTAGCCCTTTGAGACATCTAGTGGAAGACCCATTATCATAGCATGATTTTAATTGGGGATGGTAATGGGGTAGGGAGAGGCCAAAGGATAGGGTCTTCACCCTCGCCCTGCGTGATTTTTTCTTACCTCATACTGCCTTGCCCCATCCCTACCCTGCCCCGCAAAACTCCACTCATGTTGATTTGTCACACCTCGCCCCACTCCTATTAATTTTTTTATTTTATTATAAAACCTGTTTAATTAATATAAATATACTTGAAATTATAATGAAATTTATTATGTCAAATCAAACTAATTTTTAGTAAGAACTAAATAATACAATCTAAAATGTTTAACAAGATAATATCACACTAAAACAAAAGGTCTTAATATTCATGCATTTAAATACTCAGTAATAAAAATTAAGTCTTTAACATTAATAGAATAGGGTGAGATGTGGCGGAGAAAAATTGTCATCCCTAATTTTAACTTAATTGAAGGTCAATTTGTCAAACATCGCAACATTTGACCTATTTTTTTGGTAAATAAAAATAATTTTTACTAAAGAACAAGAGGGTGACCAAAAGGAATTATCAACATCTACACGAGTTCAGGCAGGGATAGAGTTGGTGGGAATGAGTCCCTAAGTCTTACCAAAAGAGGTCTACGGGGCCAAAATGAAAAAGGTGCATTAGAAAAGCAGGAGTGGAGAGCATGGATATCAATGATGGTGGATTGAAAATCTCATCCTAATCTCAGAGCTGGATCTAATGGAGTTGATCACAATTTTAAATCAAGCAAAAATACCTAGCTATCCCTTTAATGCAATTTGGGCAAAGGCTTTCTTTACTGCATTCTACTCTCCTCTTTCTTTTGTGATAGGATGGGAACAAAATACTACTTGTCTTCTTCCTTATTTTGTACACTGGACTAGTCAGTAGTTTTGGTTTTTTTGGTATTTAAAATATTTATGGTTTTTGTTTTGAACTTCTATTTGAACTACTTTATTCCTCTTTTAATTTGTTTAAAAAATTATTGATCTTATACATTACCTGTAACTCTGTAAGTGGGTGTTTGCATTCAAAGATTCTTTTTATCAAGAATTATGTATTCTTTAATGTTATGTATGCTCTAAAATGATCTGGCTAGGGTTATTGGCTGCAAGAATTTAATTCTTTTTTGGGGAAAAATAGAAGATATATGCTGACTAATATATATATATATTATTCTCAATGATTTCAACTTTTAAGCTGCCTCTCACATAATTAGACCTAAAAAATCCTAAGCTTGCAAAGCCATTGTGCCCCATAATTAGGGTCAATAGGCTTGGCCTGGCTGCTAGAATATATATTAGGATGGCTGTAATTGTTGCATCAAAACAAAACAAAATGGACTACCAAAGCCATTATCGAGCTCTTGACTAACAATAGGGTGAAAATGAGGGTCTAATAATGCACTAAAAAAAGACCAGAAAATGTTTTCCATGAAACCATTTTCATGGATATTTAACAAAGATTTTGGGAACTTTTTTTTGTTTTTTATATCAGTTTGAGGCATCACTGACCTGTAAATGTCCTATAGGAGTGCATTATTTCTTTGGTGTGAACCAAGTGGTTCACTCATTTTGTCTTTATAGGTAGGCAGTGACTTGTTCTGCTGACGAATATATGTGACATATATGAGTTTGATTAGACACTAAAAAGTAATAGCGTCTTGATCAGGAGTATCTAAACCCATTTGTTTCCTTACTTTATTAAATTCTTCTGGTGAACATGGGACATTGACACAAAGCTAGGATAGTTTCATGATACTTTTTCTTTATTCGAATAATGGAGGTTTGAACTTTGAAATATTACTATTCAAAGACATTAAGACTTGTGGATTTTATGCGTCAAATAATATGTACAAAAGATGAATGTGGTCATGATTTTATTAAAGAGGAGTACAATTAAAATTTATTTATTTATTTATTTATTATAGATACGTTAGGGTTTAAAATCTATGTGCCTTATTCCATGAGTTTATTCTTTACTATTAGGCCAAACTTTTATTATAGATATAGTTAAGTAAGATTAAGATATAGTATATAGAATGTAAGTTTATTAAAAGTAGAAACCTAGACAAAAAGATACACGTGGACGACTTTAATTAATATGTTGAACATTCATAATTGACTACAAAAATTTGGAATTAATGTTTGTTCTTGTTGTGGATATGATAGGATTCAAAATTTGTGACGTCTGAAACGATAATTGCCTTTCACCATCAAGTTTACTAAGTTTTTATATTTTGATGTAGGTAAAATTCAAACATAAAAAATTTCTTATTTGAGTATAAAATACTATATTAATTAGTTGAGTTAATTAAAACACGCAATTGCAACTATTTTTAACATAAAAAATTTGTGAATATACAATTACATTATTGCTGAGTACTACATATGGTGGATTAAAAAAAATTTAAAAATATGCAGCTGATGCAGCATAAAAAGAAATCTATTTTATTAACTAAAATATGATAGTCCTATTTGGTATGTCAGAAAATATCATTCATGGGTTCAGCATTTTGTTGAAGTTTTTGATTACTTTTGAATTTAATGTCCATGAAGACAAGGTCTTGAAATAAATTCAAAATGCGGAAAAGATGGTTGAAAAGAGAATTGATGAAGGGGGAGAACTTTCTGCAAACTACATGTGAGCCACTTAAGTATATCTGATATAACCCACATTCAATGGGTTCAAATTTCTCAATGTTTCAAAGCAAAAAAAAACAAAGGAAAAACAGTAAGAATTCTAGGTAACTTAGGCTCGACTTGCCGACCAAAAGTGCACACTTAATAGCATGGTATCTGAAGAAGATTTCTCTGTCCCAGGGCTGTCCATAATTCCAGTTGTTTCCATCATTTTAGCTATAACTCAGTCAAGTCTCTCTCTCTCTTCCTCTTGTAAAACACACACATGGAGTGGCAGCTAGTAGGAATATGGTATTTCGTTATTTTGGCATGAAATGCAAGTCACTTTCAGGTCATCTTTGAGTGGCTATACATGAAAAAAATGGGCCCAACCAAAGGATCCAATAACTTAAGGTGAATCACCTGGTACTATTATAGCGTTGCTTTGTTTGGATTGTGACATCTGGTTATGCATTCCACAGTTAATGTTAGACAAAAAGAGATGATATGTAAGTACCTACACAATATTTTTCACAATAATCGAGTTTGTAAATTTTTATCAATTTAAATCTTGTCGCGTTAACAACATGTAGGGTCAATTTTTGTAGTCCAAGTCCAAGAAGGTATGGATTTTGAGCCCACTGAACCCAAGACAATAAATTTGTAGAGAGTGGGTGAAAGAGCTAGGCTAATAATGAAATAACAGTATTAGACAGCAATGTTTGTGGATGAATTTGTATTAATATGTGCTCGGACAGATGTAAATGCAACGTCCGAAGAGGTGTTTTTATTTCCTAAACTTTAGGTTACAATTCTTGGAGTTACAGTAATGGAGTATCCTCCTTTTTCCTTTTGATTTTTCGATCCCCCACTATCAGAGGCATCCTTATCTTATATAGTACTTCCTTCCTACATCTTTACCGTCCACTTGTTCATCATCAAGACGCCCACTTGAGTGCATGTCCCATCATACTCCCCCTTTAGCCTTGCGTGAGTGGCGGTAGCTGAGAATGCACTGTTCAGGGGTCTTCTCCACATAAATGCGGCCAGGAAGGTAGGTGCAGTGCATTTAATGCGGTGGTTGGAGCCTGTCTCTTAGATATTTCTCTGTTCCTGTTATCCTCATGCGTGTCCGAGGTTCATTTCCCTCCTTACATTTGTGAGAAAGATCACTTGAACCTCCCATACACCTGTCGGGCCAAACTTCTTCGGATCCGAGGATATTGGACTCCTCGGACATATGAACATCTCCTCGGATCGTACACGTGTTCCTCTCCAGACATGCTCCTTTTACATGGGTCTCTGATTGAATGTTTTCATCTCTTTGGACGAACAGTGGTCTTCAAATAGGGCCTTGGGCCCAATACGTTGGATTGGACTTTTCACCCCCCACACAACACAATTGACACTACTGTGTACTCTTGGTGTGATGGTTACTCTACAAGTATAAAATTTTTATGGGGTAGAGGGACAAGGATCAGAGTTCAAGCCTCCAGTAAAGAGTTTCACACATATATACACTTAAATTAAGTTAGAGTATAATTTCTAACTTGTATGAAAAAAAAAAAAATTACATAACAAGTTATAATTGAAGTAAGTAAACTTATATATAGATTCGTGACCAATATCGTTTTTATTAGTACCAATTACAGTACGTCACATTAACAATTCTGAAAATTTTTATGTATTTCACACCAATCCAGAAGTTCATTTATGAGTTTGCCACCATTCCATTTTTTCTCCACTTTTAAGAATTAAGAGGGATGTAAATTTCAAATGTCATTTTCTTTTCATATCTTCTCCCACTTCTCTATCAAGCATTTTTGGTAGTATAATTTTGATTCCCTTTAACTTTTCTTTCCCTTTCAGTTTCTTTGGTATCCATCGATATTTCTTAGTTTTCTACAGTTGTGGGTATCACTTTTGAATATGTAGTTTGAGAGAACCTAATCTTTGACGAAGATCAATCAGCTTTAAGGTTCTTTTTACAAGCCCACCTTGGACCACTCTCTTATTCGTTTATAGGTTTATAGCTTTGTCGTAGAAAAATCTCTTACTTTCTTGCTCTTCTCACATGGACCATTCTAGACATCTTTGACATCTATATAAAAAAATCACTTGGATAAGACATTTGAACAATATGTTTTTTTTTTTTTTTATTGATGTGAAAGACCATTGAACAAGTTGATTGCCAATTGTATGGAAAGAATTATGAAGTTTGCCATTTTCTTTACGCTAAAATGATTTCGTCAAGATAATTCTCAATGGTGAAAATCCACATTTGTATAAGATATATAACTTTTGAATTATATTTTCTTTCCCATTTTTGCACTGATGAATGCTTACAATCGGTCTGTTTTCACAGAGCTTTTGTGATATATATGGTCAGGTGGGTCTATATCTGCATATCATGATCATAAAACCACGAGTAGTGAGCATATATATATGAGTCACTATTATTTTATGATCCATATTAAAGATTTGACAAGTGTATTTTGTTAGAAATATAATCTTACTTAATATTTTAGTCATTTTAACCCCATAAATTAACATCTTTCACGCATATTTATATTTTTTGTTAAAAATATAATAAATTTTAAATTTAATATTACATATTATTCGCTTATAAAATGATTGGATTTCATATGCACCCTTTAAAAAATAAAAACCAATAAATATCACTATTAGGAATTAGTGAATTACTACTATTTTTCCATCTTCTCTCTCTCATTTGTAGAGAAAATCTTCTTATGAGAGGCTGTAATTCAAATTTCAAAGTAGCAATATTGGGGGATAACTTCGCCCACATAAATAATTAAAACTCTATGGTTTAATGGTTATCTTGTTTTGTTGAAAAGTTGTAGGTAAAACATTTTCTATTTGAATAGACATATATGGAACATAATTTTTGGAGATCATCGAATTAATAGAATCATTAACTTCTGGAGGCCCATTGAGTTTATAGATATACTGTCATTAAAATCAACCTTCAAGTTTGAAAACTTTTTTTTTTTTTGGAAAACTTTTTAATCATAAATTATAGAGTATAGCCAAACTTTGGAAGATTTTTTCTTCTTTTAATAATCGTGACCAATTGACTTATGCTTACAATATTTGGTTTTTATAAAGAAAGTTAAATGGGAGAAGTGAGGTCAAAGAAGACAATCAAATAATATTATTAGATTAATAGTCTAAAGTAGATAACAACCAACAAAGAAGATAGAAAGTAGTACACGATAATAATAGATAAAAATTAGAACATATAAAGGTGTCTCACAATGTAACTTTTTTTTTTTATAAAAACCAACTAATATAATATGAGGCTTCTTATATATAACTTAAAGCATTTGGGTTTTGTTAATTGCAGCTATTCAATTTTCTTTAAAGTTGTTTCTCAATTTTTTCTTCTTTAAAGTAAGCATTTTCTTTTCATTCAATCTCAATCTTATTTTGATCAAATTCTACATTTTTGTTGCAAGTTCTATGTCAATGTCATGTAATTTTTCACCAACAAAAAATAAAAGACAATTTTGTAGTTTTTATTCTTTTTATGAGTATATGTATATCTTGTTATGAGTTTCAGTTAATTCAACTAGTAAAGTCTTTGATAGTTTAATAAGAGATTTGAGAGTTAATTCATTCTACATCAAAAACTTATTGGTGTCTTAGTCTAATAATAAATAACTATCATTCAAAGTATATGTCATAGATTGAAACTTTCTAAAATTTATAATTTTGAGTTGGATTGAGTACCCAAAATTCTTAAAACACATTAATCATTATGCTGTAATGTTCTCACATTCCATATATGCACAAGACAACAACAATAATCCTCATCATGATCTAAACATATTGATGAAAGAAAAAACTTTGTTCAAAATCTTACATATCAGAATAGGTATAAAAATGTTTCTAAAAAAAAAGAAAAGAAAAAAAAGTTAAAAAAGTAAAAAACCAAACCGAGCCAACTGCATTGAATTAATTCAATAAATATTAAACACTTACTACTTACAAATAAAATTAAAAAGAAAAAGAAAAAGAAAGTGTAAAAAGTACGAAGCGCAGCTGTGTGGAGTAGTACGGGGTTTTGATTTTTGACAGCCCTTGGGGTTCTCAAAGGTCGCTGTCAAAACCTCGACGCGCACGTTGCTAAAATCACAGCTCCTGTCGGTATAGGGTGGGCCACCCCAAGTTGTACATTGACACGTGTCCCATCTCCAACTCTTGACAGCTCATTCACCCCTCCTCCTATATTTGTTGATGAGATTATTTGGGACCATTTTGCCCATTTGCTTTGCTTTTAATTTTTTTATTATTTAATTTAAAATAAAAAATTATTATATTAATATATTTTTTTCTTCTACTACTTTTACTGTTCAACTCCTAGGTTTTTGTGCTTCTATTCACGTTTCTCCGCGTACCACGTCGGATTTGCCCCTTAATGCTGTCACGTGATAAGACACGTCAACATTGCGTCATGCAAGCTCTGTATGGACCGAACTAAGGGTGTTTCTAACAACGCTTTTTAAGAACGTTTTAATACAACCTTCAAGAGGAATAAAAAAAAATAAAAAAAAAATAGTTAAAAAAATTAAAATTTTAAAAAATATTTTTTAGATCAATGTCTTTAAGATATTTGTTAATTTTTTTTAAATTTTTTAAAAGGTCTAGTTAACAGTTGCCTTTAAGGCATTTACAAATATGCTATTTACTATTTATAAGGTTTTGATATTACTTTTATGGAAAAAATATAAAAATCTATCAAAAAAATAAGTTATTTTATTCTTTTTCCATAAAAAATGTTTAAAAATATTTTTTAAATCAATATCCTTTGGGAATTTGTTAACTTTTTCATTCTCATATTTAAAAAGATTGACTAATGTTAGAGACACAAAAAAACATTCACAACAATTGAGTTGACAAGTTATAATTAAAACATTTACTAGCTACTTATTATTGCTGATAATTTGCCATTTCAATTAGTAGGTGTGAAATTTGTTGTGTCTATAATCTATACACTTTCTCAAGAGGATTTACTTTCCTATGAGCCTGATAAGCTTTCGTTTTTAGCTTTTTCTTGCATCATCATTAAAGTTGATCAAAATATTAATTAGTTTTGTTGATGCGAGAATTTTTATACAGACAATCCAAACCCTGAACACTTGTAAAGAGAGAAAAAATAATGAAAGATGACTGGGTGAGCTTTAGTAAATAACTTTCTATATCAAAGTACTATTCTTTTATGGTGTTTTTTCTCTACTTGTTCTTTGTGTGGATATCGCAATAGATAAGCATGATCATGGAGTGCTTTCCTTTGATTTTAGCCATTTTCTTTATTTATGAGCATAATTAATAGCCCATGTGATGAGAAGTATAATTAATTAATTATCCCTATCATAGAAAATCTGACTCCTACTACAACATTGCAATTCTTTTTGATAAAATCCTAGCCTAGTTTGGCTTGGACCAGTTGAAATTTCTGCAAATATTGTCTATGAGTATGGCCTAGACTAATATGTCATCCAATGGCCCCCTGGGTGTGGTGCATTGGTAGGAGTCTTAGACTTGGTCACACTTGCAAGTCTAGGAGTTGCCAGGTTCGAGTTGTGCGCTTCGCAAAAATGCTGTACCGTGACGCGGATAATCCTAACTTACCCGGAATGCCCCATGCCATCAATAGCAGGTTTAAGTGGGCCGGGTCATTAATCATACACATGAGGCCCTTTTTTTTTTTTGGTTCATCAAAAAAATATGTCATCCAAGAATTAACTTGTTTAGCAATCTCATCACTTGGGATTTTGTTGGATTGTTACTGTAGGCAATTATCAAAATGAAGAGATTCTAGGAAATCTAGCAAAATCTCAATAAACTGAGTGATGGATTGTTACTGTAGGCAATCTATTTTTTAATGGAACACTGACTTCCAAACCAAATTACCCTAGCAAGATGACATTGAGTAAATAGATGTAGTGAGGATTTTATCTGAAATTTGCAAAGAGAGCGACTTGAATTTGAGTTGAGAGCATACCTGTTTATAAAAGAGACAATATTCATATATATATATATATATATATATATATTTTTTTTTGATAGAAAAATTTTCTCTGGTATATAAAATATGTTATTGTAGGTGTATAACATTTTGATAATTATCATCATATTATAAATAAATGAGAGTGGTCCATGTAAATAGTCGAATGGCCTTACTACCGTCCATGTAATTAACAACCATATTGGACAAGACATAACATAAAATGAAATCAAATTAAATAATGGTAGAAAAACAATTAAATCAAACATTAACACGTCTCTTTTTCTGTACTTGTCAGCCTTTTAGCTTTAAGGATCACATTTCAATATATTTGAGATGTATACAAAACCAATTAATTTATAGATAATGCAGCACAGTTCCATGCATTTGTACTTTTGAATTTATCCTTTAGCTTTATTGGTAATCTTGTAATAATTTGATCTAAATTGTACGTGTAAATGAATATAATATAACTCTTTACTTTCTTTATGCAAACTTTGTATTTATTTATATAATTGGGTTAAATGTACGATACCCTCTGATTGTAAAGAGTTTTTCTCATGATATCTGCTATAAAGTGGTTATTTTAAATATTTTATCGTATATATTAGTTTGTGAATACATACTACATAGTGTTTAGGAATATAAAAGTTAGAGCTTCTAGATTTGGAATTAAAAAATTATAGTACCATTCTATACCCATAATAAGTAAAAGCGATATGCTTTTAGCAAAAAAATAAATAGTAAAAACGATATGCAGTATCACTATGTAATGTTTGACTTGAAAACTTACTTTTCAATCCTAGCTAGATTGCACTAGACAACAACATCAAACCTTCCTAGTCGGTATTTATCATTTATCATTTGTGTTCTTCTAGGTCTAGATCTAGGTTTAGGGCTACATCTTTTATCATAACTTTTACCATAATTTAATAAAGAGGTTGGTTATCGTTTTTTTTTTCAAAAAAAAAATAAAAAAATAAAAAAGTTCATTATTAATAGTAGACAATTATTTTCATATGTACCTGCTATTTTTTCCCCCTATCATTCATCACATGACAAAAATTATGACACAAATAAATGTTGTGTTTGACTATCTCTCATCATTTTGGTTGCTACTTATAAATAGACACCAATTTTCATAATCTTTTCTAGTGTTTCCAATTTTTGGTCAAATTTTTTTTTTCAAAACTCAAGAAGAGAAAATAGATAAAACATAACACGTTGGTATATGTTTACTCAAATGGAATTTTTAGTAGTTTTATTGCCACGAAACCAAAATAGATAGTACTTCTTCCACCCGATATTATGTGATATGCTAATTGATTGGATTAAATGCATATCTAATCTTTATTTTTTTTTATTGAAAATGGATATCTAATCTTCGTTCACACATATGTTCTTTTCAATCAACAATACTTGTTTTCTTGATTCATAGCCATAGGGGTTTGTAAATCAATCCACCACAAAACTTCAATAGTATAACTTGGACTTATTATTAGGGCTTAAAATTATTTTCAATCAACAGATATCAGTCAAATCAAAACCGAAAGTAACCATTTGAATTTGTTGTACTTATGAATGGCTAGAAGAAAGGACACGTATATGGTCCAAAAAGTGTACCAAATTTTGAATTATTGTAAGGATGCACGTGTAACCCTTTATTTCTTCTAGCTCTAGCTCCTAAGAATCGAAACCTACATTTACAAAATATGCAATTCTTCATTCAAACCCTCGAATTCCTTTAGGTTAAATAGCAGTTTCGTCAATAAACAAAGCTTGCTATCTCATCCATGCTTAACCTACTCAGCATGCACAAAGCATCACCAACCCCATTTAGCAAACCTAAATATAGCCTATAGGGTAGAACTATTTGTAAGGCACGACGAGACAAAACAAAACCCTCCTACTGATCAAAGAGAAAACCCCATGTCAGAAGTGACTACCAACCCCTATTTAATTTGGTAGATTCATAGTACTTAAAAGAGCATGCATCATTATTGGTGGTGTTGTTAATCAAGGTAGATAAATAGTACTAGCTAGGAAACAAGCAAATATTAGTACTTAAAAAAGTTAAAGAGGTAAGACCCTATTAATTGCTAATTTTCTAGATTTAAAAAAAAAAAAAATATATATATATATATATATATATATCATTATCATTCTGTATGTCATTGCAAAACGAAGTAGCTAGAAGAAGCTATTCAATGCTAGCTTGTTGTCAATGAGCTTTACTGATATTGAGCCCAGAGTATGTCAAAGTTAGCTGCAAGTTGATTTTTGTAATAATTGCAACAGAAGGTGCATACATGATACATGGTTTTTGATGATTCATGTTAAACTATCCATCTTTTCCTTTTTGTATGTTGATTCTAATCGATTTCAAGCAAGACTCTCTTTGCGTGATTTGAAACTGGGGACCTATAATTATAATATATTATAATTGGATACATAAAAGATAAAACTAGCCATTTAAAAAAAAAAAAAACCAAATTTATTGTGATAAAAATAGGAATAGCCGATATATATATATATATATATATATATATGCATGAAGGGTAAATAACCAAAAAGTGGTCAAAGCATGGTTATTTTGCCAAAACCTTTGCAAAGTCTTACGTAAATTTGCACACTTTTGAATGCTTTTACAGGTGTTTGCTGAGCCCCAAAACGAATCTTAAAAGGATTGAGAAAATTCTAGAGCATACATAGTGTAAGGTTGCATCAAGATCCACTGTTTGATTCATCAGGATCCTTGGCCCAAAAGATTGAGAGAGATGGGCCCTGCAACCTTTTTTTAGTGTCATGCATAGTTATTAATTCCGTTCCGTTCCGGCCGGAACGGCCGGAATTTTTCGTACCGGTATGCAAACCGGTACCGGAATGCTCACGTTCCACCTCGGGTCAAATTCCGGGTCATTCCGGTCCATTCCGGCCATTCCGGTCCATTCCGGCCAATTCCGGCCGAGATGCAAATTCCGGCCGGTACCGGATTTGGCCTATTATTAAAAAAAAAAAAAAAAAAAAAAAAAAAGAAAAAGAAAAAAAGAGTAAAGGTCCAATGGGTGTTGGTAGTTCTTGGGAGTTCTTTTGATGATGAATTTGATCATTCTCTCATGGATGATGATGAGGAAGATGAGTAAATCTTGTATTTTTTTTATATTTAGTTATTGTCTTGTAAATCTTCTTATTGTGTGATGTTATATTGATGTTTAAGACTTAAGAGTTAAGACTAAATGATTTGTATTATTTGATATTTAGTTATTTATTTATTAGAATTGACAATTTTATATTCAACAAGGATATATATAAATTATTTTTTAAGAACCCCGAAACACCCTGAAACGGTACGCCGAAATCGGCCGGTACCGAAATATTCCATTCCACTGGACAAACCGAAACGGGGTCCGAAACGGTATTAATAACATTGGTGTCATGTATGCTTATTAGAGGATCACTTGCAGTCTTTTTTTAGTCCACAGAATATGAGTCCCTTTAGCTTTTAATAATGTGCAGCAACTTTCAAAGAGTCAACAATACCATTACCACTTCATTCATAAGCATTTTGCATCCTTCACTTTCATACAAGAAAATATTGAATGGCACACCCCAATAAAACGGTGTTCCCACAAATTTAGACTAAAGACTTGTATAGTTTTATTATTAGCTCAGCCTACATGAGGAAAAAGGGGAAACAAAATAAATTTATAAAAAGGGCTAGGCTTATTGGCTTAGCCTTGTAGTTGTGGGGTACCCTAATGCAAAACCAAGGTGTACCGTAGGTCCTTGTACTTGAATAGTTTAAACTGGGCCACTCTCTAATTTTTCACGTGTTTAGCTTATATATTTATATGGGCCCTCAAATCAGTAGAATGTGAAAAGGATTATTGGGCCCACAGGTAGAAAGAGGAATGAATGAGCCCACAAATAAAAAAGAAAAGCAGAAGTTTTATATAGGCCCACCTAATAGCAACCACATTACCTATGGTTTTCCCATTGACCAATGTGCACCTCTCCCATTTTTAGGTGAAACTTCACATAGTAGCCAGCTATTGATTGCTAAAACAAATATGTCATTGCCCACCACAAAAAGGAAGAAACCCCAAAAAAAATAATAATAATAATGATTATAGAAAAAATTCCTTCTTGTTATGCCGAACAAAATAGGTACAATTCTTTTTTTTTTTTTTCCTTCTTTTTATTTGTTTTCTTATTTGTACTGAAATAAAGATAAAGTTGATATAAATACAGGTCATACTGAGTTGATTCGATTTTAAAAAAACCGAATAAGAGTTATAAGTTTTGCAACTAATTATTTAGATAGACCTGTTTAAGAGATATGACCCAAACTCAGCTAGATCGAATACAAACTTGAATCCGATTTGTTTCTCAACTGTATTAGCAGCAAATATGAAAGATCGTATGGACTAACACAAAAAATACTCCTTAAAAAAAAAAAAAAAGCAGGATTTTCTTCTAGTGGCCCGGTCACATTCATTGTCTTGTTCATGTTTGTTGTTGCCATTTCTTGTTTGGCATCCTTTTCCAACTGTTTTCTAGGTTTTCACAAGCACGATGCCCTCCTTTATGTCTCTTGTAAACAAAATTCTCATTTCTATCTTTTTTAATTAAAAATTAAGTATTTAATACCTTCAATGCATTACTTTTTGTACATATTTCTCATAGGTAAGGTTTGAAATCATATTAATAATGCTTGCAGGGATTTTATTATATATATATATATATATATTTATTTATTTATATATAAAAGATTATAGGTTTCAAATTCGATCCTATTTATATAAGAAAAAAGAAAAGAAAAAGGTAACTCTTTTTTTTGAGAAGAAAAAAAAAGGGCTAATTTATAGTACCACATCTTCTACTTTGAGTGGCACTATTTTTTTCGAGCAATGATATGTCTACAACATTTTTACAACAAATCCTAAGTGGCAGGTTATTATTGGTTGTTATTGTTGGGGCAAAAAAGTAATCTTAGTGTTAGTTTCAAATTTGAATCAATAACAACTAACCACTTGTGATTTGTTGTAAAAATGTTGTAAAATTTTTGTAGATATAGCATCTCTTATTTTTTTCACATTTAGTTCTTTTCATTTATTGGCATGACATTTGTTTTCTTGCTATTCTTTTATTGTCTTTACTTCTCATCCATATTGTTTTATGGAAGAATTTTGCTTTAAACGGAGGAAAAATTAAGTTCAATTAATAACCTTTTGATTACCGAAAGGTCCACATTCAACAGCAATTTGGCTCGAAAGAAGTGAGCTAATTTACTTTAGGCAAAAAGTTATTATTTCATTTATTGTTTCATTAAATACAACCATAATAATTATAATAAGGATTATTATTTATTTTTCTTGCAACCAGGAAGATTCATAACAAAATTTGCAACCAGGAAGAGTTGGTCTGAGTTGTATATAATTTTTTGAATAAAGTTTAGTTACAAAATTGGTTGGAGTATAAAGTTACAACATTACTCAGTATCATTAACATTATTATATATTTCAAAAATCTAACTGTTGAATTATATGTTCCTTGTGCTCTTAATATATATGTTAAATTTTGTATCAATCGAATATTATTTACTATATGATCTATAAAATTATATTTTATGCATAATTTTAAATTACAAAAACTTGCAATTTAAATAATTTATTGATGATATAGTTATTAATATTTAATTTTCTAGAAATCTTGTAAGCATGGAAGATATAAGAAGAAAATGTAATCTAATAGTGGATTTGTCGAAATGGCAAAATTTAGCTACAAAATTGGTTGTAGCCAAACCTAACTCAATAAAATAAAAATTACTACATATTTTGAAAATATAGCCGTTGAATTGCATGTTCTTTACACTCTTTACACACATGTCAAATTTTTTGTCAATTAGATATTATTTACTAAATGATCTATAAACTTATATTTTATGCATAATTTTAAACTTCAAAAACTTACAATTTAAACAATTTATTGATGACATAGTTATTGATTTTTAATTTTCTAGAAATTTTGCAAATATGAAGGATATAAGAAGAAGATATAATCTAATGGTGGATTTGTCAAAATTCATCACCAATAAAAAAATATTAAGTAAGGTTGTAGCCTAAAACTACAATCAATTTTGTAGTTAAACTCTGTCTTTGTCAAAATTCACCTCTAATAAAAAGATATTAAGTAAATTTGTAACTTTAAGGTACAACAAATTTTGTAGCTAAACTTTATTCAAATTTTTTAATGCTTGAAGTAATTAGGTTAGAGTAAAAACGTAGTTAAAAAAAAAACATATAAAAACAAATATATAACTAAAGAAGAAAGTTAAAATGCAATTGATATTAAAATTTTAGATAAAAATAAGTCAAACAACCATGTGTACTGGTTTTTTTTTTTTTTGAGAAAGTAAAAAACAAACATGTGTACTGGCTAAATAATGAAAATCAATCAGTTATAAACATCTATGATACAATTATTTATGAACAGTTTTGTTTTTGTTTTTGTAAACTTTTTAAGTTGTTATGTCGGGTTAATATTGACTACGGGCTGGACTTATAGTTTTAAGCTCTGGGCCTTCAGGCTATTCAGGTTCAAACCTAATCCAGTCTAAATTTAATTTGCATAGGCAATTTTCAGCCCAGGCCGATTATAAGCCCAAGAAATTCAAACCCTAACTTTGGGTTCGGGTTGGATTTCGGCCTTGGCTTGCTTGCCCAAATTGCACCTCTAATGTAAAGGTGCCCATATATTATTATCACCATTGTAAGTTAGAATAATCTCTCCTACTTTGCTTTTTTATTTTTATTTTTATTATTTTATATTAATACATACTTAGTTGTTACTATAAAAAAAATTTGGTAATTAATCTCAATTTTTGCACCTCTATTTACTCTATATTCTACATGCAGTCTTGGACGATTAAAATGGCTCTTTTATTCTACTTAAAAAAATGGCTCTTTCATTATTAGGATTCTATATTGATAATTATTGATGAAAGGGGCAAAATTCAATCAACCAATTTCAAAATTAATAGATAAAACTCTATAAATTTCACGGTATAGTTACCATAAGAACCTTAGAGAATTTTAGTTTGTTTGGTATATCTTCATAGGATGACTAATTTTTGTATATATATATATATATATAAATTCATTGCAGCAAAGCTTAACATGAGTTGCCATAAGTTGAGGTGGGTCTCAAAATTTTCATTTATTGTATGCAAATGATAGTATTATTTTCTGTAGAGCTTTACATGTAGAGTGTTCTTAGAGCAATATAGAATGGCCTCTTGTGAGAAATCAAATGGAGATTAGGCATGACATTACCACATATATCATTGGGTGTTTCACCTAGTACATATAAGGATGACAATTTTGCCTCGCCCTGTTTTACCCTGCGTAGGTTTCCCAGCCCTGCAAAGGTGGTGGGGCGGGGATGGGGCAAGATTTTAGCCCCGCACCATGGGGTGGGGTGGAGATGGGTTTAGACATTTTAGACTCACCCAACCCTGCCTCTTTTTGTGCCCGCCCTACCTCGCGTTATTAAAGGTTATAATTGTAAATTTTTCATACTAAAAAACCCTACTATTTAAACAAACATATCAATATTAACTTATTTTATTCTACCCAATATGGTTCTTTGCCTTTATTTTGTTATGTGTTATGCTATGAGATTTTTTTTTTTTTGATTGTCTTGTTAAACACTTGGATATATTATTCAAATTTTTTCTAAAAGTAGAGTTTTACGGGGTGGGGTGGTGGTTCGCGGGGCCCTAAGGGGCGAGGATGGGGTGAGAAAGTTTTTCCCATCCTGTGGGGTGGGGCGGGGATGGGGCAAGATAAAACCATGCGGGGTGGGGACGAAGACCTCATTCTTCGGCTCTTCCCCGCCCCATTGTCATCCCTAAGTACATAGGTCAAACTTCAAAGTACTTAGGCATATGCCCATTAATAGAAAGGGATAAACTCATAAAAGGAGTGCACTAAAGAGATTAGGGATCGAGTTTGGAATTGGAAGAGTGTTATTTTTTCTAATTTTCTTATATCTTTTATTGTCTCACCTTTTCATCATCCGTATCAAATAGATGCTAATGATAATTTCCGTAAATTATAGTTTAAATTTTGAAGTCATCTCTATGTGCTATATAAAGGGAAAAATACATTTTACCACCCTAAATTATATCCCATATTACATTTTGCACTCTAAAATTTTAGAATGCATGTTTTGCATTCTAAACTATGATTATTTTTACACTTTGCACCATGATGTTAAGTTTTCAGTTAACTTGGATGGAAATTTAAAACTCAAGGTGCAAAGTGTAATAAAGAGTATATTTAGGGTGATAAAGTGTAATTTATCTTTTATTTTTAAAGTATTGAGAAGATGGACAATTAGGTCTTTTCATATGGTGCCATATTTATCCATCCAAGTTAACAGAAAACTTAACATCGAAATGCAAAGTGTAATAAATGTTATAGTTTATGGTGCAAAATGTGCATTTGAAAAGTTTAGAGGTGCAAATTGTAATTAGATGTATAGTTCCGTATAAATTAAGTTTTTTATTTTTTTTATTTAATTTTTTTAAAAGCTTACTCCATGCTATTCGGCCTGGCCCATTGGAATGTAGGCCTTTTATAGAAGTATTGGTCTTAGTTAAGGGTGTATATGGGTTGGGTTGAGAGATGTTTTCAATCCAACCCATCATGGTGGGTTTGAAAAAAAACTCAATCCAACCCAACCCATTATAGGGGTCCAACCCAACCCACATGGGTCGGGTTGGACATTTAAAAAAAAAAAAAAAAACCCTTTGAGTATTAGAATAGTAGCAACTAGCAGTATGAAAAGTGCGCCAACCATCTTTCAAAGATTCTAAGCATAGCACCATACACAAATTATCAAATCAACACAAATAATCAAACCAAATGACATTTAAATAATAAATAGTAAGATTTCAAATAGTTTCATCCCAACTTAGTCGGTAAATAAAATAGAATAGCAGAAGTATTATAACTATTTGCTGCCTCCTGCCATCTTTTGAATTTCTAAGCAGTAGTATCACTTTATTTGTAAGATATTAAATAATTTTATCCCAACTTAGATGTAAGATATCAAAGAGTTCTATTTTATATTAGAGAAAGGGGAAAACGAGTAATTAACAAAAAGATTTAATAGGATCTGGTTGGGTTAGGCAAATTTGTAAATGTCTTGAGGAACTCGACTCAACTTGTAACCAAAAAAAAAAAAAAAAAATGGCAACCCAACCCAACTCATCAATCCTTACAAACCGACTAAACCTGCCGAGTTGGGTTAGGTTGGGGCAGCTACAGCAGATTGGTGGATTGACACCCCTAGTCTCAGTGGCAGAGTTAGAGGGTTTTTGCTTTTAGGTTGAACTATGGTATTGATAAACTAGTTAAGAAAAAATAAAACATACACGTGTGATGTGTATATGAGATTAAAGAGAAGTCATCATCTTCCTAAGTGTTCCCCCCGTCTCTCTCTCTCATGAACATAATCTTCCTAATTAAACCTGCAGATTTGGTCCTCTCCCTCATGTTTCAAACTAGTCCACTATCTTTTAAAATGCTTCTGTTTAGTTCCTATACTTTTAAGGTCCTCGATGTCAATTATTGGATGGAGAAGACAGACATGGCAAATAATTGAGTTGCTGCAGAGGTTCGCTCAAGTGATTCCATATTCCATAAACACACGTACGCGTAACTGATTCCTTACGCAAACACATATACGAAGTGCTTGTAGACCCACCTACCCACCCACACACACACATAGAAACAGTGAAACACTCCCACCCATCAATTCACACTCATTCTTGCTGAGTACACAACCTAATGTTATTTCTGCAAAACCAAAAGTACTCCAAATTCTGGGGTTAACAGTTTAACAAAAATTAGATAATGACACAACCCCCACCAACCAGAAACAAAATTTAAATAAACTTTAGACAAAAATTGTAGCTCATTCCAAAATTTTCAAAAATTCATAAAAAAAACTTCTTTGGAATTTTCGATACTATGTAATGATTTGGTTTTGTTATTTGTCGACAATTGATCATAATGAGTAATGACTTGAATGTGAATCTTTATTGGGTGAAACTTCTTGCTCAATCAAACTTCGATCAAACCTCATTCATCCTTAAATTGGTTAAAGAGAAACTTCGCCTGACTTCCATGTGTCATTCGCTCGAGTTAACTTCAAATAGAAAGTTCTTATGATCTAACTGGACACTTCTCTTGAGCAAACCTTCTCACTTGATTGTTAAAAGCAAACTCCCATGTATGCTAAATCATTTAAGAAAACGGCTAGAATGCTAGATACAAACTATTTTACAATATTTTTTACAAACAGTTAATGTGATTAGTAATTATTAGTAAATGAAAAAGTGATAGACTTAGATAAGAACTTATAAGAATTTGTCACATTAACAATTTGTGGGTGTAACCTATAACATTACTCATCATTTAAATTAAATGATTTTTGTTTGCAAGTTTAAGTTTTTCCATTAGATAATTGATGATAAAGACTTTTTAAAAACAAATATAAAAGTATAGTGACTAAAAAGTCTAAAATAAAACCTTTTAAAGTATAAAATTCATGGGAGTAATTGGAAAAATGTTTTGAGGGAACACCCTGGGACCAACGTGGTGTTGTCACTGTTCACAATGTAGTACGTTATAGAAAACGTGTCAAAAATTTTATATATAGAGCCATGCCCCCACAAACACCAAGCAACAACTAGTTGGTCTGTGAACTAGCTTCTGATCTATAGTTCAAAAGTTGTCACTTAGCTCCACATGTGGAGTAACTACTGAAACACTGACAACAAGAACACTAGGACACCATGATTCATAAGCATCCATCACCTTCATGAAAATAGTGTTTTCATTACCTCCAAATACAGCTTGACCACACATTTTCTAAAGCAAATAGAAGAGACGAAAACTTAGTGGGCAGAACAACATATATAAGGGCAAAGCAAACGCCACCCAAATAAGGCACACAGGAATAACACAGGATTCTGTACCTGAAATCCTGAACAGCGTCAAAGCTCGCCACTCGTAATAGCTTTTGAGAAATTATTAGGTCTGTACGTACGAGAGACTCACTTTGCATGGATTTTTCACATGGCCAACATAACTGGACCCTGTTCATACAGACAAACAGCTTTGCCACCGTAGTACACAGTCTATCTTAATTCAATTAATTGAAGATAAACTGTTCGTCATTCACTTGTCAAGTTAGACTCATCTGAGTAATGATAGTCACATACTTGTTATTACACTACCACACACATAATTTTATAATTTAATTGAAATTGTGTTTTAAAATAATAATTTCAAAAAGACAATACATAAGGAGTGTGGAATAAAAAGTATGTAATAAGTTTTTTCGCATTCACACTACAGCTTGCTACAAATTGTCCAAAGCCCCAAATATGACATTTGTGAGTCCATTTGTTTTTGGACTTATGATTGAAAGGCCACAGCTATAGAGTGTTCATGATTTTTCATTTTCATTTTTTACGCATCAATTTACCTTACGATTGCATTATAAGTGTTTAATTAGTTGGTTTGGTATAAATTATATGGGTAAACTACGTATTTGGTCTCTATTTTTTACATTATATTTTAATTTGGTCTCTAACATTTTATTTGTGTCAATTTGATTCATAACTTTTCAGTGTTGTGTCAATTTAGTTCCTATCGTTATTTCTTGAATGAAAATTATTGACATGACTAACAGCCAAAATAAGAAATTAGTTTTTATTGTGTGGTAATAAATTGATTTTTTATCTTGTCTGTTTGTTATGTCAGCAATTTCCATCCAAGAGATAACGATAGAGACTAAATTGACATGACACTAAAATGTTATTTGGGTAAACTATGTATTTGATCTCTATCTTTTACATTATATTTCAATTTGGTTCCTAATATTTTAATTGTGTCAATTTAGTTTCTAACTTTTTAGTGTTGTGTCAATTTAGTCTATATTGTTATTTCTTGGATGAAAATTGCTGACGTGACTAATAACTAAAATAAAAAATTAGTTTTTGTTGTGTGGCAATAAACTAATTTATATATATATATATATATATTTTATCTCTGTGTGTTATGTTAGCAATTTCTATCCAAGAGATAATAACATAAACTAAATTAACACGACACTGAAAAGTTAAGGACCAAATTGATACAATCAAAATGTTAGGGAATAAATTTAAATATGGTGTAAAAAATATAGACCAAATGTGTAGTCTAGATAAAAAAAAAAAACTAATTGAAAGGTTATTGACTTATTTTATTTATGAAATAAATTAATAACATAAACAAATAAACTAAATAAGTTAGGGAAAAAAAAAAAAAAACCAAACAAGCATGTACAAAATTAATCACGAATGCGTTAAAATGAGATATTCTTAAAGGGTCATGACGAGGGCCATTGCCTTAAAGAATTCCCTCTCTTTTGTCTGCAAGTTCTTGTTCACAAAACTGCATATAGAAAAAAAGAAAGCTTTTAGCTAGGAGAAATATTATGTAAAGAACATTTTTATAGTATTTTTATAAAAAATCTTAAGTGGCAGATTATTACGGATTATTATTGGTAGGGTAAAAAAGTAATTTTAGTGATAAATTCAAATTAAAATTGATAACAACCAATCACCTATAATTTATTGTAAAAATATTGTGAATATAATATTTATTGGAGGCGGAAAAAAAAATCCCTTCACTAGTATTGCTTTTCTCTAGGACTCCACTATCCTGGATAGGACAAAATGTTACTTTAAATGTAAACACATGCTCAATTTAGACCAAGGAAGTTAATACCGTATCGGAGGCTGTACCGGTTTGGTCAGCGGTACGATATATTTCGGATACCGGTGTACCGTTTCGAGTTTACCGTTATTTTATATATATATATATATATATATATATATATATATATATAGAATCACATACCCACATATAACATACCCATTCTCAGCAAAAAATAAAAAATAAAATAATATATTTACTCTGAATCACAGACCCATGAGGCACGCCACAACAAAACAAACATACCCATTCTCAAAAAATATAAAAATACCCATTCTCTGGTCTCTGAGTCACAGATCCACAACAAACAAGGGCCCAAGGCCCTAAAACCCAAAACGAAAAAACAGAGAGATGGGAAAGGGAAAGCGAAAAGGGAAAAGGGAAAAAAAAAAAAAGAACCCTCTCGGCGATTCTGATTTTCAATTCAGAACAGAGGCAAGCGAGGGGCCGAGAGTGAGAAGCCGAGAGCCGAGATAGGGAATGAGAAGCCGAGATAGAGCAGCTAGAGACTTTGAGACAGAGAAGCCGAGAGATGAGAGACACGGAGCAGCTGAGAGAGAGCGTGAGAGAAAGAAAGAAAGAGGACAGGTATCTCTTGAAAACTTGTCAAAATCACAAAAAAATTGTGGCTTGGATGTGTTTCGGTCCGGTATCTCTTTACCGGCCGGAACGGCCGGATTTCGCCGGTACGGCCGGTACTCGTCCGGTAAGGTCGGTATTTTTTTCGGTACGAAACAGAGGGGGTACTCGTACTGGTGCACTGGCCGGCACGGTATATACCGACCGTAGCGGTCGGTAAGGTACGGTATCGTCTTCACTGATTTAGACATGTGCTTACATTAATTATTCAGGTCCCAATTCATTGGAACACTGACTCAAACTGTATTTGAGTTTGAAGTGGCTTCTTCACACCCACAACATGACCTTTGCATAAATAGTGCGGTAGGTACGATTGCAGTCATCTCTTTGTCTTGGACCACTCCTTAGTCCTTATGGTCTCTTTAGGCTTTTAGTTCAAGTAGAAATTATTGACACAAGAATTTAAAAAGAAAAAAAGTATAATGAGGAGAAATTGACACAATAATACAAATATGTACTTTTTTCATATATTGTATACGCATCTAAAATCCATCATTTTTTCTCTTCATTTTCACAACTTTTTCTTTTTTCCCTTAAAAGTTTTACAGGAGGGTGAGATTGTGGGTTAAAGAGTCTTTAAACTTGTTGCATTATATTGGTATTGGGTGAGTGTGTATCTTACTGATTAAAAAAAAAAACTCCCTTCTATTATAATTTGGCAGAAATCATATTTTTGTTCCTACATTTTTAGGCGATTTTCACTTTGGTCCCTAGATTTTATTTTTACCGCTTTTAGTCCCTATTTTGAAAAATGCTTTTTGTTTTGGTCCATGTCGTTACATCAGAGACGGAAAATGCACGTGTGGCAAACAGCAGAATTAAAAAATATTAAAAATATTTTATTTTATTTTAAAATAAAATAAAATTTTAGTTGTTATTTAATTATTTAAATAATAATTGTTCTTCATGTTCTTCCTTCCCCCAAGAACACGGTTGTCTAGAAAATAAGAAATTCAAGATTTTAATTATTTAATTTTTGTTTTATTTGTTTGTCACAGCTGAGGTCTCGGCCACAACCATAACCCTTTACAACAGGTGCACACATCCAGTTTGGCCAGGCATCTAACCAGGCACAGGCAAGCCCATCTTAGCCTGTGGTGGCTTCAAGCTCCAACCAAACAAGGCCTACTTTCTCCATCTCCCTGCTTTCTGGTCCGGTCGCTTATGAGGTCGCCATGGCTGCACCTTCGACGCATCCGGCCGCAGCCTCTACGCCACTAGTGATTCTAGTGGTTCACTCTTTTGCAACGGTCTAGGTGGAACCCCACCAGGCACACTAGCAAAAATAACTCTTGGAAACGAGCAAGACTTCTATGATGTAAGCCTTGTTGCTGGTTACAACTTGGCCATTTCTATCACGCCCATCAAAGGATCAGGCAAATGCAGCTACGTACGCTGGGTATGTTAGCGACTTTAACATGATGTGCCCAGTTGTGGCTTCAAGTTCGGTCCCATGGCCGAAACCCCATGGTTGAAGATCCATGGTAAACCCACCTTGACTGAGATCTGATCTTCTCTCCCTCTAAACCCAGATGGTCACCGTGGTTTGATCTGACTAGCTCATGATTGTGTTTTGGTGTATTTTATTGATGAGGTTTGGCTTTGAGTTTTGGTATTTTGTTTTTGATCTGACCGTGTTTTGAGTTTTTTTTTTTTTTTTTTTTTGATTAAGTGTTTTGGGTTTTGTTAGTTGATTGTGTTAGAGTATCTGAGTTTCATCATGATTTTGTATATGTTTTCGCTTGTTTGGATGCTAAGAAAATGCAAGAAAAGAGAAGAAAATCTTGAATTTCTTATTTTCTGGGCAACCATGTTTTTGGGGAAAGGAAGAACATGAAGAACAATTATTATTTAAATAATTAAATAACAACTAAAATTTTATTTTATTTTAAAATAAAATAAAATATTTTTAATATTTTTTAATTCTACCGTTTGCTATGTGTGCATTTTACGTCTCTGATGTAACGGCAGGAACCAAAATGTGAAGCGTTTTTTAGGATAGGGAAAAAAGTGAGAATTGCCTGAAAATGTAGGGACGAAAATGTGATTTCCGTCTTATAATTTTTCACATTCTCCTTTAAAATCCATTTTTTCCCCTTAAATTATGATATAAAGAAATAATATTTATATGTTTTTCTTATTTTTTAATAAGAAAATTTTAGTTTGTTTAAAAACTTGAGGCGCATGTGCTCCAAGGCTAGTGTTGGATAAGGTTCTTATAGTTCTTGTTAGGGTTTTCTGTAAAACCCTGTTGAAACCGTTCAATTTACTTTTATTGCATTATTATATTCTTTAAAATTAACTAATAGGTTGCAATAGTTCTTGTTAGGATTTTCTGTAAAACCCTGTTGAAACCGTTCGATTAACTTTTATTGCATTATATTCTTTAAAATTAACTAATAGGTTGCTCCGCACTAAATATAGTTTTTATACATAACCCTATTAACCATGGAAAACATTTAAAAAAAAAAAAATCTGTTGTTGTTGTTGTTTTATTTATTTATTTATTTTTTGAAATGAGAAACTATTGTAAGTTCTAGTTAGTTTAAAGTTTTTTTTTATCATTGAATAAGAGATTTGGGGCCGAACCCCTTTTACACCAAAACTTAATGAATGTTTTAGTCTAATAGTAAAGATTAAAGAGCAATTATTATGAAGTAGACGCTATAAATTTAAAAGTCTATTATATTTATATATAAACAAATAAAAAGAGACGACTTTATTCCAAATCTAGATCTCATTTGTACAAGAAATACATTTATGCTCCTTGGATATGATTTTATTCAATTTTTATTTTTTCTAAAAAAATAATTTCAATTTTTATCATCCAAATTTAAAAGGTTATAATTCCATCCTAAAAATTAATCTAAATCGTAAGAAGACATTTATTTATTTCAATGCAAATAGAAAGAAACATGTTGAAATATACAATTGTAAATGATGTGTGTGGTGAAGTGATAAAGTCTTACATAAATTATTGGTGCTAAAATTGAATCAGCACGTACTTGGTTAGCGTACACGTTCCAATTTCTTAAATATATGGATGCGTTTAGATATTGCTTATATTACTGAAATTTAAAAGCTAAAAACTAAAAATATTATAATAAAATAATTTTTAAATATATAAATAATATTATGAGACTCATTTTTAATAAAAAAATTATTAAATAAAAACAGTTGTGGGTTTCGTAAACGATACACAATGCCCACTAAATAATGCTATTCCTGTAAGATTTTAGAATGTCAAAAAGGTGGTGGTCACGTGTACAGTACTCTTTACCTACTAAATAGTGCTATTCCTGTAAGATTTTAGAATGTCAAAAAGGTGGTGGTCTCGTGTACAGTACTCCTTACCTACTGAAAAAGACAGAAATCGTACTCTCAAAAAAGAAAAAAAAAAAAAAAAAAGTAAAAAAGAGCTGAACCCAGACGCAGGATAGAAACGCTATCCAAACGTAGGCGTACTGTACTATGGCAGTCGCTCAAAATAGACCCCCTATGGTGTCCTGTAAAGTTAATCATCTCTAACAAATTTAAATCCTAACAAAACAATCTCTGGCGATGCAGAAGATAATAACAAACATACTAAGAATACTAAATACTATATAATCATATGTATGCAGGTGTTTGAAAATAACTTATTTAATTGGAATTAATTTTTTTTTGTTAAAAGTATTAAAAAATACCATGAGACTTATGAATAATAAAAAAAATAAATTGAATAATAGTAAAAATAATCTAAATAGTAAAAAAAGTTAGTTTTTTAAGCTAATGCTAAACACACACTATATATTATACATAAAAAAAAATTATATGTAATACAATGTCTTCCAATAGGTCAATAAAAAAAAAAAAAAAAGAGAAAAAGAAAAAGAAGTCTTCGAAGAAGAATAAGAGAAACTAAGCTAAAGCTTCATCAAAAAGATATCAGCAACAATTTCTTACAAACTACATCAATAGCTCCACCTTGACTCCTATTTGGCTACTTTAAAGTCTTCCAACCATGTTTCTTCGAAACCCATGATCTGCTTGAAACCTTGGATTCATACACCTTGGCCTTGGGGGCTTGCATTCATTGCCATACATTCTTCTCCTACAATTCTCATTCTTCTTTGCCACAACTTTCCAATCATTGTCATCACTTGCACCAAGATAATTGCTACACTCCCATGAATTGATACCATTCTTATTATTCTCACCAACCCCACAATCTCCTACAATCATACCAGTCAAAGACTTGTTAAAAATAATATCACTACATGATATATCCCAACCAGTTGGCTTGATGGGTTGGTCCAAAATTAATTGACAAGAATTGTCAATCACATTATTATTTTTCTGTTCCTTAGCAACTTCCAAGTCCAGAAAAAGTTGAGGATCAACCTTGGAGTCCCAATCAATATTATTGATATAAATATCTGGATTGGGCAAGGAAATATTGCATGAGAGGCCATTGATCTCAGCCCAATACCTACTCTTTGCACTGTGGAAGGCCTTCTCTCCTGCTGAATCGTTCCACTTCATCACCTTGTCAGATTCGGATATGTACTTTTTGGCCTCCAATAACCTACTCCATGGCATTGAACCCACCGCAAAGCAAAACCTTTTTTCCCAAGAAGGCACACTATATTTCCTCTTCTGGGTTTGCATACAATATTTATTAGAAGCTCTCCAACTCCAAGATTTAAGACTTTGTTCTTGATTTTTTCTCCAACGTGACATGCTTTGATTATTCATAGGAAAACACGAACAGACCAAAGAAAGAAACTAATCCAAGGAACTAGAAGAAAGTATTCTATTTCTGGGAAATCAAACAAGAACCAGACTATAATAGAAAACGAATTGAGGAACAAAAAAGAAAGAAACTAATCCAAGGATTGTATTTGTAGAGGAAACAAGAATCACTACTAGATTTTCTGTTTTTGTTTCAGGTCACAAAGGTCGTATTTATAATAAGGTGATATTATATTTACTTTTTTGCCATTCTCTTTCCTCTCTTGACTAGTCCCTCTCTCACTCGGATTAATTCCGGAGTCTTTACGTTTCATATATAAGTCGGTCTTTTTGTTTTTGTTTTTAAATAAAATTGAAAATTAAGAATATAAAACAAAAAGGAGAGGGATTTTAAATAACAGTTAAATCTTAAATATCACGTAGGTTTACGTTGGCTGGCTTAAAATATATATCCTTCCCAAAAAAAAAAAAAAAAAAAAAAAAAAAAAAAAAAATCCTTCAAATGATTACCATTCACATGCTTATATATTAATCGTTCACTTTTAATCACCCTTACTTTATATGAAAGACTATGCCACTTAATCAACAACACTTTTTAAAGGTAAAACTTCTACATTTTTTGAGACAAGCAATAAACAGATTAGTTTGTCTATGTTTACTTTGAAAGAAGAAACTATATTTAGTCTCTTTAAGGATATTTAGGTAGTGGGTTTAATGGACTTGAATGACATATTATAATTAAGATTGAAGATCCCGAGTTTCATCACACTATAATATTATTAGTGCATGAAATTTTTGGGTTGACTCATTTACATAAAGTGAAATGGTCTGACTAAATACTTGAACACCACTTACTTTTATATATATTGAAAGAAAAATTATGTTTCATAATAAGCTATATGCTTTTAATGGTAAAGAATTTATTAATTTAATTTGTTTGGATGACTTTGCAACATTTTAAATTTGGACAATGAAAATTGAAGTTGAACCATGGTTGAAAGACCAAAAATATTCTGTTTATAAGATAATTTTTCTAGTGTGAACAGACCCACAAACCTGTAGGCTTTAGCCTTTAGGTAAGTCCTATATTCACAAGCATTAGGCCCATATGAAGCCACGTCACTAACATGGACATTAGAAGTGCCACGTTATCACCGATGATAACTGATAACATAATAAGATTGTTATTATTTGTTACTATTATAAGAGTGAGAGACAGGGATAGATAGGCTTTAAATGAGTTGAGCCGAGCCAAATATTAAAAGTTTAAGTTTGTTTATTTAGTTCTTTTTTTGAACATGAGCTAGCTAAGGTCAAGCTCATCACCAAACAAAATTTGATGTTCAAACTTAGCTTATTTTCTTATCGAATATAAGTTCAAGTTTGTTTATGAGTTACTTGATTAACTTATTATTTTCTTATATATTGTGAAATCATGACTAAAATGTTTTATTTTTTCACAATTCCATGAATTTTTCCTACGAATAGACTGTTTACATAATCAATAAGTTACAAATAATAATTTAATATAATGTGAAATTATTGACAAATTTATACAATCCAATTTCAAGTTTACATAAATATATTTATATATGCATACATATATAAATATAATATTATATATAGTTAAATCGCGCTCTCATGATAGCGAACACATTTTTATGTTTCAGCTTGACTTGTTTAATAATCGAGCCTAAATTTAAGGCTTAAACTTGACTTGTTTTATACAAAAACGTACATAAACAAACTTTTTTCCAAGCCGAGTTTGAGTTGTGCATAAGGTAGAGAAGTTAGTTAGTTAATCCGTTACTGGTTATGGCTCGAGCTTTATTGCATTTGAAGAGCACAATTGGGTTTGCATTGGCCTGTGCTACTCAAGAGAGCGAATACAGGGTTCAACTCCCATACAAGTCCAGGAATGTACGTGTTTTGGTGTTGGGAGGAATGGGTCGGGCCCCAGGATCCACTGCCACTGCTCTTTCCAACCTTTGCCCCGACCTCCAAATCAACGTTGCTAGTCGTAATAGATAAACAAATAAAATCTTTTTTATTTTTAAGGCGAAAACCACATTTTCGTCCCTACATTTTCACCCGATTCTCACTTTGGTTCCTAACTTTTTTTTCCACTGATTTTAGTCCCTATCCTATAAAACGCGTCTCGTTTTTGTCCCTGCCGTTACATCGGAGACGAAATTTGCATAGCTGGCAAACGACATAAGTTAAATATAATAAAATAATGCCACATAAACCATGTGGCTTTCCCGCCCTTCTCAGTTAGTCATGTGGCATAGTGGCACTCAAATCAACTAAAGTACTAAACCAGAAAAGCCTAAATCAACTAAACTCTTACCCTATCGCTCAAATCACCTAGACCACAAAAAAAATCCCAAATCAGCAAGCACAAAAAACCCCAAATCAGTAAGCACAATCCCTAATCTCTTACCCAGATAGCTTCATAGTTATAATCACAAACATGGAAAGGCACATTGCGAAGGTGAAGGTTCTATCTCTGTTTCTCTCTTGCTCTCGTTATGTCTCACTCTCTTATGAATGCTTTTGGGTAATCGGTCTGGGTCTCAATCTTAGCTTTTGGGTTTTTTTTTTATTTTTTTTTTTTTATTTTATTGTGAAGGTAGAAAGCTTTTGGGTTTTGAGAATGTGGGAATTTTTAGATGTTGTGTTTTGTTCTTGCTTTGGGTTCTATCTCTATTTCTCTTTCTCTCTCTCTCTCTCTCTCTCTTTATAGCTTTTGTAGTGGACATAATATTGACTGTGATAGTGGAATATTTTTGGGATTTGCATTGTTTGGCTGTTGTGTGTTACTTTTGTTTATAGCTTTTGGTATTTGTAGCTGTGTTTGTCTTAGTTTTGTTTATCAGGGGCCACAATATTGACTGATAAATAATGGAATATTTTTGTTGGTATTTGCATTGTTTGTCTGTATCGTGTGTCACTTTGTCTGGTTGGGTCCATGTGTTCCCTTTGTCTGTATTGTACATTTTTTAGTTTATTAGCATAACAAAGTATTATTAATTTCAGAAAGTGGATATCTGTTTTCATTCTGTTTTCTTTCCGTGACTTGCATGCAGGATGGACGAATGTTTTACTCTGCATGTCCACCATGGTGGGCATTTTACGGGGGACCCCCAAGCTTATGTGGGAGGGACAGTTGATATAGTGGATAACTGTGACCTAGATAAGTGGTCAAAAGTAGAGATCAAGAGTATCTATAGGGATTTTGGGTACACTGCAGTGGATAAGCTATGGTTTAAAATGCCTGGTGTGAACCCAGAGTAGGCACATTTCCATGAGGTGATTGATGATGATGCTGCTGTGTTCATGACTGACTTGGTGAAGGGATATGGGGACATTCATGTCTTTGTGGAGCATCCAGTGAATGAACCAATTGAGCTAACAGTGGAGGATTTAGAGCCTTTAGCTGTTAGACCACCTGGTAGTGAACTAGAAGGGGTAAATGCCTTAGAGGTTTTTGGTGGTGATCAACAAAATGAAGATGTGGTTTATTGTGTTAGCAGTGACAGTAAGCTTCAGAGTGATCACTTTCATGAGTATGCTGAGTATGAATATTTTAAAGTTAATGAGGATGATGATGGAGTGTACAGACTTGATTTTTCACAATTTGGAAGCCATGATAATGCTGAAACAAATAATGTTGACCATGGTGAGGCGCATGATAATCTTGATGAAGAGTACAGACCTGATTTTTCACAATTTGGAGGCTATGATAATGTTGAAACTACTAATGTTGACCATGGTGAGCCACATGAGGTAGATGTTGAGCAGGCTTGGGCTAGGAGGGCTAGCAAAGCACTAGTTGTTGATGACCAAGTTGAGGAGAGTAGTGAAGCTGAGGGGAGTGACTTAGAAGAAGAGCCACAAATGCAACCAATGGACATTGGTGAAGATAGTGCTAATAGTTGGGACAATCAAGCTGAAGATGGTGAGGTTGAACCAGGACAAATGGGTGGTGGTGTCATGAATTCTGACTATGAGAGTGAGGAGCTGCTTAGCCTTAATGAGAGTTCATCAAGCAGTGAGCATTGTAATGATTCAAGTGATGGTGAAACCCCTATTACTCAGGTTGACAATTCTATTAGGAGGAGCAAATTCCCAATCTTTAGGCCAGTAGCCAAAGCTGAGAACCTTAGGTTTGAGAAGGATATGTTGTTCCTTTCACCTAAACAATTTAAAGATGCTATCACTGATTATGCAGTCCATGGTGGGTGGGGTATAAAATTTGTGAAAAATGACTTGGTGAGAGTGAGAGCCCAATGCCAGCCAGGGTGCAAGTTTGTTGCCTACCTTGCAAAGGTGCCAAGGGAGAAGAGTTTTAGATTGAAAACACTGAACATAGAACACACATGTAGCAGAAGTTATAGAAATCCAAGGTGCACAACATCATACATTGGGAAGAAGTTAATGAAGAGGGTTAGGAAGCAGCTTGACATAAGGCTCAAGGACATTCAGGAGGTTGTGCATGAGAAGTATGTGATTGACATAAGTGCAGGCAAGGCAAGTAGGGCTAGAGAGAAAGCTCAAGAGGCTGTTGATGGGGTCCACAATGCACAGTTCAACTAGTTGTGGGAGTACTGTGATGAGTTATGAAGGTGTAGTCCTGGGAGCACAGTAGTGATGAAGGTGCATACTTATGATGATGGTGATTTGGTAGTTGAGCATGACTTGGCAACTGGGCTGCCATATTTTGAAAGAATCTACATTTGCCTAGAGGGTTGCAAGAAGGGCTTCTTGGTAGGGTGCAGGCCAATCATTGGTCTAGATGCATGCTATTTGAAGACCAAGTCAAGTGGTCAGCTGATGTGTGCTATTGATAGAGATTCCAATGATGAGTACTTCCCCTTCGCATATGCAGTAGTCGAGGCTGAAACCAAGGACTCTTGGACTTGGTTTATTAATTTATTGCTTGCTAACATAGGAGATGACAAAAGATGGGTGTTCATATCTGATCAGCAAAAGGTCTGGTTTCTTAATATTTATTGCTTGCTGAATCAATATTTATTGCTTGCTGAATCAATACTCCAAGCTTGCTGAATTAATATTTATTGCTTTGTAGGGGTTGGTGAATGCCTTTGTTGACAATTGGCCATAGTACGAGCATATGATCTGCTGCAGACACTTATACAATAACTTGAGGAAGAATCATCCTGGTGTCCTTATTAGAGACCTTTTTTGGAAAGCAGCTAAGGCTACCTATCAGCAAGCATGAGAGAGGGCAATGAATGAGCTAAAGGAGGTGGATGAAGATTCATTCAAATGGCTGCAGTCTCACTCAACAACTATTTGGGCTAAGAGCATGTTCAAAAGTGATGGCCAGAGTGACACAGTCCTGAACAACATGTGTGAAAGCTTCAACAACAAGATACTTAAGTTCAGGAGCAAACCTATAATCACCCTGGTAAGCAATCTACTCAGCTTCAACACTTTCTCTTATGATCCATAGACCTGTGTGCATTAAGTAATGATTAATTCTCCCTTTCTCTCTATGTGCTTGCAGCTTGAGTGTATTAGGCTATATCTGATGACTAGATTTCAAGCAAACAGGCAAATGATTATGAAGGTGGAATCTGAGTTGTGTCCCAAGATAAGAAAGAGATTGTACAAGGAGAAGTTGGCATGCAACAAATGGCTAGCATGTTGGGTTGGTCATACCAAGTTTGAAGTCAAGAATGGGTTGGAGAGTTTCACTGTGGACTTGGAAGAGAAGAGTTGCAGCTGTAGGAAGTGGGACATAACTGGCATACCATGTTGCCATGCCATTTCCTGTATCTTTTTCAACAAGGATGATGCTGAAAAGTATGTCAATGCTTGCTACAAAAGGACTACCTACATTGATTGCTATGACCCCATTATAGAGCCCATCAATGGCTAGAATATGTGGAGACCTAGTGGACTGCCCATTAATTTGGTTGCAGGAAATATCTGCAATAGAGATGTCCTTGCAAAGATGGAAACAGATGATAAAATTGTTAATGTTGATAACAATTACATGGATCCGCAGCTTTGTGCAACCATTGCTTGTGATATTTACCAGCAATGCAGTGTTGCTATGTGTACAGTGCAGGTGTTGAGATGGTGCAGTGTAGGTGTTGAGATGGTGCAGTGCAGTGCTGGTGTGTGTGAAGTGCAGGTGCTGAAGTGGTGCAGTGCAGTGCTGGTGTGAACCCAGAGCAAGTGCTGAAGTGGTGCAGTGCAATGCAAGTGGATTGTATGGGATATATGGGACATGGGATTATGTGTGATCAGTGTTAAGAAGTGTTAAGAAGTTAGTTAGTTAATGATCAGTGTATGGGATATATGGATTGTGTGTGATCAGTGTCAAGAAGTTAGTTAATGAGGGATATATGGGATCAATGTTATGTGTGATCTGTGTATGGGATATATGAGATTGTATGGGATATATGAGAAATGAATAAACTACCAAAGTGTTCTTCATTCCAATTGTATTTGCAATTCTTTGATAAATATTAGGCATTCAATATTATAAGCTTTATGACTTGACCCTTTCCTTTTTCTTTATATGCCAAATCATATATAAAATTTCTTGAAGATTGAAATCATGAAGTCTGCACTGTTTATTTGGTCTATCAGATATGGCTCTATTTTTTGGTTTTTAGCTTCTTATGCAGAGTAATATTGAGTGCACACAAGGCATAAACAGTTCACAACAATGCAATAAATTGGTATACAAGTCATACATTAATTAAAAAGTGATGTTCCATTGCTAAAGTCTCGGATTACAGAGAGAATTACACCAAAATATAGGCCTTTTCCCACTAATACATACCAACACAAATTCAGGCCAACGCATACCAACACAAAACTTCTGCCAAAACCTACCAAAATACACCAAAATTATGACCTTTTTACAATAATACCTACCCACCTAATGACCCATTTCCCCCCCCCCCCCCCCCATCTATTTGGCCAACCAAAAGAAGCATCAAGCAGAGTAGCATCCCACTTATCACCAAAGACAGCCTCAGGCAGATGACCAGCCTCTTCTCTCTCTTCCTGTAACCTGCAATGTCAGCTTCAAGGGTTAAAATCCGTTGCCTCTACTTCGAAATCAGCACCTTGCCACGCTTGCAGATTTCATCATCATGCCATTGAAAAAAGTTACACTTGCGTCCAACTTGACACCTAGGAGCCAGATAAAACCCATTATATATTCAACCAAAATCATGAAAAACAACAAAATACTAAAATCCTAAAAGTATTAGCAAAATATGGTCACAGCCAATCCAACACTTGTATTAGCAAAATACTAAAATCCTTGAAACTAAAAAAGACCCACTAAAGAAAATAGCTACAAAATAAGAACCCAATAACAGAATCCAACCTAGCCAATTGCTTTTTATTTTCTTTTTTTGATCAGTCAGCTCCTTATCATATTTATGCTACTTATGTAAATTTTTACTTGAATCCCTTATTAAAGTACTGGATCTTACAAATCATGCAGAATCAAAGTTTCCTATGACATTTCATTTAGAAAACAAAAAAGCCTCCTAAAACATTCAAAGAGAATGAGACTCAATTGCTTTAAATTTTTTCAAGTTTAATTAGCTGGGATAAAAATTGAACAGATTTTCTAGTATTTTGCTTACCACTTATAATGAGTTAAAGAAAACCCATTTTTATGCTTAAAGAAAACCCTTTATAATTGAACAGATTCTCACTCTATTTTTTTCCCCACCCAGAAAATCAATAGAAATTTAAAAAGTGTACACCCGTAGAACCTTACCCAGATAGTGTATTATATAGATACTAACTTACCCAGTACTTTGGACACCCGTAGAACCTTCTGCCAGGGTTGTTAGGTGTCCACGAAACAACCAAAACGGGTTTCTTAGAGCAGAAGCATTGGGTTGGGCCCCTTTTCCTCAAGCTTCCACTCGATGACATCGAGCTTGATTCCATGAGAGCAGTTGTGGGCAAGGAGTTGAAGCTGAGTTCGTGGAGTTGAGATGAATTAGTGTCGAGGAGAGGGTTAGTTTCTGAATGTTTGAGGAGCTGAGAAGGGCGGGAAAGCCACGTGGTTTATGTGGCATTATTTTATTATATTTAACTTATGCCGTTTGCCAGCTGTGCAAATTCCGTCTCTGATGTAATGGCAGGGACAAAAACGAGACTCGTTTTCCAGAATAGAGACTAAAAGCGGTGGAAAAAAAAGTTAGGGACCAAAATGAAAAATGGTGAAAATGTAGGGATGAAAATGTGGTTTTCGCCTATTTTTAAATGTTGTTTTGGTTTTTTCAATTGGATAATGTTGGCTTGGCCCAATTAAGAATAACTGTTATTGGAGATTACAAGAACACGAGAGAAAATGGGTTTTTTATTTTTTTATTTTTTTTTAAATCCAACATTTTGCCCATTTTCCCAAACTAATTAGGGAAATGCCTCTGTTTTGAAATTCGATTTTCTAAAAATCGAGTTATAACAAACTGAAAATTAAATTTTTTTTTTTTTTTTTTTGGAACTCGAACTCCATGAACTCGAGTTCCATGCAAGTGTTTTTTTATTTTTTATGTTTATACCTATAGTTGTGTTCAAGGAGCCCTATAGTGGCGTTTTAAATGGAACTCGAGTTCCATGCAAGTGTTTTTTTTTTTTTTTTTTTTTTTTTTTTTTTTAAAGTTTATACCTATAGTTGCGTTTAGAGAGCCTATAGTGGTGTTTTAAATGGAACTTGAGCTCCCTGAACTCGAGTTCCATGCAAGGTTTTTATTTTTATTTTTTAAGTTTATACCTATAGTTGCGTTCAGGGAGCCCTATAGTGGCGTTTTAAATGGAACTCGAGTTCCAGGCAAGATTTTTTATTTTTTATTTTAAGTTTATACCTATAGCTGCGTTCAAGGAGCCCTATAGTGGTGTTTTAAATGGAATTTGAGCTCCATGAACTCGAGTTCCATGCAAGTAGTTTTTTTTTTTTTTTTTTTCTAAGTTTGATCACCCCATACTCGATTTTATACAAATCAAGTTTTACATTGAAACTCGATTTTGAGAAAATCGAGTTTCAAGATTGGGACATTTCCCTAATTAGTTTGAGAAATGGGGCAAAATGCTGGATTTTTTGGCGAAAGGGACAAATGCCAATTTTCTCCTAAGAACATGGGTTTTCTTCATATTCACCACAAAAATAGTCCCAATAGGAGTCAGTGACAAAAGCTAAGTAATTGTTCCAATAATGACTTGTGAGTCTGTGATAGTCTAAGAGCAATGGAGAATTGTGAACTTTTTATACCTTTAAGAACCCAAATTCTAAATACGTTAGTCTATTACTATAAGAAATCTTCAAGAAGAAATCCCACAGTTATTTCTAACTCTAAAAATGTTTATGTAACTTGACGCTAATCTTTACATGAATGTTTAAGAGTACTAACTTCATTTTCCTTGAAGTTGCAATGGCTAATTTCAACTGATTGGACTAGATTTGGGGTTAAAAATTTCATTATCTGTCAGTAGCATCTTTCTTGTCTGGTGGTCTTGTGAGGATTTAATGGCCATCCTTTTTTTCTGTTATGCAGATTGAGTTGCAATATTCTTGACGTACTTTCATTTGTGCCATTGAGTTGTTAAATTGTGTAAATTGGGTCCTGTTACAGGGAGAAGGGTGCTTCTATGGTGGCTACACTTGGTGGGAAGTCTGAGTTTGTGATGACACAACCTATGCATGGCGTGCTAAGTCCCACAAGACTAGAGCAGTAGCTGCTATTTTTTCAGCTATTACGACGGCTGGAATTTACCCAGGAGTGAACAATGGTGCTGTCATATTCATTATTTTGATGTAGTCAATAGTTTTCACACCCTTGTGCATACATTCTGGAAAATAAATAAAACTAAACAAAAATAATTGACCAAGAAAAGAACTATTAGTATTTTTTATATAAACGGATTAACATGATTATGATCTCATATACAAATATACAGTGCTTCAGGGCCGTTAGTTAAACATGGTTGTGGGGAATTGTTTTAAACAATCATCGAGTCCCTGTGTCCCACAATTCTAATCAGCATTTTGTAGCTTATGTTGAAGTCACAGCTCCCTATGAATAGGCCAAGTATACAAGAACTCCTATTAATACATATACACTACAGTGTGAGACTTACTTAGACAAGACATGCTCTGAGTTTGTATGAGCATCTCTCATATCTGTCCCTATGTGTCTCTAGGTGAACCTGAACGGGAAAAAGGGATATTTTTTAGACAATTTCAAGTTGGTGGGTGTTGGCAATTTAAGATGAGATGTATGTTAATGGTATAACTCAACTAATTAAGCTCAATAACTCCTCATCCAGTTCATTGGGATGTCTATCTGGGTTATTGAATCAAAGGGTTTCATATTGCAGTACTGTGTCACTGTCAACCTGACATGGACTCTCCCCTTTCATTTGGACTTGGGGCTACCCACGCAATAGCACAAAATTGTTTCTAATAGTACACATAAGTGTAGAAGTTAGGCCAGATTATGTATTGAGTGAAAGAGGAAAACCTTCTCATGTCTGCCCTGGGGTGCTACATGCCAAATAATAACTCCTCCCACCATTATTATGACAGTGATAGCAGCAGTTCTAGTTGGCGCTTCAAGAAGTGAAAGCAAGGGTGAGCCAGAGAGGTTATGGTAATAACTCCCCACTATTATTTGATTTGAAGCTCGAGAATTTTTTCTTTTCTGATTTTTTCACCTAGTAGTAGTTCATAATCATTAATATATTGGAAAAATGTACATGTGGCCAACCCTAAGGATCCATGAAGCTGACCCTAGTTGAGTTTGGCTGTGTTTACATTAGATTGTCAACCCTATTATTCTCATTGATCAGCCCAATATCCTCATCTGATTTTTGATTGACTAATGCATACTCTTTAAGTAAAAAATTAGAAGAAATAGATTGAAATTCAAGTATGACATGAAATGCATACATCAATTCTTGTTTGCTTAATAATTACAAGACCCATAAAAAAAATTAAATACCTTTACTTTCTTCTTTTCCCATGCAAGTTTTGGCAACTTACATGCAAATATGCTTGTCTCAGATTCTACAATTACACAGCAGGTAGTGGTGGTGCAGTTCCAATTATATTAGCTACTAGATTTTTACTTCTTGGAGAGGAAGTGATTGCATATAATAAAGGACAGTTTCAGCAAATATTATACAGATGAATTATTCCTTTTCTCTCCAGATGGTTCACCATTCTGCATATGATGCCTAAATAGAATAGTCGACTATTCAATCAGGAGAAACAATCAAACTGAAGCCTTAATGCTCAACATTGACTTTGGAAAAGGAATTGGAAAGAAAGATGTTTACCCTTTGTAAGTGTAAGTTCTGTTAGAAAAAAAAGGCACAATTTTCATGCATAATGAGAGAGTTTCATCCACAATGTCAATCAAATTTATTGTTTCTGGCCGTAGCAATTTAGAGAAGAAAAGAGAGACACGGCTAATTGATAAATACGTTAACACAGCCTCTCAATGAATCCATACCAAAAGCTGTACTAAAAGTAATCTAATATCCCCTAGCTTTTAATTTTTTATAGACTAGCTAAATGTAACGAGTTACCAAATGTAGCATCCAACAAGTTGGACCACAATGGAATTGGTAAATTGCAAAATCATTTGTAATGGACATTTCCTTGTTTCATCAAATCAACTTTCAATAATTTGAGCTTGGGCCTGTTTTTAATTTTTTGTGGTTTATATAGTTAATGCTGCTTTGATGGAACCGGTTGTTCTCTGTATACCTGCTCAATGCAAACACTTGAAGCTTCTTTATATGCAATAGCAGTATCTGCTCAACAGAACCCTTTTTTCCTTTTTGTTTTTCCCAGGAATTTGCCTGAAGTAAGAAGTGCTCGTGAGGTCCTAGGAGTACCAACTGTTAGTGCTCAATTTGAAACTGCACCATTCTTCTGAAATTGGGTAATGGAAGCGATGACAAGTTAAATTGGCACATTGCTAAGAGTTTCTTTACACTAGCCACAAAAGTTAAATTGGCAATACTAATCTAGGATTCTTCATTTAGTATTTATGTTGTGGTTGTAAAATCATCTTAACATCATTGATTAGGAAAACTAGGGTAATTAGAGATGAAAGCAATCGAGACTTAATGATAGTACCAATACAGGACAATACTAGCAACAATGGTTTACTCATGTGCTTATATATTAACCAATGGATCAGTAAAGACTATATTAGACATGATTCATCACCTACATATTTTACTAGTATCTCTAACCAATCACTCAAATTAAGATAAAATGACAGGAAAACCTATAATTTCATAGGCATGGATATGACCTGCAAATACAGCATCAACTTTGTTCTGCACAAACGTTTTCTCATGTTACTCTCATGGCTTCTCCTTCCATATAATGAACATAGTTGCTATTGCACCATGGGGGATGCATTATAACCAAAAAAAAAAAAAACCATGGAGTCTCAATTCTGTTAACTTTTGGTGTCTTTTTTGTACAACCAATTGTACCGAGGAGTGGAGTAAACTTAATGCTTTAGAAAGGAAAAGGAAATAAAAAATAACATGACAGGAGGGTCATATTTAAAATCAATTGTGAAAGCACTCATATAGACTAAAAAGCTCATTAGAATTTTCTAAAAAGAATATATGACCAAGACTTGGAAGAAATTTTAATTAACATGCATCGTAATGGCAAAGTTCTTATGATCTAAAACATATGCCATAATTCGTATAGGACATTTATGCCAGCCACGTTTACAGCACCAAAAGATATCCAGACTTTTATACAAATTTATACTCTTACAACTCAAGAGGAAGTCAAAAGTTCAGAGAATGCTATTTCAAAGCTTAAAATAAAAATATGTTTTGCACCCCTTAAGCTTTCATGCAATGAAAAAAAAGAAAATTGTACAAAAAGAAGATTTAATGACCATATAATTTGATAATAAAATTATCTAAAAAGTCATAGCCATATCTCAAAAGTATCATCAAAATTCAGTTAAAAACAACATTATGCTGTAAGATATAGTTGTATATTGATTGTCTTTTAAGATATGCATCAGTAATATGAGTCTGTTTAGTTAGGCGTTTCGGAAGATTAAAATAGTATTTTTAAAATCTTTGCAACCACAACTTCTTGAATTTTTTTTAGAAACGCTCATTTCAAACTCAAAACACAATTTTCTAACAGCTTATACAAAAAGCACCCTATGTTAAATTTTTGTTCAATCTTCCCTCGTTTTTGCGGTAACAAAACAACCAAAAAATAAAATCGAACCAAAATACAAACTTTTTAGTAACATACAGATTACATGTTGATGACAAAAACAAGAAGGTAAGAAACTACCAAATTGTATGTAGAGACGAAATACCTGCAAAAACCTCTTGTCAAGCTGCTTCTGTAGCTTTTTCTTTCATACATAGAACGATAGGAAAAAAGGAATATAATGTGACCATGAATGAATATAAGGCTACAGAAAGAACGGAAGAGAAAAACCTGAGATAGGAAGAAGAAAGAAGCGTAGAACGCAAGAAAGTAGAAGAAGCGGAGAACCACACTGACCTACTTCACTGGTATCCACTAAAACTAAATGAACGGCCAGATCTAAACAATGATATATTAATGGTTAAGATTTGAAAGATAGAATGTCCTAGTCCTAGACGGAGAAGGAAATTTAGAAAAGTTGCCTTTAACGTTGTTGTTGCTGTTTTTGTTTACTTATTTATTTAGATATCTATTTTCACATTCCTAGTCGGTTTAGGAAACTAAATTGTTATAAATACCACATTCGTAAATTGGTAACTCACATCATCAGAGTTCTTCTACCTTTTCTTTCCAAAATTCTTCTAGTTCGGTCGTAACTCTCAAAGTATGTCTGCGCCATCGTCAGAAGAGCAACATGACCTGAAGATAACAAGGATGGTTTTTGTGAAGTGGATGAAGCCACCGTTGGGGTGGTTTAAGCTTAATACGGATGGATCATCGGTTCAACAGAGAAAAGTTGCAGGAGGAGGAGGAGTTATTCGAGATTGTTTTGGGAACTGGGTTGTAGGGTTCTCTATTGGGTTTAATTTTACCAGCAGTGTCATGGCCGAGTTGTCAGCGTTACGTGATGGATTGATTATAGCAAAGAGTGTTGGGATCAAGAAGATTGTTGTTGAACTAGATGCAGAAGTAGTAGTCAGCCTCATCACCAACAGTTCCGAGACAAAGAAATCAATAAATAGCAGTGTGATGGATTGCAAGAATCTTCTTCAAGGCTTCGAAGAGTGTATAGTACAGCATACTTACAGGGAGGGCAATAGAGTTGCTGACGTACTCGCCAAAATGGGGAGCTATCAGGCTGATAAATTTTTTATTCATTATCATTATGCCCCTCCTAATCGCGAGACCAGTTTTCTTTTAGCTTTGGATAATATGAATGTTCTCACTGCTCGCAGCATGAAGAGTTGAAGACAAGGTGCATGGACACAATCATAGCCATGCATGTGTCCGGCCGTGAATCAAGAAAATATGTTTGTAGATGTTGTTTGTAGGGTTCATGTTCTTCCTTAATCCTTTATAAAAGGAATATATGACTTTCAATTGTACAGTTTCATTAAGATTTAATAAAAGCAGTACAGTTTTTCCCCCAAAAAAATTGTTGTGTTCGTTCTTCATTTTAATTTCTGCACTACTGCCGCACACATACCATACACTCTATAATGGCACTTAAATGTTGCCTCGAATTCCAAATTGTTGCAAAATTAATTAGGTTTTCTGGTTGAAAAATTAATTTAGGTTTTTTTTTGGTGCAAAAGGAAAGACTATTTTTCTTGGTGCTGAAGAAAAGTTTATTCCTTATTAAAGAAGTAATGTATTCCTTGTCCAACAAAGAATAGGAAAATGTCTTATAAATAAACAATACTACAAAAAATTTGGTGTACTTGAATTGCATATCATAATTAAGCTAAAAGGCCCTAAGTTTCATCCCCAATATTATATCAATCCATAAAATTTCAGGTTGACTCATTTATATAGAGTGGAATAGTCTAACTAAATACTCGAATACCACTTCTTTTATATATATATATATATTGAAAGAGAAATTCTGTTTCCTGATAAACAATATACTTTTCATGGTAAAAAAATTATTAATTAAATTTGTTTGGATGAAATTGCAACATTTTGGACAATGACAATTGAATTTGAACATTTGGGCTTGGTCTAGTCCGAGAGTTGTCAAGTTTTTCTAGACCCACAAACCACCATCCTCATATTGGGCTTGGCCTAGTCCGAAAATTATTCAAGTTCCAATCTTTTTGGTAAATTCCACATTCACAAGTATTAGGCCCATATGAAGCCACGTCCCTAACATGGGAGAATGCCCTGTTATCACCAACGATGAACTGATAACAAGATAAGACTGTTAGTATTACAAGAGTCTCAGGGACAGGGAGAGAGAAGTAAGTTAGTTAATCCGTTAATGGTTATGGCTCGGGCTTTGTTGCATTTGAAGAGCACAAGTGGGTTTGCATTGGCCTGTGCTACTCAAGAAAGCCAATACAGGGTTCAACTCCCAGACAAGTCTAGGAATGCACGTGTTTTGGTGCTGGGAGGAACGGGTCGGGTCGGAGGATCCACTGCCACTGCTCTTTCCAAGCTCTGCCCTGACCTCCAAATCATCATTGCTGGTCGTAACAGGTAAATAGATAACAACTTTTGTTGTTGTTATTATTGTTTTTTTTTTTTTTTTTTAATGTTGTTTTGGTTTTTATTAATTGGATAATATTGGCCCAGTTGAGAATAACTGTTATTGGAGATCACAAGAACATGGGTTTTCTTCATATTCACCACAAAAATAGTCCCAATAGGAGTCAGTGACAAATACTCAAGTAATTGTTTCTATAAATGATTTGTGAGTCTGTGACTGTCCAGGAACCGTGCACTTTTTATGTCCTTAAGAATCTGAGTCCTAAATATGTTGGTTAAGAAAAGAGCTACTGCTACTATTAGAGTTAGTCTATTACCAAAAGAAATCCCACAACTCTAAATTTTTATGTAACTTGACACTAATCTTTACATAAATGTTTAAGAGTACTAAATGTAAATCATTTTCCTTGAAGTTGGAATGGCTAATTTCACCTGATTGGATTAGATTTGGGGTTAAAAATTTCATTGTCAGTCGGTAGCATCTTTCTTGTCTGGTGGTGTTATGGGTAATTTAAGGATTTAATGGCTATCCCTTTTTCTGTTATGCATATTGAGTCACAATATTCTTGCCGTACTTTCATTTGCATGATTGAGTTGTAAAATTGTGTAAATTGGGTCCTGTGATAGGGAGAAGGGTGCTTCTATGGTGGCTACACTTGGGGGGAGGTCTGAGTTTGCTGAAGTCAACATTGACAGTGTGAAAAGCCTGGAAGCAGCTTTAAGGGGTATGTTACAGTGGTAAACTATACCAAACGTAAAAACACTTTAATGTATTTAGATATCCAATTCCATTAAATTTCCCGGTATTTTGAATGTTGTACAATCACATGCATACTGCATGCAGATCTTCAGTTATTTTAAGTTTGACATAGCAGGGATTGTTCATGAAGTTTTTGAATTGCTTTCTTATTTGAAAAGTATTTTCCATATGCTATTTTGTAGTGCATATGTAACCTATTTTGTTCATATTTTGATATCTTTTACCTGAGGTAAGCACATTGCCCTTATACTATACACATTACTGTCATGTGGTTTCTTACACCTACAATTTACATGACTTTATATTTTACATCCTGCACTTTATCTAATTAAGATTACAGTAACTAATCTGTCAGAAGTTATACTAAGATTAGTTCCTTGGTCCTTTTACATAGCCTCTATAGAGATTTTTCCATAAACCGTACAGATCTAGAAAGAGTAAATGCAATAATATTATCTGCTGGGTACCTGGTTTTGAGGTTTTGTCTCCCCCCCCTTGTGATATATATTTGACATCCTTCAAGTATCTCGTTAGTGTTAAGGCTTAAACTCTGCCAGTTTCTTAGCAGATGTGGATCTTGTAGTTCATACTGCTGGTCCTTTCCAACAGGCAGAGAAATGCACTGTTCTGGAAGCTGCCATACATACCAAGGTGAGAAAAAGGCAACTACTACGTTTGTAAATCTAACCTGTTCTTAAGCTTGTATCTTTGTAAGTGATACTGCACACCACCCCTCAACCCCCAACACACACACACACAACTTTGATAACTTTCGTAGATAATACATATTACATTATCTCAGATAGTGTTTTCAATCTTTCCTTAGACAGCTTATATCGATGTTTGTGATGACACAACCTATGCATGCCGTGCTAAATCCTTCAAGACTAGAGCAGTAGCTGCAAATATTCCAGCTATTACAACAGCCGGAATTTACCCAGGAGTGAGCAATGGTGCTGTCATATTCATTCTTTTGATGTAGTCAATAGTTTTCATTGTGCATACATTCTGGGAAAAAAATTGACCAAGATAAGAACTATTAGTATTTTTTTGCATAAAGTGATTAACATAATTATGATCTCATATATAATGCTCCAGGGCCGTTAGTCTTAAACATGGTTGCAGGGCATTGTTTTAAACAATCATCTAGGCCCTGTGTCCCACAATTTGGATCAGCAGTTAGTAGCTTATGTTGAAGTCACGGCTCCCAATGACTATGCCAAGTATAAGAGAACTCAAATCAATATATATGTTAAAGGTATAACTCAACTAATTAAGATCAGCATCTCTCAATTTATGAGCATCTCTCAAATTTTTAGACAATTTCAAGTTGGTGAGCTTTGGAAAATTAAGATGAGTTTTATTTTAAAGGCATAACTCAACTAATTGAGCTCAATAACTCCTCATCTAGTTCATTGGGATGCCTATCTGGGTTATTGAACCAAAGGGTTCATAATGCAGTACTGTGTCACTGTCAACCTTACATGAACCCTTCCCTTTCATTTGGACTTTTGGCTACCTATCCAATAGTAATAGTACACATAAGCATAGATGTTAGGCCAGATTAAGCATTGTGTGATAGATGAAAACCTTCTCATATACCCTGCATGCCAAACGCTAACTCTTCCCACCATTATTATGACAGTGATGGCGGCAGAGCTAGTTCGCGCTTCAAGAAGTGAAAGCAAGGGTGAGCCAGAGAGGCTACGGTAACAACTCCTCACTACTTTACCCGCTACTATTTGATTTGAAGCACGATAATTGTTTCTTTTTCTGATTTTTTCCCTAAGTAGTAGTTCATAATCATTAATATGTTGGAAAAATGGTGGAAAATGTACATGTGGCCAACCCTAAGGATCCACGAAGCTGATCCCAGTTGAGTTGGGATTAAGGCTTAGGTGAGTTGGGCTGTGTTTATGTTAGATTGTCAACCCTAGTATTCTCATTGATCAACTCAATATCCTCATCCCATTTTTATTTACTAATGCATGTTCCAAAGAAAAAATTAGAAGAAATAGATTGAAATTCAAGCACAACATGAAATGCATACATTGATTCTTGTTTGCTTTACAATTACATTACATGTCCAAGAAACTTAAATATCTTTAATTTCTTTTTTTCCCATGCAAGTTTTGGCAGCTCACATGCAAATATGCTTGTCTCAGATTCTACTATTACACAGCAGGCAGTGGTGGTGCAGGTCCAACTATATTAGCTACTAGCTTTTTACTTCTTGGAGAGGAAGTGGTTGCATATAATAAAGGTCCGTTTCAGCAGCTGTTTATACAAATGAATTATTCCTTTTCTCTCTAGCGATTCAGCATTTTGCATATGATGCCTAACTATAATAGTCAACTATTCAATCAGGAGAAACGATCAAACTGAAGCCTTATAGTGGAATGCTCAACATTGACTTTGGAAAAGGAATTGGAAAGAGAGATGTTTACCTTTTGTAAGTTCCGTTAGAAGAAAAAAAGGCGATTATAAAGCAGTGAATTTTCATGCACAATGAGAGAGTTTCATCCAGAATGTCCATCAAAGTTATATTTCTGGCTGTAGCAATTTAATGAAGAAAATAGAGACAAAGCTAATCGATAAATACATTAATACAGCCTCTCAATGAATCCATCCCAAAAGCTGTCCTAAAAGTAATCTAATAGCCCCTAGATTTTAATATTTTATAGGCTAGCTAAATGTAAAGAGTTGCCAAACGTAGCTTCCAACAAGGTGGAGCACAGCAGAATTAGTAAATTGCATAAATCATTTGTAATTGGCATTTCCTTGCTTCATCAAATCAACTTTCAATAATATGAGCTTGGCCCTGTTTTTAATTTTTTGTGGTTTACAATTTTACATAGCTAATGCTGCTTTGGTGGAATCAGTTGCTCTGTGTACCTGTTCAATGCAAACACTTGAAGCTTCTTTATATCCAATAACAGTTCTGATCAATGGAACCCTTTTTTTCCTTTTTATTCTTCCCAGGAATTTGCCTGAAGTAAGAAGTGCTCGTGAGGTCCTAGGAGTACCAACTGTTAGTGCTCGATTTGGAACTGCACCGTTCTTCTGGAATTGGGCAATGGAAGCAATGACAAGTCTTCTTCCTGCGGTACGCTCTTACATTACTAAGAGTTTTTTTTTAACTCTCTACACAAGTTAAATTGGTGATACTAATCTGGGATTCTTCATTTATTATTTATATCATATTTGTAAAATCATCATAACATCAACCTCTTTCAGCCATCACTGTCAATAACTTGGCCCTCAGAGTTTATAATAATTATATAAAAAGATAATTTAGTTTCTAATAATTGACTATGAAGTTCTATGGGAAGTTTATATGCAGTAAATGATAAAAATATTTTTTGTATCGTAATTTGTACTGTGCTATAAAATTTGTTTCAAATGAATCACACAAAGGACCTGAACAAGGTTCTAAGCATTAAGAGGCATATGTCATACTCATTTGATTAACCACCAATCATGGTGACTACCTTGCTTTTGGTTCCATTTAATAAGCCTATGTAATTTGAGTGTCACAGGAGTTTTTGAGAGACAGAAGTAAAGTCCAAGAATTAGTTCAACTATTTGATCCTGTAGTCCGATCGGTTGATAAGGTTGCTGGAGAGCGTGTTTCAATGAGGGTGAGATTCTAAAATGAATGACAAAAGTCATACTGGCTGATACTTTAAAATTACTTTACACTTTAAAATTCTTTTATAATTCAAAAGAAGGTGGTGGAAATCTCTTCAATTCATTATAATTTATTTAGCCAGTTAACCTGTTCATCATTACTTATAATTTTCCACATTTTTTGCTTGTTTCATTTTTCTGGGGTCTGAAAACAGGTTGATTTGGAATGTTCTGATGGGCGCAATACAGTTGGTATATTCAGTCACAGGAGACTCTCTGTGTAAGATTTAGCTTTCCAGGGATTTTATTGTGCTCAATGGAAACCCTGCCTAATTCTGCTATTTAGATTAACTTTCAAACTCTAGATTTCCATTGCTTTATAGAAGCTGTTAGTTTTGTAAACAAAAAATGAAGTAATGTATACTGGAGTCTCTGTAAGTTAGATATCATAACTTTAGAGTTCATGTCGTTCAGATCTGTGGGAGCTGCTACAGCTGCATTTGCTATAGCTGTTCTTGAGGGAAGTACACAGCCTGGAGTTTGGTTTCCTGAAGAGGTTTGTACAATAAATCATTTAGATATCAAAAGGTTACATTTATATTTTTTAAACCTCGTATGCAATTCTCTTACAGCCAGAGGGAATCGCAATTGAGGCAAGGGAAGTTCTTCTCAAACGTGCTGCACAAGGAACAATCAATTTTGTAATGAACAAGTAAAAGAAATTCTGATCCAGAAATTTAACTTTTCCACTTATTTATCTTTTTTCTACAATTCCTGATAGTTTTGACTAATTTGTCTTTATATTTTTATCTTCTCTCTCAAAAGGCCATCATGGATGGTTGAGACAGACCCTAAAGAGCTTGGATTGGGAATATATGTATGAGGGTGCAGAAATTGAGGTCAAATTATAGTTCAAGTTCTTTTTCAGCTTCACTGGCTACTACTGCAGGTAAAGGAATAGGGGTTACTGTTGCTTTTTTTGTGCTTAGCCTGGAATCAGGTGAATATTGAGTTTCTAATCTGTTAGTTTCATCTTCTGAATTTCAGGAGCTGGAAGTTATAAGATTTTTATTGAGAGCATTGCCGATTTTGTAGGTTGTGAATCACTAAACCAATGATTTAATTCTTGTAATTGAGAATTAGTTGTAGCATAAAAAATATTTAATTGTTTAATCTAAATTTTAAAGTACTCTTAGTAATAACTGAAAAAAAAAAAAATGCTGAAGCAATCTAAGATCCACCTAAAAACTAATAAACACTCGATGTTAGACTTAGCACATGGCCGCATAACTACACTCAAATTTTCGAATCCAATCAATTTTACATGATTTAAAATATCACATGTATTGAAAGGAAGAAAAAGATATTATGACTAAATTTATTTATATATATTCAAGTGAAAAAAATACGGTTCAAATCCAAACCATAAAAAGATTGGATTTGAGTATAGATTTGATAATTCGTTTAAGATGACTAGTTTCTGACCTGAACCTAGTCGGACTGAATCCAAACCTAATTGATGCGATCCGTTTTTAGGTCTAAGTGTGAGTTGTGAGGCTTGACAAAACCAGCTAGATTGGAGGTGTGGGCTAAGTTTCCATACTTGACACCGGAGGTTTTTTCACTCCAATATGACTCATTTATTGCTATCTCTATATCGGTCTTCCCTTGGTTCATGTTTCACGCCATGACTAAAAGTTATGGCTGATATTTCATTCAATATGGTAAAAGTCTGCAGTCTACACAGAACATCATGAATATGAATTAGGTTTGTTGTCATTGCCAATAATACCATTGTTGCTCTAAAGCTTCAATATGGGTATGGGATGTGTTTAATTTACAATCGTACAAAGAAATCAAACGCCGCAAAGCCGTACATAAAATAAGCAAAAACCAGCTCCCAATCTCATACGTCAACTCTTGAAAATTTGACTTGAAATTTTAAAATGATGTTAAAAATTAAAAGACCCTTGAAAATTTAAGATATGATAAAATACAATTAACTTAATTCATTATTTTATAAATAAATAATTTAAAATACATAATAAGTAACCCGTCATATCTTAGGGTATTTGCATGAATACGTAAGAATAGAGATGATTATTAGTTGAAGTATCTGTGTTTCTTAGCATTATGTAAATGAGCCAAACTTTTCTGAGTATTGAATGTTCAAGCTCAGCTTGGCTTGATTTAAGCTCGTTAGAAAGTCCAAAAATACGAGCTCAGCTTGGCTTGGCTTGATTCATTAGTCAAGCCAAGCCAAGTTTAATATTAGGCTTAAACTCAAACCAATATCAAGCACTTGAGATCGAGATCCAGTACAAGTACATTATTAAGCTCATACTAATTAAGTATATTATCAAATCTATTTGGTTTGGAAGAGTAGTCCCAACGCTCAATTAATTAAAAGCTTAATAAGATATGAGCTAATTGTTCAAGCCCACGTCAAACATATTACAAAGAACATAAATGATAAACCAACTTAAGTTTAGTTTATCTTTTATCGAGCCTTATCGTTTCATGAGTTTGTTCTTGAACAATATTGTGCTCACCCAAAACCGAAACCCGTTGGGCTGGGCCTCACTTGGGCTCACAACTTACTTGTATAGTGGGTTTGGATTTCCTACACTGGGTCGTTCTAAACGCCAAGGCTCAACGGAATCACTTTCCTCTCCTCGGGGGTCCGAACCACTTCCTCACTCTGTTTTCTCTCTGTTTACACTTTTCCTTCCCTCAATTCTCCAACCCCTGTCTTCTCAAAACTTTTTGTATTTATAGTTCACAGAATAGTGGAAAGGTCATAATTATTCGCCAGTAAGTGCAACCGGCGGTCCAGTATTATCGATCGTAAGTGGGTGGTTAGGTGGGCATGGGAAGCGGTGAGGGTGGCGTTGGAACTTGGTTCCCACCTCCACGATAGTTCTCGGCAGCGGTGCCTCTCCGAGGCACGGCTGGGTAGGTACAGGGCGGGGTGTCCCGCGAGCCGCATGTTTATCACTGTTCGGGAAAGGGTTTGTCGAGAAACGATGAAAAGGCAAAGCTCGGGCCCGCAGCATGCGTGGCTCGGGGGTGGGCTGTTAGGTAGAGGGAGACCGGCCTCATGGGCCATATACCCAGGCCAGGGTCCAAGGCCCACTATGGGCCATGGTGCGGGGGCCGTACAAATATTTTCTACTTAGGTTTGGTTTGTTTATTAAACAAGTCTAAGCTTAAGCTTGGCTTGTTTATAAACAAACAAACATGAACGAGTTTTTTTAATCAAGTCAAGTCCAAGCTTTTTATGAATGATTTGGTTCATTTATAGCCCTAAGCATTATTGTTGTACTTAATCTTTACAAAAGACAAACACATGCCAATTGAAATACTTTCCATTTAAGTGGTTGCAGGTGACTAATAGATTTAGTAACATAAAATTTTTCATAATTTAAATAAAAAAATTTATGACTTGATTTATTAGGATTCACAAATAAGAAAAATGGTATCAAAATGATTGTTTAATATAATATTGCTCTACTCATGACTTAACACTTTAATTCACATTAAAAAAAAAAACCTTACATCATTATACCACTTTAACAAGTTACAATTTTTTTGTTACTTTAGCATTGCTAGGCTATAAATTTTGTCAATTTTTCAAGTAATAAAAATAAAAGCCTAGTGTGTGTTTGTTTTTTTTTTTTAAAAGACTGGATAATTGTCTCACATTACTTAAAATAGTGTGTTGTGTGTAGAATAATTTGCCCCACACTCCTTTAAAAGTTTTTTTGAGAGAGCTTCAACCTATGGCGTCTGCTCTTGATGATAGCTTTTTATTATCAGACCAAGACACCAATCAGTTTTTGGTGTAGGCGGGAATTGAATCCCAGATTTTTTACACAACCATTAGAGACTTTACCAGTTGAGATAACTGAAATCCACACATTCCCTTAAAAGTTACTATAGCTTTTGAAAGGAGTTTGTGGTGTGACTTGGTGTTAAAACTCATTTCTTTTTCACTTGTGTGTGTGTTTCTCAAAAAAAAAGAAAAAGAAAAAAAAAATCGAAGCCTATAAACCGAGTTGGCCTACTAATTATGTTTAGCTCTATACATAATTTGAAGTGGACTCATGAAAGGACAACGTGACTTGACAAATTTTTCTTACAAGTTGCCATTGCGAGTGCTGACTAGTAATTCTTAAGAAAATGGAAGATCATAATTTCATTATACTTCGAAAATACCTAAGTAGTTTTTCACTACTGACAATAATGTCAAATTAAGTCATGACCGACCTGGATGATCTGTAACCATTTTCCACGACGAAAATAAAGCAAACCTCGGTCTCATATATTGTTGACCTACTCTAGATTGAAAAAATGAAAGGGAGACTTTGGACTTTTTTTTTATGAGAATCAGGAAGACTTGTACTTAAGACTTTGAAAAGTATCAGTAAAAAAAAAAAGACTTTGAAAAGTAGTTTACTTCTCGTGTCATACTTATAGGCTATTAAACGTGTCTAGTCCATTTATTGGTTGCATTGCAATTTGCATGAATCCAATATCATATTATTCATGGCTTTTGTTCATCCTCACCCTTTTGTTTTCTTACTAATTCTGCTACCAATCTCTGCTGTTGCTCAAAACGATCCTGGTTATGTTAACGTTGGCAGCTCTCTCACTGCAACTGATGAGAACAGCACTTCATGGCTATCGCCTTCTGGTGATTTTGCCTTCGGATTTAGCCCACTGAACCAAAAGGATCTCTTCCTTCTTTCCATTTGGTTTGCTAAAATACCAGACAAAACAGTAGTTTGGTATGCTAGACTAGATAACCCTGTACCCAGGGGATCAAAAGTGGAGCTAATCACTGATCGTGGGCTAGTTCTTTCTGGCCCTCAAAACGATGAGTTGTGGACAACTAATTCCACTGGCACTCTCTTTGGTTTCATGAACAATACAGGCAACTTTGTGCTTGAAGATAGCAACTTCAATAAGTTATGGGAGAGCTTCAAGAATCCCAGCGACACGATGTTACCTGCACAAATTATGGAAAGGGGAGGGGTGCTTTCTTCTCGACGATCAGAGATCAACTTTTCCAAAGGCAGGTTCCAGCTACAATTGCGTGATGATGGGAATCTTGTTCTCCATACAATCAACTTACCCACTGATAATCCTAATGAAGCTTATTATGAAAGTCAGACTACTGCTGGTGATTCTGGTACATCGAGTCCTGGTGAGCAACTGGTCTTCAATGAGTCAGGCTACATGTACCTTCGGAGAGAAAACAACCAAAGAGTTGCTCTGAGACAGGCAAGGGTAGGCTCGACTGCTGATTTCTATTTTAGAGCAACTCTCAACTTTGATGGAGTTTTCACCCAATATTCTCACCCAAGGACTTCCAATGCCAATGGAAGCTGGAATCCGATCTGGTCTGTGCCGGATAATATTTGTGTTGCCAGTAATGCAAAAACAGGTAGTGGCACTTGTGGTTTTAATAGTATATGCACCCTCAAGCCAGATCGAAGGCCGATGTGTACATGCCCCAAGGGATACTCCTTTCTCGATCCAAATGACCCATATGGCACCTGCAAACCAGACTTCATACAAGGCTGTGAAGAAGATGAGCTAAGTCCTGTAAAAGATCTTTATTCTTTTGAAGTGCTAACAAATACAGATTGGCCATTCTCAGACTATGCATACATGAAGCCTTATACTGAAGATCAATGCAGAAAGTCCTGCATGGAAGATTGTATGTGTGCTGTTGCCATTTTCAGATTAGGTGATAGCTGTTGGAAGAAGAAGCTGCCTCTCTCAAATGGGAAAGTCGACAGCAGCCTTAATGGTGGGAAGGCTTTTATCAAAATCAGAAACAATAATTCCATCACACTTCCAGATGATCGATTGCCAATTCCAAAACCAGAAAATAAGAATCAGAATAATTTGATCCTCATGTGGTCAATGCTTCTCGGTGGTTCTGTGTTTGTTAACATTATTTTAATTGTTGCAATTTGTCTGGGTGTTTTCTTCATTTATCATAAGAGGCACAAAAGACCTGTACTAAATGTTGATGCTATGGAGATGAATTTGCGATGTTTTACTTACAAAGAACTTGTAGAAGCTACAGATGGGTACAAAGAAGAATTGGGAAGGGGAGCTTTCGGCATTGTTTACAAAGGAGCAATTCAAATGAGTTCTAATGTCCTTGTGGCAGTCAAAAAGTTAGATAGTTTGTTTCAAGAAAATAGTGATAAAGAGTTCAAAACTGAAGTGACTGTGATTGGTCAAACACATCACAAGAACCTAGTTCGACTGCTTGGGTTTTGTGATGAGGGGTTACACCGATTATTGGTATATGAGTTCTTGAGCAATGGCTCTTTGGCAAGTTTTCTTTATAGAGACTCGAAACTCGGTTGGAATCTAAGAGTACAAATTGCAGTTGGGATTGCAAGAGGACTCTTATACTTACATGAAGAGTGCAGCACCCAGATTATCCATTGTGACATAAAGCCTCAAAATATACTTCTTGATGACTATTACAATGCTCGAATTTCTGACTTTGGATTGGCAAAACGTTTGATAATGAACCAAAGCAAGACTCATACTAACATTAGAGGTACAAAAGGATATGTTGCACCTGAATGGTTTAGGAACATGCCTATCACAACCAAAGTGGATGTTTATAGTTATGGCGTCATGCTACTAGAGATAATTTGCAGTCGAAGAAGCGTGGATTTGGAGACAATAGGGGAACAAGAAGCAATTTTGACTGATTGGGCTTATGACTGCTATCAAGAAGGAAGACTAGATTCTCTTGTTGAATATGATGTAGAAGCATTGGATGACAGAAGGAAGCTTGTGAGGTTTGTGATGGTTGCCATTTGGTGTATTCAAGAAGACCCATTTCTTAGACCTACCATGAGGAGGGCTACACATATGCTTGAGGGTGTTGTTGAAGTACCGGTTCCACCAAGCCCTTATCCTTATAGTAAGACTAGTTAATCAATTATTTATCACTTCGTACAGGAAGATTTTCAATCACTCTGTAAACTTGACTTCTTGTTTGTAGTTATGTTTGTTTTTATGGTAATAATAATTGTTTTCAATAATTTGTTACAATCGTTTTGTCCGAATATATTTCAATCAATTTTCTGTGGGCTTGGCAGAAACTTGGTTCAGATGATTAAAACTCAATGCATTGATGTTAAAAAATACGGTAAAAATAAATTTTTCATTCAAAAAAAGAGGAGAAACTCGAGATGCAAATATTTGACACTTGTTGATATGATAGATTATTAGGGGTATATTAGTGGTAGGCTTAGGTGAGAACTAGTAAAAATCTTCCAATTCAACTGGTGTGGAATATATATATATATATATATGTGTGTGTGTGTGTATAGTATGTAGCAGTACTCAAGAAAGAGTGAGACTCGTTGAATTGGTGAGTACAAAATTCTGCTTTCACAATTTTCTATGCCAAAATCTCTGTTAAATATTTTTTCAAGAATGATGTTTAATTACAAAATTGGTTATACTCTAAAACTACAACCTTAGTCAATATCTTTTTAGTGTAGGTAACTTTTGAAAAATTCACCATTAGATTATATTTTCTTCTTATATCCCTATGCTTATAAATTTTTTAGAAAATTAAAAATTAATAACTATGTCATCAATAAATTGTTTAAATTGCAAGTTTTTGTAATTTAAAATTATTTATAAAATATAATCTATTGGCACAAAATTTGACATATGTATTAAGAACATATAGAATATGCAATCATACAGTTAGATTTTCGAAATATGTAACAATGTTAATGATATTGAGTAAGATTGTAGGCTTATATTACAACCAACTTTTTTTCAAAATAACTCCATTGACAAATGAGAGCATGAAAAATGTCTCATTTGTGTGATTCCATATGGTCCAAACTTTTAACTAACAAACCGCATCATTCATTATAGAATGATATCCTAATGGTTAGGACCAACCACACACATTTTAATACACACTTTTACACACAATTGAAAAGACAACTAAAATAGTGATTTCAAGTTACGATTTTAAAAGTTGAAAATCGTGATTTTAGTTGCTTTTTTAGTTGTGTAAAAGTGTGTGCATTAAGGTGTGCAACAATATTTATCCTTTCAAGTTTGTCTTAACATCAACGCTTCGTTAGTCATGACATTTTCAAAATGGTTTTTTTCAAGAATTGTTGGGACTTGTTGAAAATTGTTGGGAATTTTTGGAATTTTCACAACTTAATGAATCAAAATTCAAACTCATGTTTTTTTATGTTGAATTTGCTAGATTAAGAACTCTAAGGGTATGTTTGTATGTGTTATTTTTTTTCTTCTTCACAAATTTAACATATTTTAACCAAAATTGTAATGGCTTTGTCAAAATCCAATAGATTTTTGAATTTTGGATTTTATGCATTACTCTCATTTACTCTCTCTGCATTCATTAATGAACCCATTTTTATGTTATTTCTCCAAAAAAAAAAAAAAAAACCATCTGTATGTTCCAACTTTTTTTTTTGGGGATAAAATTTGTATGTTCCTACTTGATAACATTATAATTTAACATTACTTTCCCATAACTCCTGAGGTATTGCATTTTGCGAAACTAAATTAATCATGTTTGTATGATCGCAAGATTGAATTTTTAATCATGAAATAATTTTTAAATGAGTCATGTGAATTTTTTATATATTGCTACATATTGGATTGACAAAGATGGCCGATTTGGATGTAACTTTCGTGGCGCTGCAACTATTATATACCCGGCATCACCAAACTGAACCGCTGCAAGTAGCATGGAATCCTACATTTATGGCCAATGTGAGCTACGTAAGAACCTGCTACATGGGAAATCAAGGACATCCTTAGATTTGGAGAAATCTTAGAACTTCCTCTTACATTTTCAAATCCATTCTGCAACTAGAAAATCCAGTACCTCTAAAAATTGAACAATTGACTGAAAATGCCAACTTTGAACATCACGGAGGACCATTTGATGAATGACTCACATATCCCGTTTTTTTTTAAGGTGTTCTTTGGTCTCCATTGTTTGAATTTCTGCACTTTCCTAGCCTAGGGTTTTGAAAATTTGGGAATTTCTTAAAATCATGCATTTTTAAGCTTCTAATTACACTTTAAATTAATGGGTCATGTTCCAAGTTTTGTCTAGGTTTTTTCTATGTTACCCATTCTTGTTTATGCACACCCAGTGTTTGCTAAAATGACAAATTCCTAATAGGGCCATTTTTTTATGGGTTATTATCTCATACTTTTAGTTTGGATTAAGATGGACTTTGTTTTGGAATCAAGTTCTGAGTTCGATTATCATGCAATCCTCATGTACATCTTGGAATTATAGGACTTTTCTCTTTCTCTCGCTCTCTCTCTCTCTCTCATCTTTGGAGTATTGCTTTCATGCTGATTTTTTAGGATTGAATGTTGGACTAGTGGCCTAAGGGTTCATGACATATCACAACTACTGCATGTTGACTGGTCTTAAGGTGCATTATGGCTCCATGTCGCCTACCCACAACTACTGCCACTCCCAGGTATGATGAGAGTCGATTCCAGGACCTTCATGCATTCATTTGGAAAGTGCAGTAAGTCAGTAACCTTCACTGAGCTTAGCCACACTTGTCTCCTCAAGTCTTTAAGTCCTGTGCTTTGTAGCTAGCATAACCCTCTAACATGGAATTATTGACCTCAAAATTATTTCAGATGCAATATATTGAACATAATTATCAAAATCTAACATTTTATTTAGGTATCCTTACCCTCACTAACCCATAGTGTATTGACCACAAACCATCTTAGCTGTCTCAGTTTCATTGCAACTTTTATTTTTCCCAGTCTTTTTCTTATGGTGTTTGATTAGCAAATAAATTTCTTGTATGCGCAAACACATAAAAGAAATAGAAAAGACACAGTGAAAAGGAAAATCACAACCTCATAGGACGAGAAACAGTGAACTCATAGAATCTCAAAAACAAACAACAGACCATACTATTTACCAAACCTCTGCTTAATAGTTAAAAAAAAAAATTTGTAGGAATTTTATTTATTAACAAAGATCATTATGAAACAGACCAAAAAAAAAATTAACTACAACTAGAAGATCCGATGGCATATTGCAATAGAGAGCAAAGACTAAGACACAGACATAGCTATTATAAATCTTTAATGTTGGATTAACCTGTCCTACTAAACAGAAACGGGCAAGGTAGAATGAGCACTTCAACAACACCCTCAAGCATCTACGTAACCCTCCTCATGGAAGGTCTAAGATATGGATATTCTTGAATACACCATATGGCAACCATCACATACCTCTACAGCTTCTCTTTGTCATCAAATACCACCACATTATATTCAACTAGAGCATCTAGTTCTCCTTCCCTATAGGAATCATAAGCCCAATCAGTCAAAATTGCTTTTTCTTCCACAATTGTCTCCATATGCTTATTCGGCAGCGAATTTTCTCTAGTAGCATGACACCAAAGTTATAAATGTCGACTTTGGGTGTGATCGGCATGTTCCCAAACCATTCAGGTGCAACATACCATTTCTTTCCTCTGATGTTGCTATGAGTTCTGCTTTGGTTCATTCTCAAAATTTTTGCTAATCCAAAGTCAGAAATTCACACATTGTAATAGTTGTCAAGAAGTATGTTTTGAGACTTTATATCACAATGGATAATTTGGTTGCTACACTCTTCATGTAAGTACCAGAGTCCTTTCGCAATCCCAACTACAATTTGGATTTGTTGATTCCAACTAGGTTTCAAGTTTCCGAAAAGAAAACTTGCCAAAGTGCCGTTGCTCAAGAACTCATATAGCAGTAAACAGTGTAGTCCCTTGTCACATAATCCAAGTAAACAAATAAGATTCTTGTGATGTGTTTGACTGATCACATTCACTTCAGTCTTGAACTCTCTCATGAACTTGAAATGAACTATTTAATTTCTTGACTGCCACTAGGACGCTAGAACCCATTTCTATAGCTGCTTTGTAACCAACACCAAAAGCTCCCTTACTCAATTCTTCCTTGAAACCATCTGTAGCTTCTACAAGTTCTTGGTAAGTAAAGCATCTCAAATTCATCTCCGCAGCACCAACATTTCTCATAGGAGTTCTGAGCTTCTTACGGTAAATAGAGAAGACACCCACACAAATTGCAACAATTAATATAACGTTAGCAAACACAGAACTAGCAAGAAGCACTGACCACATGAGGATCAAATTGTCCTGATTCTTCTTCTTTGGTTCCGGAATTGGCAAACGATGATCCAGAAGTGTGTTGAGTTATTTTTTCTGATTTTCATATAAGCCTTCTCACCAACAATGCTGTTGTCCACTCTCCCCTGCAAGACTTGCTGCACTGATCTTCAGTATAAGGCTTCAAGATTTTGTAGTTTTCTGAGTTTATCCAATATGAATTTGTTAGCACTTCAAAATAATAAAGATCTTTTCTAGGACTTAGCTTGTCTTCTTCACAGCCTTAAATGAAGTCTGGTTTGCAGCTGCCATACGGGTCATTTGGATTGAGTAAGGAATATCCCTTGGGGCATGTACAGATTGGCCTCTTATCAGATCCAAGGGTGCATATACTATTAAAACCACAAAAGTGCCACTATCTGTTAATGCAGAACTGGCAACACAAATATTATCCAGCACAGGCCAAATTGGAGTCCAGATTCCATTGGCATTCTAATTCTTTAGGTAAGAATATAGCGTGAAAACTCCATCAAAGTTGAGAGTGGCTCTAAAATAGAAATTAACAGTTGACTCTAGCTTTACCTGCTTTAGAGGAAGTGTTTGGTTGTTATCTATCAAAATGTAAAGATAGCCTGAATGGCTAAAGGCCAGTTGTTTTCCAGGATTCGATGTTACTGAATCACATGTACCACTTGTGTAATAAGCTTCACAAGGATTATCCATGGGAAAGTTTATGGTATTGAGCACAAGATTTCCATCACAAATCAACCGTAGCTGGAACCTTCCTTTGGAAAAGTGTGTCTCTGACTGTCAAGAAGAAAGCACCCCTCCAATATCCATATTTTGTGAAGGTAACAATGTATCTGTGGGATTGTTGAAGCTCTCACATATCTTATTAAAGTTGCTATCTTGAAGCACAAAGTTGCCTGTGTTGCTCATAACACATTGGTTACAGTACCAATAATTCTGTTAGATCTCCATAACTCATCCCCTTAAGGACCAGTAAGTACTAGCTCATGGTCAGCAGTTAGCTCCACTTTTGATCCCCTAGGTGCAGGGTTATCTAGTCTAGCATACCAAACTATGGTTTTATCTGGTACTTTGGCAAACCAAATGGAAAGTAGGAAGAGATCTGTCTGGTTGAGTTGGTTAAATCCAAAGGCAAAATCACCTGAAGGTGATAGCCATGGAGTGCTGCTGTTAGTGGCTGTGAGAGAGTTTCCAATGGTAATATTACCATTATTTTTTGCAATAGAGAAAATTGGTAACAGAATTAGTAAGAAAAGAAGGAGAGGCAGAACAAAATCCATGATTGCCAGAGTGAAATGGGTTCAATCATCAAGAATACATGGACGTGACTGGTTTAATTTAATAGCCTATGACGACAAGAGGAATTGCTGTTCTAAAAAGTCACGCAAAAGGAAAAGGAATGCTTCAATTGTTCTTTATTTCTTTTTTTTAGTGGCACAATGTTTTATAAGTTATATACTTTTATGTCGCTATTCAATTTTTGTGAAAAATATTGTGCAAATTGTTGTGCTGGTAGGTTATCCATCCCTAACATACTACAATGACGAGGTTTTGTACACATAGCATAACAAACCAATAAACACCCATCTCCATGTGGCCAATCCTAAGGATCCAAGAAGCTGACCCCAGTTGAGTTGGGATTAGGGCCTAGTCGAGTTAGGCTGTGTTTACATTAGATTGTCAACCCTAGTATTCTCATTCATCAGCCCAATATACGTACTCATCTCATTTTTGATTGACTAATGCATGCTCCAAAGAAAAAATTAGAAGATATAGATTGAAATTCAAGTACGACATGAAATGCATACATCAATTCTTGTTTGCTTAACAATTACAAGACCCATCCAAAAAACTTAAATATCTTTACTTTCTTCTTTTCCCATGCAAGTTTTGGCAACTCACATGCAAATATGCTTGTCTCAGATTATACTATTACACAGCAAGTAGTGGCGTTGCAGGCCCAACTATATTAGCTACTACCTTTTTACTTCTTGCAGAGGAAGTGATTGCATATAATAAAGATCAGTTTCAGCAGCATTATACAAATGAATTATTCCTTTTCTTTCTAGTGATTCAGCATTCTGCATATGATGCCTAACTATAATAGTCAACTACTCAATAAGGAGAAACGATCAAACTGAAGCCTTATAGTGGAATGCTCAACATTGACTTTGGAAAAGGAATTGGAAAGAGAGATGTTTACCTTTGTGTTAGAACCATTTTCCCTCTCTCTTGTGTGTGTGTGTTTGTTTAAAAAAAAAAAAAAGAATGGGTAATTGTCCCACATTGCTAAAGAGAGTGTGTTGTGTGTAATATAACTTGCCCCACCTTCCTTTAAAAGTTATTATGGCTTTTGAGTCGAGTTGTGGTGTGCCTTTGTGTTGTGTGTAGTATAACTTTCCCTCTCTCTTGTGTGTGTGTGTGTTTGTTTCTAAAAAAAAAAAGAATGGGTAATTGTCCTACATTGCTAAAGAGAGTGTGCTATGTGTAGTATAACTTGCCCCACATTACTTTAAAAGTTATTATGACTTTTGAGTGGAGTTGTAGTATGCCTTTGTGTTAGAACCCCTTTCCCTCTCCTTTGTGTGTGTGTTTGTTTCTCAAAAAAAGAAAAAAAGAAAAAAAAAGCGCTTATAAAGCAGTGAATTTTCATGCATAATGATAGAGTTTCGTCCAGAATGTTCAATTTTATAGTTTCTGGCCTGTAGCAATTTAGTGAAGAAAAGAGAGACAAAGCTAATTGATAAATACAGTAATACAGCCTCCCAGTGAATCTATACCAAAACCTGTCCCAAAAGTAATCTTATAGCCCCTAGCTATTAATTTTTTATAGGCTAGCTAAATGTAGAGTTACCAAATGTAGCGTCCAACAAGATGGAGCAACCGAGTTGGTTAATTGCATAAATCATTTGTATTGGCATTTCCTTGCTTTATCAAATTAACTTTCAATAATGAGCTTGGGCCTGTTTTTAATTTTTTGTGGTTTACAACTTTACATAGCTAATGCTGCTTTGGTGGAACCAGTTGCTCTCTGTGCACCTGCTCAACGCAAACACTTGAAGCTTCTTTATCTCCAATAACAGTTCTGCTCAATGGAACCCTTTTTTTTCTTCCCAGGAATTTGCCTGAAGTAAGAAGTGCTTGTGAGTTCCTAGGAGTAGCAACTGTTAGTGCTCGATTTGGAACTACACACCGTTCTTCTGGAATTGGGCAATGGAAGCAATGACAAGTCTTCTTCCTGCGGTATGCTCTTACATTACTAGGTGTTTCTTTTCACTCTCTACACAAGTGAAATTTACTAATCTAGGATTCTTCATATATTATTTATATCATGATTGTAAAATCATCATAACATCAACCTCTTTTAGCCACCACTGTCAATAACATGTTCCTCAGAGTGTATAATAATTATATAAAAAGATAAGTTAGGGTCTATTAATTGACTATGAAGTTCTATGAGAAGTAATTTCTTGTAAATGATAAAAACATTTTTTGTATTATAATTTGTACTGTGCTATAAAATTTGCTTCAAATGAATCACACAAAGGACTTGGACGAGGTACTAAGCATTAAGAGGCATATGTCACACTCATTTGATTAACCTCCAATCATGGTGACTACCTTGCTTTTGGCTCCATTTAATAAGTCTATGTAATTTGTGTGTTGCAGGAGTTTTTGAGAGACAGAAGCAAAGTCCAAGAATTAGTTCAACTATTTGATCCTGTAGTCCGATCGGTTGATAAGGTTGCTGGAGAGCGTGTTTCAATGAGGGTGAGATACTAAGATGAATGAAAAAAGTCATACTAGCTGATACTTTAAAATTACTTTACACTTTAAAATTATTTTATAATTTCAAAAGAAGGAGGTGGAAATCTCTTCAATTCATTATAGTTTATTTAGCCATTTAACCTGTTTATCATTACTCATAATTTTCCACATTTTTTGCTTGTTTCATTTTGCCGGGGTCGGAAAACAGTTTGATTTGGATTGTTCTGATGGGCGCAATACAGTTGGTATATTCAGTCACAGGAGACTGTGTGTGTAAGATTTAGCTTTCCAGGGATTTAATTGTGCTCTATGGAAACCCTGCCTATTTTTGCTATCTAGATTAACTTTCAAACTCTAGATTTCCATTGCTTTATAGAAGCTGTTGGTTTTGTAAACAAATTTGAAGTGATGTATACTGGAGGCTCTGTAAGTTAAATATCATGAGTTCATGTCATTCAGATCTGTGGAAGCTGCTACAGCAGCATTTGCTATAACTGTTGGAAGTACACAGCCTGGAGTTTGGTTTCCCGAAGAGGTTTGTACAAAAAATCATTTAGATATCAAAAAGTTACATTTATATTTTCTAAACCTTGTATGCAATTCTCTTACAGCCAGAGGGAATCACAATTGAGGCGAGGGAAGTTCTTCTCAAACGTGCAGCACAAGGAACAATCAATTTTGTAATGAACAAGTAAAAGGAATTCTGATCCAGAAATTTAACTTTTCCACTTATTTATCTTTTTTCTACAATTTTATCTTTTTTTTTTCCCCTCTGTGCTGAGCCTGGAATCAAGTGAATTTTGAGTTCCTAATCTGTAAGTTTCATCTTCTGAATTTCAGGTGCTGGAAGTTAAAAGATTTTTATTTTGAGCATTGCCAATTTTGTAGGTTGTGGATAACTAAACCAATGATTTAATTCTTATAACTGAGAAATAATTGTAGCATAAAAAATATTTAATTATTTAATCTAAATTTTAAAGTATTCTTAGTAATAACTGAAAGAAAATGCTGAAGCAATCTAACATCCACCTGAAACTAATAAACACTAGATATTAGACTCACCAAATGGCCGCATAACTACACTCAAATAATCCAATCCAATCAAATTCACACAATTTGGAATATCACATGTATTGAAAGGAAGAAAAAGATAATATGACTAAATTTATTTATATATATTCAAGTGAAAAAATACGGTTCAAATCCAAACCATAAAAGATTGGATTAGAGTATAGATTTGATAATTTGTTTAAGATGACTAGTTTCTGACCTGAACCTAGTCGGACTGAATCCAAATCCAATTGACCCGTTTTCAGGTCTAAGTATGTGTCGTGGGGCTTGGCAAAACCAGCTAGATTGGAGGTGTGGGCTAAGTTTCCATACTTGACACCGGAGGTCTTTTCACTCCAATATGACTCATTTTCCCTTGGTTCATGTTTCACGCCATGACTAAAAGTTATGGCTGATATTTCATTCAATATGGTAAAAGTCTGCAGTCTGCACAGAACATCATGAATATGAATTAAGTTTGTTGTCATTGCCCAATAATATCATTGTTACTCTGAAGCTTCAATATGGGTATGGGATGCATTTAATATACAATCATACAAACACATCAAAGTCGTGTTCATTTGGGAATTGCTTATTTTCAGTAACTTAAGTTAGATTATTTGAAATAAATCTGAAACAAAAAGTAGTGTGAAACCTGCAAAACCGTACATAAAATAAGCAAGAATAACCAAAAACCAACTCCCAAACTCACACGCCAACTCTTGAAAATTTGACTTGAAATTTTAAAATGATGTCAAAAATTATAAAACCCTTGAAAATTTAAGATATGATAAAATACGATTAAATTAATTAATTATTATATAAATAATTTAAAATACATAATAAGTAACCCGTCATATCTTAGGGTATTTGCATGAGTACTGGTAAGAATAGAGATGATTATTAGTTGAAGTATATGTGTTTCTTAGCATTATGCAAACGAGCCAAACTTTTTTGAGTATTGAATGTTCAAGCTCGGTTTGGCTTGGCTTGACTTGATTTAAGCTCGTTAGAAAGTCCAAAAACACAAGCTCAGCTTGGCTTGGCTTGATTCATTAGTCAAGCCGAGTCGAGCTTAATATCAGGCTTAAACTCAAACTAATATCAAGCTCTTGAGATTGAGATCCAGTACAAGTACATTATCAAGCTCATACTAAGTATATTATCGAATCTATTGGGTTTGGAAGAGTAGTCCCAACACTCAATTAATTAAAAGCTTAGTAAGATATGAGTTAATTGTTCAAGCCCATGTCAAACATATTACAAAGCACATAAATGATAAACCAACTTAAGTTTAGTTTATCTTTTATCGAGCCTTATCGTTTCATGAGTTTGTTCTTGAACAATATTTTTTGCTTAGGCTTGGCTTGTTTATTAAACAAGCCTAAGTTCAAGCTTGGCTTTTTTTATAAACAAACAAACATGAACGAGTTTATTATCAAGTCAAGCCCGAGCTTTTTATAAACGATTTGATTCATTTACAGCCCTAAGCATTATTGTTGTACTTAATCTTTACAAAAGACAAGCACATGCCAATTGAAATACTTTCCATTTAAGTGGTTGCGGGTAACTAATAAATTTAGTAACATAAAATTTTTCATAATTTAAATAAAAAAAAATTATGACTTGATTTATTGTGATTCACAAAAAATAAAAATGGTATCAAAATGATTGGTTAATATAACATTGCTGTACTCATGACTTAACACTTTAATTCACATTAAAAAAAAACCTTACATCATTATTCCACTTTAACAAGTTACAATTTTTTTGTTACTTTAGCATTGCTAGGCTACAAATTTTGTCAATTTTTCAAGTAATAAAAATAAAAACCTAGTGTGTGTGTGTTCTAAAAAAAAAGATGGGGTAATTGTCCCACATTGCTTAAGATAGTGTGTTGTGTGTAGAATAACTTGCCCAACACTTTCTTAAAAGTTACTATGACTTTTGAATGGAGTTTGTGGTTCTATTTGGTTTGGAAGAGTAGTCCCAACACTCAATTAATTAAAAGCTTAGTAAGATATGAGTTAATTGTTCAAGCCCATGTCAAACATATTACAAAGCACATAAATGATAAACCAACTTAAGTTTAGTTTATCTTTTATTGAGCCTTCTCGTTTCATGAGTTTGTTTGTTCTTGAACAATATTTTTTGCTTAGGCTTGGCTTGTTTATTAAACAAGCCTAATTCAAGCTTGGATTTTTTTATAAACAAACAAACATAAACGAGTTTTTTATTAAGTCAAGCCCGAGCTTTTTATAATCGATTTGATTCATTTACAGCCCTAAGCATTATTGTTGTACTTAATCTTTACAAAAGACAAGCACATGCCAATTGAAATACTTTCCATTTAAGTGGTTGCAGGTGACTAATAAATTTAGTAACATAAAATTTTTCATAATTTAAATAAAAAAAAAATTTATGACTTGATTTATTGTGATTCACAAAAAATAAAAATGGTATCTGTAGGGTCAATTTTTGCAGCCCAAGCCCAAGAAGGTATGGATTTTGAGCCCACTGAACCCAAGACAATAAATTTGTAGAGAGTAGGTGAAAGAGCTAGGCTAACAATGAAATAACAGTATTAAACAGCAATGTTTGTGGGTGAATTTGTATTAGTGTGTGCTCGGACAGATGTAAATGCAACGTCCGAAGAGGTGTTTTTCATTCATAAACTTGGGTTACAATTCTTGGAGCTACAGTAATGGAGTACACTCTTTTCTACTTCTGATTTTCGATCCTCCCCTATCAGAGGTACCCTCCTCTTTATATAGTACTTCATTCCTACATCTTCACCGTCCACTTGTTCATCATCTAGACGCCCACTTGAGTGCATGTCCCATCATACTCCCCCTTTAGTCTTGTGTGAGTGGCGGTAGCTGAGAATGCACTGTTCAGGGGTCTTCTCCACATAAATGCGGCCAGGAAGGTAAGTGCAGTGCATTTAATGCGGTGGTTGAAGTCTGTCTCTTTGATATTTCTCTGTTCTTGTTATCTTCATGCGTGTCCGAGGCTCATTTCCCTCCTAACATTTGTCAGAAAGATCACTTGAACCTCCCATACACTTGTCGGGTCGAACTTCTTCGGATCCGAGGATATTGGACTCCTTGGACGTATGAACATCTCCTCGGATATTACACGTGTTCATCTCCAGACATTCTCCTTTTACATAGGCCTCTGACTGAATGTCTTCATCCCCTCGGACGAACAGTGTTCCTCATATAGGGCCTTGGGCCCAATACGTTGGGTTGGGCTTTTCTCCCCCCACATTAGCCCCTCGAAATTGTAGTTTTTCCCTCGCATCCGAAGAGAAAAAGTAGGATTTTGACTTGCCACAGAGCAAAAGCTTGGGAACAGGCAAAATTGAATTGGCACGTGTGTAGACGTAGGGACAGACGCTTCATTAATGCCGCTGCGGTTTCCTTATTCCCAAGGCGCTGCATTAATTGCACCAGGTGGCGCTTTGTCCTTCGTATCCAATGGTAACTGACTGATCCAACGGTTGTGGTTTTTCTTCAGAATTTGGGCGGGAGTGCCCCTGACCCTTCGCTTGACCCCGTATAAAACTTCAAAGGAAGTTATTTCTTCCTCACTTTGCAAATCTTCAGACGCTCCAGCAAGAACAAGCATGACACTCCGTCCAAATCTCTCAGTCGCCGGTTTCAAACTTCCCCATAATCATCACGAACCCTTCTCCAAGCCTACAATCCTTTTTCCGATTTAGTCCTGGTGAGTCGTCGTCCACCAAATCATTTAGTTCTCTCTTCGGCCAGTCGTTTTGTTTAAGCACCATGGGGAAACTCCAGTACCTGGTGGATAGCCCAGAGCAACTGGAGGCGTTTAGGGCCGCATACCGCATACCCCCAAACGTGGGTGTGAGGTATTGCCTCCCAGAAAAAATACTAACAGATCGGAAGACGGGAGAAGTCGTTATCCCCCTCATCGCCTTCAAAGAAGGGGGAATGACAATCCCCATGGGTCCCATCACCACTAGCTACCTTCGGAACCATAGGCTTACTCCCTGGCAATGCGCGCCCAATATGTTTAAGATCCTAGGAGCGATTGAGGACCTTAACCATCACATAGGATTGGGACTCACCTGGCTCGATGTAGTACATATGTACGAATGCCACAACCAGCAAGATGCGGGATATTACTTAAAATCCCGGTCGGACGTTGTTAGGCTCATTTCCTGCCTTCCCAAATCCAACAAAGGGATGAAAGACGACTATGTGATCGTCTCGGGCGCATGGCATGACGGCCATCATTGCCCAACCAAGCATGGGAAGCCAGGTGGGACATGTTAGATTTAGGCACATTAACCATAGGCTTAGGGTCCTCGTCTTTTAATGGTTTCTGATTCCTCTTTGGTTGCTGTTTCTGAGTTTCTAACCATGTTTTGCTGTGATTTGTAACAGATAAAGGACAAGTTTCTCCTCGGCTCAGCCTTACAAATATTGCCGCCCTTAATTATCTTTTAAGGTCAGAGATTTTTGTGAGCGAGGACGGGCAACTGCGATCTGCTCCCCTTATTTTGGGATACACAGGGAAGCCAAAGGGTTTCCAACCAGTCGGCAACGCAATTGTCCAGGGAGACCATCGCCTAGGACGTATTGACGTTGGTCGGAAAGGTTTCTTGGCGCCAGACGATCTTGAACCCGTACCCCATCCAAATCCTCGGGCTATACCCCCTCTTATCCAGCCACTCCAGCAAGTTCCCCTCGGACAAGCGGTTGAGGGTGAGACGGTCGGCTCTTCCACCTCCTCGCTAGAAGAGCAAATAGACGGATTTGTATTTGAGGGAGAGGCTTCAGGAGTGAACCAAGTGGTAGAGGTCTCAGACGCCAAGGAAGAGGCCTACGAACAGTCAGGCGTCCACCTTAATTTGCTAGCTACTCATTCCGAAGACTCCTCAAGCGACGACATGGATCTGAGGAGTTTAATGAAGGGCAGGGGCAAAAAGCCCGGGCCGAAAGATGCTGGGACGTCTGAACCAGTAGTGACCCTGCCTCTAGTCCCTACGCAGGTCCCTGACCCAGGTTTGAAATCCATACCAAACCTGCAGAAGAAGAGGCCCTACGAGCCTGAAGAGAGGGAGTTGGTCGTGCTACCCAAGACAAATAAACAACAAAAGGTGGCAAGGGACCAACGAAGCAAAAGGGCCTCTTCCATTGAAAACCGAAACGAAAACGTCGCTGACGTCCGCCGAGGAGGAGGACCTCGCAACTGGTCTCCAAGACTGGAGCTGGATGGCTCCCCCATTCCCTGGGACACATCCCTCAAGAATTATGATGGGGGAAAGGTAGGGTACGTTGCTGAGGCTCTGCAGCAGCCACTCCTTCTCCCACATGACATGGCCTCCTTCAGACGCTTCAACCAGCAGGAGCTATTCTTGTCCCTTAAGAGGGATATAGCCATGGTAAGTGCACTATTCCTCAATTCAGGTTTTATCCTTAATTGGCTTTGCTTCTTTTCTTAACCTAATGTTGAAAATGTTGTCATGCAGATTACTCAGCAGATTTACGTGGCCGAGGAATGGAACAAGGAGTCCTAGCTCAAGGCCCAAGCAGCAGCCCAGTCCCAGTCTGAGGTAGAGGCATCTCTCGGCCAGCTGAAGGAGGAATATGCTCGTATGTCCGAGGAACTTAAAGAGGTGACCACTCAAAAGCGAAGCCTCGATGCCGGGATCAAGAATGTTCAAAAGCAGGTCGAGGAACAGCGTAAACTGCTGAACGCGTCAGAGGTCAACCTGGCGACCGAAAGGGAGCTAGTGAAGGGCCTCAGAGCTGAACTCCAAAAGGCCAAAGAGAGCGTCAAAGCAGCTGAGCAGAAGGCTCAACTAGCCAAGGAGTCAGTTGAAGCTGAAAGGAATGCAGCGTATCAGTTGGGGGTAGATGTGACCGGGCAGCAGCTTACTGAGCAGTTTGCCTCAGTTAGTCGTGAGTATTGCGACATAACCTGGCAAAAGGCATTGGACGCTGCTGGGGTCCCCTCGGACTCTCCCCTGAGGCTGCCCGGGAGCATATACTATGATCCTGATATCCGAGAGATCCCGGTGGATGATCCTTCTACCCCCCAGCTTCCTGAGGCTTCTGAGCCAAATCCGGTCAGCCAAGCTCCTCCGTCCACCCTTGGTGCACCCAAAGAAACTGGTCAGCCAGGTGACAAGGATAAGCCAGCTGAACCAGTCAAAGGAAAAAGCCAAGGGTCGGGTGAAGAGAAAATTCCAGCTGAGCCCAAGGACCAAGCCCCTGAAGCAACTGCTCGGACAGGCCAGGCTGCTGACCCCGTGCTCCCTCCAGCAAAAGAATAGATGTATAGGGCTTTTGTTTTTGCACCTGTACTTCCTTTTGTTTTATCCAAAGAATTGTAAACTCCTCTTTTATTTATAGAATGGCTTCCCATTCGTCTCTGATGTTTTTAATACATGTCTTACTACTTATCACTGTTGCATATAACTGTACATTGCACTTATAACAAAATAATGCAAATAAACCTGATTGGTACATCATATCGATGGTGTGAGTAATTAAGATTGATATTGAAAAGAACAATCCGAATAAAAGTTACTAACAGGTAATGATTGCAGCGAGTAGTTTGTGTAAGTGAGACAGTCATAAGTATAACTAAGGAAAACAGTCATAAGTGAGAATTAATTTAAACGTGGTCAGGAATTTAAGCACTAAGCCCCAGTAACAATAGCTGTGTGGGGGTACTGACTAACCTGTGTCATTTAATTCAAGGGCCACGGGGGACGAACGTATTCGAGTGTTAACTAACCCTAATCATCTGGTCCGAGGACTACAGGCATGATTGGATTTAAGTTTAAACACTTAGAGAACTGCACCGGAGTGTTAACTAACCCTAATCATCTGGTCCGAGGACTACAGGCATGATTGGATTTAAGTTTAAACACTTAGAGAACTGCACCGGAGTGTTAACTAACCCTAATCATCTGGTCCGAGGACTACAGGCATGATTGGATTTAAGTTTAAACACTTAGAACTGTAACGGAGTGTTAACTAACCCTAATCATCTGGTCCGAGGACTACAGGCATGATTGGATTTAAGTTTAAACACTATAGAACTGTAACTGAGTGTTAACTAACCCTAATCATCTGGTCCGAGGACTACAGGCATGATTGGATTTAAGTTTAAACACTATAGAACTGTAACGGAGTGTTAACTAACCCTAATCATCTGGTCCGAGGACTACAGGCATGATTGGATTTAAGTTTAAACACTATAGAACTGTAACGGAGTGTTAACTAACCCTAATCATCTGGTCCGAGGACTACAGGCATGATTGGATTTAAGTTTAAACACTTGAGTTAGTGGCGAATGAGTGTTAACTAACCCTAATCATCTGGTCCGAGGACTACAGACATGACTGGATTTAAGTTTAAACACTTGAGAGAAAACTTTACGCAGTGAATTGGCACATCGGTTGAAGAAAAGATTCGATTAATAATAGTACCTCTTGAGGTTATTTACATTCCATGGACGTGGTATTACATGACCATCTAGGTCTTCCAAGAAATATGCCCCAATGCCTGCTCCTGAAGTGATGCGATATGGCCCTTCCCAATTGGGTCCTAGTTTTCCCCAAGCTGGATTCTTTGCGGTGCCCACAACTTTCCTCAGCACTAGATCACCAGGCTCTAGAGGCCTTAGCTTTACGTTAGCATCATAGCCTTGCCTGAGTTTCTGTTGGTAATATGCCAGCCGAACCATTGCATTCTCCCTCCTTTCCTCAATCAAGTCTAAACTCTTATGCAGTTGCTCATCGTTGTCGGCCGGACTGAACGAGCTAGTTTTTAACGTTGGGAACCCGGTCTCCAAAGGAATGACAGCTTCAGCCCCATAGGTCATTGAGAAGGGGGTCTCTCCAGTAGACCTACGAGGCGTAGTCCTGTAAGCCCAAAGTACGTGTGGCAGTTCTTCTACCCATTTGCCCTTTGCATCATCCAGCCTCTTCTTTAAGCCATTCAGTATGACCTTGTTGACAGCTTCTGCTTGTCCATTACCCTGGGGATAGGCTGGAGTGGAGTATCTATTCATAATTCCCAGCTCGCTGCAGTAATTCCTGAATGCCTTGCTATCGAACTATAAGCCGTTGTCTGAGATGAGAGTGTGAGGAACTCCAAACCGAGTGACAATATTCTTCCACACAAACTTTTGCACATCAACGTCTCTGATATTGGCTAGTGGCTCGGCTTCAACCCACTTGGTGAAATAGTCTGTGCCGACCAGGAGGTACTTCTTGTTTCCTGCAGCTTTGGGGAAGGGTCCCACAATATCCAAGCCCCATTGGGCGAAGGGCCATGGGCTAGATAGCGGATTAAGATTTCCCCCTGGCTGGTGAATGTTTGGAGCGAAGTACTGACATTGATCACACCTTTTGACATATTCGTGTGCCTCTTTTTGCATGTTAGGCCACCAATAGCCTTGGGTGAGGGCTCGGTGAGCCAAGGACCTACCTCCGGTGTGGCTCCCACAGATTCCTTCGTGCAGCTCTTCTAGCAATGGCTCAGTCGCCTCGGGATGCATGCATAACAAGTATGGTCCCGAGTAGGAGCGTCTGTATAGTTTCTGGTCCTCGGATAACCAGAATTTAGTCGCCTTCCTCCGAACTTTATCAGCTTCTCCCTTCTCTTCAGGCAATATATCTTCTTTGAGAAATTTGATTAAAGGATCCATCCAGCACGGCCCGGCCCTGACCTGGTGAACCTGGACTGCCTCTGCCTTCGCCTCTATGGGCCTGTGCAAGTCCTCAACGAGGATGATCCTCAGTAGGTCTTGCGTCGAAGAGGTGGCAAGCGTGGCCAAGGAGTCAGCATGTGAGTTGCCACTTCTGGGGATGTGCAGCAAAGTGAAAGAGTCGAACTCTGATTGCAGATGTTTAACACGACTCAAGTACCCCTGCATTCTTTCGTCTTTTGCCTCAAACTTGCCTTGTACTTGACCTACCACCAATCTTGAGTCCGAGAACAACTCTACGGACTTCCCGCCCATTCTGCGGACCATAGTCATTCCCATCAGTAGGGCCTCATACTCCGCCTCATTATTCGTTGCCGAGAAGTCCAGCCTTAACGATTTCTCGATAATGATTTTCTCGGGGGATATCAATACCAGCCCAACTCCAGAACCTCTTTGGTTTGCCGCGCCATCAACGTACACTTCCCAATGGGAGGGATTCTGTTGGGAGATCATGCCAACTGATTTTTCATCCATGCCTGACGTGGGCTTTACTTCTTCTAACTGGGGCTCCGTGAACTCAGCCACCAAATCCGCGAGGACCTGTCCCTTGACCGATGTGCGGGGCATATATCTTATATCGAAAGCCCCTAAGATTGTACCCCACTTGGCAATCCGACCAGTGTAATCAGCACTTCGGAGTATAGCTTTGAGTGGGAGTTGAGTGAGAACAATGACCATGTGGGCCTGGAAGTAGTGAGATAGCTTCCGTGTGCCAAGCACTACTGCTAGGATAGCCTTCTCTAGAGGCAAGTAACGAATCTCCGCCTCATACAGCGATTTGCTTACGTAATAAACGGGCCTTTGTACACCAGAGTCTGATCGTATCAATACCAGGCTCACCGCATAAGGAGCTACAGCGATGTAGGCGAACAGTACCTCATCTGGCTCAAGACTGGACATGATTGGTGGCCGAGCTAGATAATCCTTGAGTTGTTGGAATGCCAAAGCACATTCTTCAGTCCATTCGAATCCCTTCCACTTGTTGAGCAGAGAGAAAAAGGGCCGACACCTGTCTGCTGATCTAGAGATGAACCGATTGAGGGCAGCAGTCATTCCGGTTAGTTTTTGAACCTCCTTGGGATTTCGAGGAGCTCGTAGATCGTTGATGGCCTTTATCTGGTCGGGGTTGACCTCAATTCCTCTGTGAGTGACCATGTATCCCAAAAACTTGCCGGACCCCACCCCAAATGAGCACTTAGAAGCATTTAGTCGTAGCTTGTACTTTCGTAGAATTTCAAAGGTACTTTCAAGGTCCTTCACATGCTCGGCCACAACCTTGCTCTTCACCACCATGTCATCTATGTAAACCTCGATATTTTTGCCCAGCTGTGGCTCGAACATCCTCGTCATCATCCTCTGGTAGGTAGCACCCGCGTTCTTCAAGCCAAACGGCATCACTTTATAGTGGTAGTTACCAATAGGGGTGACAAAAGTAGTTTTCTTCTGGTCCTCCGGGGCTAATGGTATCTGGTGGTAGCCTTGGAAGGCGTCTAGGAAGCTCATCCGAGGGTGGCCGACAGTGGCATCTACTAGCTGATCAATTTTCGGCATAGGGAATGGATCTTTGGGGCAGGCCCTATTCAAATCGGTGAAGTCTACGCACACTCGCCATTTCCCACTCTTCTTCTTTACCACCACGGTATTTGCCAGCCATTCAGGATAAAAAACTTCTTTGATAGCCCCAGCTTGTTTGAGTTTCGCTACCTCTTCTCTCACTGCGTCAGCATGTTCCTTGGACGGGCGCCGAATAGGCTGTTTCTTGGGGGTGACCAGTGGATTCACCTTCAAGTGGTGGCATATAAACTCTGGGTCCACCCCTGGGGCTTCGTAAGCACTCCAGGCAAACACATCGAGATTTCGCTTGAGGAACTCTATTAGCTCTTCCCTCTCTTGAAGAGGCAGCTGAGATCCGACTTGAAAGAACCTATCAGGATCATCTCCAATGACCACTTTCGTTAGATCCTCACATCGAGTGCCTTCATCTGGTTCTTCGACGGGCAATCCCCGAGACTATGGTTGCTATAAGTCCCTTCCGGCTACGTCCGAGGACTCGGCTGGGGTCTTATGTTGGATGGCAGCTACCAGGCACTGTCGAGCAACAGACTGGTCTCCTCAGATCTCATGTATCTGCCCTTCTGATGGATATTTGACCTTTTGGTGCAAAGTAGAGGGAACAGCCCCAAGTGCGTGAATCCAAGGTCTGCCTACGAGTGCCGTCTAGGGCGAATATGCGTCCACAACTATAAAGTCCAACTCCACCACCTCGGAGCCGGACTGCACAGGTAAGCGTATCCAGCCTTTCGGGATGACAGGCCTTCCTTCAAAGCACAAGAGGGGGGAATCGTATGGCGTCAGGTCTTGGGGTTTTAGGCCTAGCCCCTTGTAGAGGTCTGGGTACATTATCTCCACAGCACTGCCCTGGTCCACCATCACCCTCTTTACATCGTACCCTCCTATTCTGAGGGTGATGACTAGTGCATCATCATGGGGTTGGATGGTGCCAATCATGTCTTCGTCCGAGAATCCCATAACCAGCGGGGCACCAGAGTTGGCTCTCTTCGGTCCTCGGCTTGACTCCCCTGCGGATGGTCGGCCTACCGACATAACTTTCAATGGCCAGGATCCTGTTCTCCCCGGCGCGGCGAAGACGACGTTTATAGTCCCTAGCGGTGGCTTTGAGGGGTCATCTCTGCGTGGCCCTGAGCCCGTCTGCCCTCGGCCGCTGGAGGGGTGCAAGAGGTGTTTCAGTTTACCATCGCGAACCAGTTGGTCCAGGTGATCCCATAGGCTCCTACAATCCTCCGTGGTATGCCCATGGTCTTGATGGTATTGGCAGTAGAGATTGTGGTTGCGTCTCTCGGGGTTTCCTACCATCTTGTTCGGCCACCTGAAGAATGATTCATTCTTGATTTTTTCCAGAACCTGGTGCACTGGCTCTTTGAACACGGTGTTGACCACTTGAGGATTCGTCGATCCTGATTGCCCGGCAAAATCCCTCCGCGGTTTATTGTAATTGTAACGGTCCGACCTCGAATCCCTCCTCTCTTGGGGGATAACCTTGTCCTTTCCCTTGCCCTGCTGCTGATCTTCTTCAACCCTCTTATACTTTTCTATGCGGTCCATTAGTTGACGCACGTTTGTGACCGGTGTGCCTGATAAAGATGTCCTCAAACCGTGGTCAGTGGGGAGGCCGAGCTTGAACGTGCTGAGGGCCATTGCATCATTGTTGCCCTCCATATCATTGAACATCTCCCAGTAGTTGTTTGAATATGCCTTCAAGGACTCGCCTTCCTGCATGGACAAGGATAGCAGTGAAGAGAAGGGTCTGGCCACTCTTCGGCATGTGACAAAACGGGAGCCGAATGCCTGAGTGAGCTCTTTGAAGGAGTTGATGGAGCCTGCCTTCAAGCCGTCAAACCACCTCATGGCAACAGGCCCAAGACTGGAAGGGAAAACCTTGCACAACATCAGAGCTTCGTCTCTGGAGTAGACAGCCATCCTCTGGTTAAAATGACTCACATGCTCCACGGGGTCAGTTTTACCATTGTAGATGGTGAACGTTGGCTGGTTAAAGCGCCGAGGGAGTCTGGCCTCCTCAATCCTGCGCGTGAAGGGTGACTTAGATATCTGATTCAGAGCCCTGTTCATGGCATCGTTCTCCATGTCCTCACGTGATGGGCTTCTACGTTGCCTCTTACGATGGGACTCCTCTTCATAGGTGTAGGACTCGCTGGCTGGTGTCTTAGATTTATGCTGATAAGAGACATCCTGCTCGTCATCAAGATCATCCTCAGAGTATGAGGAAGCCCGTTTCCTCTTTGCATGGCGCAACTCCCTCTTTAGTTTTTCTACTTCCAGTTGTAAGTCACGGTTCTTCTCTGCATGGGACATGTGACTTCCGCCCTGTGATTGGCTCTGGCTAAGGCGCACAGTGTGTACACTGCCCTCACGATTTTGCCTCCTCTCTAAGTTGACAAAATGGTCCACGTGTTGGGATGCCCTGGATCTGCTTGTTGTTCACCTTGTCCTGCCATCATCAACTGTTGTTTTCACTCTTGCACAAGCTCTCCCCACAGACGGCGCCAATTGTAGGGTCAATTTTCGCAGCCCAAGCCCAAGAAGGTATGGATTTTGAGCCCACTGAACCCAAGACAATAAATTTGTAGAGAGTGGGTGAAAGAGCTAGGCTAACAATGAAATAACAGTATTAAACAGCAATGTTTGTGGGTGAATTTGTATTAGTATGTGCTCGGACAGATGTAAATGCAACGTCCGAAGAGGTGTTTCTCATTCATAAACTTGGGTTACAATTTTTGGAGCTACAGTAATGGAGTACACTCTTTTCTACTTCTGATTTTCGATCCCCCTCTATCAGAGGCACCCTTCTCTTATATAGTACTTCCTTCCTACATCTTCACCGTCCACTTGTTCATCATCTAGACGCCCACTTGAGTGCATGTCCCATCATACTCCCCCTTTAGCCTTGTGTGAGTGGTGGTAGCTGAGAATGCACTGTTCAGGGGTCTTCTCCACATAAATGCGGCCAGGAAGGTAGGTGTAGTGCATTTAATGCGGTGGTTGAAGCTTGTCTCTTAGATATTTCTCTGCTCATGCGTGTCCGAGGTTCATTTCCCTCCTTACATTTGTCGGAAAAGATCACTTGAACTCCCCACACACCTGTCGGGTCGAACTTCTTTGGATCCGAGGATATTGGACTCCTCAGACATATGAACATCTCCTCGGATAGTACGCGTGTTCATCTCCAGACATTCTCCTTTTACACGGCCTCTGACTGAATGTCTTCATCTCCTCGGACGAACAGTGTTCCTCATATAGGGCCTTGGGCCCAATACGTTGGGTTGGGCTTTTCTCCCCCCACAGTATCAAAATGATTGGTTAATATAACATTTCTCTACTCCTGACTTAACGCTTTAATTCACATCTATATATTACTAAAAGCTGAAGCGTAGCGTTTAATGCTGCTGCTGCTCTCACGTTGCGCCACATCAGCTGCCACATCATTTAAAAAAAAATATAATTTGTCCTACAATTTTAAAATGGTTTTTACAATTTTCAGCCCTATAAATGCAGCCCACTACTTATTTATTTACTTCCACTATCACCCTATAATAAATCCAGCTCACTACTTATTTATTTACTTCCACTATCACCCTATAATAAATCTATATAATTAATTCAGCCCACCTCTTATTTATTTAGTTCCACTATCAAGCCCAACCCAACAATTTTCAGCTCTATAAATGCAGCCCACTACTTATTTATTTACTTCCACTTTCACCTTATAATAAATCTAGCCCACTACTTATTTATTTACTTCTACTATCATCTTATAATAAATCTGTATAATTAATTCAGCTCACCTCTTGTTTATTTAGTTCCACTATCAAGCCCAACCCAAAACCTTTTCAATTCAGCTTTAGGGTTTTGTGTGAGCCTTTTTGCTTAAAAAAAAAAAAAAAAAAAAAAAAAAAAAACTTTGAAGCCTTTCAAGCTTTAGGTTTTTTTTTTTTTTTTTCCCAATTTTCCTATAATTGTTTTTAACATTTATTTTTTTAATATTTACACTTCTCCAACCTTTCTCTCTCCCTTATCATTTCATCTCCCCACTACTTCTTCAATCTTTCTCCCTCCCTTACCTTTTCATCTCTCCACTACCCTCTACATTAATATCATTCTTCCTCTTTCCCTTTATCTTCTTTTATTTTTGTCTCTTCTTATTCACACCATTTTACTATAAATTTGTCACTATCTCTTCTATTCAATGCATAGTTTTTCCTCACAAAAAAATGGTTCTCTCTCTCTCTCTGTCTCTCTCTCTCTAAATTTTTTGGTGGATTTTTTTAATTTTTCTTGCATCTCTACTTTAGGTTGATAATTTTTTTTTTTATTTTATATTCTTTAAAACTCTATTTTGGGTTAATGTGATTTAGTTTTGTTTTTAAATTGTTGTTGTTTTTATTTTTATTTTTTATTCTCTTTGATTGTTAAATGTTATCCTATTGCGTTCTAAAGAATTAAATATAGCATATAAAAATAATATTATTCAATTACATAGCATGATTTGGATAATTTGGCATTTATTCTGTTACATAGTATGATTTTTTATAGTGCTCAATTTAGATGATAAACTATGAGACTTTACTAATTTTTGTTTATTTTCTAATCTTTTGTGGTGGACAAAGTACTCTTAATAGTTGTACTAGAAGTACTCTATAATGCCATTCATTTAAATAAAAGCAAAGGTTACCCAAACGAAAATAATTGGTGACAAATTTTAACTTTTGCAATTTTATTTTAATTATTATTATTTTATAACAATACATGTATAGAAATTTAATTCTTAGATTTTGCTAATTGTGGGGGCATTTTTTGCTTCAAGGAAACTCATGAGTACTCCTTAGGCAAATTTTTGCTTTTGTCCCACATTGGAAGGGTTTCCTTCCTCTTAGCACCTTATAAGGCATGAACCAATGGCATTAGAGTACCACTAGTTTGGTTAATTTTTTATTTTGATAATATGTTTTGGGTGGCCGGAATTATAATTTCTACAAAGAAAATAACCTTAAAAGATTATCAAATACAAAATTTTATCATAATATTGGTTCAATTAATCATTGTTAAGTTTTATTAATTTTTTTTAGTTTACGTTTTTTTGGTGTTTTGGATTGTTCCTATAATTACGAAATACATTACTCATTATTAGATTAGTTTAAATTGTAAAAAAAAAAAAAATTTAATAAAACCACCATAAAAATAATTATCACGCGTAACACGCGGGTTTGCGACTAGTTAAAATAAAACCTTACATCATCATTCCACTTTAACAAGTTACAATTTTTTTTGTTACTTTAGCATTGCTAGGCTATAAATTTTGTCAATTTTTCAAGTAATCAAAATAAAAGCCTAGTGTGTGTGTTTGTTTCTAAAAAAAAAAAGGATAGGGTAATTGTCTCACATTGCTTAAGATAATGTGTTGTGTGTAGAATAACTTGCCTCACACTCTCTTAAAAGTTACTATAGCTTTTGAATGGAGTTTGTGGTGTACCTTTGTTTAAAACCCATTTCCTTTTTCCTTGTGTGTGTGTTTGTTTCTTAAAGAAAAAAAAAAAGAAAAGAAGCCTATAAACTGGGCAAAAATGGCGCACTACCACTATTTAGCAAAAATTTAGCAATCTACCATTGTTTTGGAAATATGTAGGGATCTACCACTTTTTTGGAACTCGAGTTTATGAAACTTGAGTTTGTTGTGAGGCTCGAGTTCCATAAACTCGAGTTCTTTGAAAAAATATACTTTGAAAAATTTTGAAAATTTGTTATGGTACTCGAGTTTATAGAACTTGAGTACAATGGAAAACTCAATTTTGCCAAACACGAGTACTTAAAAAGTGGTAGATCTCTATATATTTCTGAAACAGTGGTAAATTGCAATATAGTTTGCAAAAAGATGCTATTTGGCTATTTTCGCCGATAAACTGAGTTACAAATTATGTTTAGGATATATAATTTGAAGTGGACTGAGCAATGCTGCTTCTTTGAAGGGACATCGTGACTTGACAAATTTTTCTTACAAGTTGCCACTGCGACTGGTAATTCTTAAGAAAAGGAAGGAGCACAATTTCGTTATGCTTCGAGAATCTCACTGCGACAATAACTTCAAATTAAGTCATGACCGACCTGAATGACCTGTAAGCATTTTCCACGACGAAAATAAAGCAAACCTCGGTGTCATATATATAGATTGAAAAATCAAAGGAAGACTAGGACCTTTTTTTTTGGAGAATCAGGAAGACTTGTACTTCAGACTTTGAAAGTAGGTTATTTCTCATGTCATACTCAGGCTATTAAACGTGTCTAGTCCATTTATTTATTTATTTTTTGATAGAACTAGTCCATTCATTGGTTGCACTGCAATTTGCATTAATCCAATATCATATTATTCATGGCTTTTGTTCATCCTCACCCTTTTGTTTTCTTACTAATTCTGCTACCAATCTCAGCTATTGCTCAAAACGATCCTGGTTATGTTAACGTTGGCGACTCTCTCACTGCAACTGATGAGAACAGCACTTCATGGCTATCGCCTTCTGGTGATTTTGCCTTCGGATTTAGCCCATTGGACCAAAAGGATCTCTTCCTTCTTTCCATTTGGTTTGCTAAAATACCAGACAAAACCGTAGTTTGGTATGCTAGACTAGATAACCCTGTACCCAGGGGATCAAAAGTGGAGCTAATCACTGATCGTGGGCTAGTTCTTACTGGCCCACAAAACGATGAGTTGTGGACAACTAATTCCACTGGCACTCTCTTTGGTTTCATGAACAATACAGGCAACTTTGTGCTTGAAGATAGCGGCTTCAATAAGTTATGGGAGAGCTTCAAGAATCCCTGGGATACGATGTTACCTGCACAAATTATGGAAATGGGAGGGGTGCTTTCTTCTCGACAATCAGAGACCAACTTTTCCAAAGGCAGGTTCCAGCTACAATTGCGTGTTGATGGGAATCTTGTTCTCCGTACAATCAACTTGCCCACTGACCATGGTAATGAAGCTTATTATGAAAGTCAGACTACTGCTGGTGATAATGGTACATTGAGTCCTGGTAAAGAACTGGTCTTCAATGAGTCAGGCTACATGTACATTCTGAAAGATGATAACCAAAGAGTTGCTCTGAGACCGGCAAGGGTAGAATCAACTGCTGATTTTTATTTTAGAGCAACTCTCAACTTTGATGGAGTTTTCACCCAATATTCTCACCCAAGGACTTCCAATGCCAGTGGAAGTTGGAATCCGATCTGGTCTGTGCCAGATAATATTTGTGCTGCCAGTAATGCAAAAACAGGTAGTGGCACTTGTGGTTTTAATAGTATATGCACCCTCAAGCCAGATCGAAGGCCGATGTGTACATGCCCCAAGGGATACTCCTTTCTCGATCCAAATGACCCATATGGCACCTGCAAACCAGACTTCATACAAGGCTGTGAAGAAGATGAGCTAAGTCCTGGAAAAGATCTTTATTCTTTTGAAGTGCTAAAAAATACAGATTGGCCATTCTCAGACTATGCATACATGAGGCCTTATACTGAAGATCAATGCAAAAAGTCCTGCATGGAAGATTGTATGTGTGCTGTTGCCATTTTCAGATTAGGTGATAGCTGTTGGAAGAAGAAGCTGCCTCTCTCAAATGGGAAAGTCGACCGCAACCTTAATGGTGGGCTGGCTTTTATCAAAATCAGAAACAATAATTCCATCACACTTCCAGATGATCGATTGCCAAATCCAAAACCAGAAAATAGGAATCAGAATAATTTGATCCTCATGTGGTCAATGCTTCTTGGTGGTTCTGTGTTTGTTAACATTATTTTAATTGTTGCAATTTGTCTGGGTTTTTTCTTCATTTATCATAAGAGGCTCAAAAGACCTATACTAAATGTTGATGCTGTGGAGATGAATTTGCGATGTTTTACTTACAAAGAACTTGTAGAGGCTACAGATGGTTTCAAAGAAGAATTGGGAAGGGGAGCTTTCGGCATTGTTTACAAAGGAGCAATTCAAATGAGTTCTAATGTCCTTGTGGCAGTCAAAAAGTTAGATAGTTTGTTTCAAGAAAATAGTGATAAAGAGTTCAAAACTGAAGTGACTGTGATTGGTCAAACACATCACAAAAACCTAGTTCGATTGATTGGGTTCTGTGATGAGGGGTTACATCGATTATTGGTATATGAGTTCTTGAGCAATGGCACTTTGGCAAGTTTTCTTTATAGAGACTCAAAACCCAGTTGGAATCTAAGAGTACGAATTGCAATTGGGATTGCCAGAGGACTCTTGTACTTACATGAAGAGTGCAGCACCCAGATTATCCATTGTGATATAAAGCCTCAAAATATACTTCTTGATGACTATTACAATGCTCGAATTTCTGACTTTGGATTGGCAAAATGTTTGATAATGAACCAAAGCAAGACTCATACTAACATTAGAGGAACAAAAGGATATGTTGCACCTGAATGGTTTAGGAACATGCCAATCACAACCAAAGTGGATGTTTATAGCTATGGTGTCATGCTACTAGAGATAATTTGCAGTCGAAGAAGCGTAGATTTGGAGACAATTAGGGAACAACAAGCAATTTTGACTGATTGGGCTTATGACTGCTATCGAGAAGGAAGACTAGATTCTCTTGTTGAATATGATGTGGAAGCATTGGATGATAGAAGGAAGCTTGTGAGGTTTTTGATGGTTGCCATTTGGTGCATTCAAGAAGACCCATTTCTTAGACCTACCATGAGGAGGACGGCAGAGATGCTTGAGGGTGTTGTTGAAGTACCGGTTCCACCAAGCCCACATCCTTATAGTAAGACTAATTAATCATGTATTTATCACTTCATACAAGATTGTTTTCAATCACTTTGTAAACCTGACTTCTTGTTTGCAGTTATGATTGTTTTTATAATAATAATTAGTCGCATATCCGTGTAATGCATGAGAATAAATAATTATTTTGTTTATGGTATAATATTATATGTTTTTAGACCTCTCAAACACAACCAGATTAACCTAGTTATTTAGCAGCAACTGAATCGATCATCAAGTTCTTGATATAATCAAGATATAATCTTGATTCTTAATGCAAAACACATTTTTCTTCCCTTTTATTTTTATTTTTGAAAAGAATAACAAAAACATCCTAGAATGAAATGCATGAATGTTATGCAATGCAAATCCTAGAAAAAAAACAAAGAGAACAAAAACATCAAAGAAGAAAGGTTACAAAGAGTAGAGCAATGAAGCACAAGGATCATGTTAGAAAAACTAAATTAGATAGAGCCTTTTGCATCCAAAATGATGGAAATTTAGACCCTTTAAACAACCAGATTGCGTAGCCTAGATTAATTAGCCAAGTTGTTACTTAGTCAAATTATGCAATTCTAGGTTAAAGCAATTATACAATCATATCAAAATAATAAAGCAGCGGAATAATAAAAGACACAATGATATGATCACCCCACGGCAAAAACCTGGGGAGGATTTGACCCACCGATCCTCAAGGCAAACCAGAATTCACTATGAAAGAATTGAAGTTCTTACAAAAGGACTACAAGCTCCCCGCTCGACTTCCTAATGCTACCCACCAGTAGAACTTACTGACACGACCACGTGCAAGCTCCGAATCCACGGACTCCTTCTTTCTTGAATTCCTTAATCAGTTACAAGCTCCCCGCTTGTTTTTCTTTTAAGTTCAAATGGTTGCAACTATAATGATCTTCAAGATGTTGAAATCATCTCTACCTTGAAAACCCTAAGTTTTGTGTAAAGGAAGGCTCCTCAAAGATCTCACACAAGATTCACACAAAACAGTAATGTATGAGCAACAAAGCAATATAGACAACCTTCAAAAACGTGGCTAGGGTTTAGTTTATATATCTAGGGTAAAAACATAAAACCCTAAACGTTTAATGAAGTATGGCTGAGTTGGAAATTCTGCAGAAAAATCAACCTGTGCGATTTTCGATCGATCGAGTCTATTCTTTGATCGATCGAGCCAGGCCGAAAGTCCCAAGTACTTTTGCAGCCACTCGATTCCAACTTTACAATAATAAACCAACTTTGAGCAAGCCTAAACAAGACTAAATATATTGTTTTGATCATGGTTTGCCAACATTACAAATTAGAGTTCTAAATACATAAAATCCTAAGACCTTAGAACCTAACAAACTCCCCCTTTGGCAATCCGTGACAAAACCCTAATTAAAAACTCAAAGTTTTACAAGTAAAAAGCCCTTTACAAAGATAATGCTCATAAATTCAAATTTAGCCTAACTACTATCCATCGGTTGCAAGTGTAGACAGCAGCTTAGTTGAATCAACCTGTATATTCCTGAAATACTCAACAAACGCATAAACGCATGTGTGACAGAAAAGAGTAAAACAACAGGTATAACATTCTTGTAAGATTCACACAACACAAAATAAATACATATATGAATGATCAACTCATAAATATAAATCAATACGCAGTGAATCACAAAGCAACAAGAATCAATAAAAAATAACATGTATATCAAACAATGTTACTCCCCCTAACATGAATATCCCCAAAAATGATATACAAAGTGAAGCACCTAGATACAATCTAAAAACTCCACAAGCTCCTCAACAACAAAAAGTAACAAAAAATCTCCCCCTAACTACAAAAACTCCTCTACAAGTCAAAACTCCACTCCCCCTTTTTGTGACGGAATGCCAAAGGCCAATCACAAGTCGCCATCAAAAGGAGGTGGTGAGGGTGAATGAAGACGCGTAAAATCAGATCAGAGAGCACGAATCTCGTCTAGCAAGTCCACCAAAATCTGACCATGAGCCGCCTGAACGGTCATGACAGTCTCCAAAGTACGACGAACATCAAAGTCGGCTGAAGGAGGTGGAGGAACATCAGCAGCAACAGCATCATCACCAACTGGATTAGGAACATTCTCACCAGCAAGACCTGTAGAAGAAGAAGGAGGAGGTGCGCTACCAGACGGCTCAGACCTAGGGTGTTTAGAACCAACTCGAAGATGAGCGGCCCTCTGTTTAAGAAAAGACGCACCTATGGGAGCTATCACATGAACAGGCTCAGAGGAAGGGAAGCCACTAAGATCAAGATAGAGTAAAATCCTATGAATGAAAATAGGATGTACAAGAGCATGAGCAGTAGATGAACTCCTATAGACATCATTCAAAGAACGAAGAAAAAGATGGGGAAAACTAATAGGAGCATCAGTAACCAAGGCATACAAAAAGACACACATCTCAAGAGGAATGGTGTGAACATGAGAAATGGGCCAGATAGAATGACACGCTATCCTAAAGAACAGATAGTGCAACCCGGAGAGCTCAGCAGAAGTGATCCGAGGATCAGAACCCCACTGGACAGTAGTCCCAGTGATGTAAGACAAAACATCGCTCAGCTCGGGAGACTCGTCATATGGATAGACAGGATGCTGGACCAATGGTACCCTAGAGCATCAGCCACTACCTGAGGTGTAATGGTGTACTCTACGCCTCGTATCCAACTCTTTACTAAAGTGTTGGAATCATAGATGCGGATAGAGATGTTCGAATAGAACTCTCTAATCAAGGCAGAAGGTGGAGGAGGATTAGAAACATCCACCAAGGGTAACCAGCCCCTACGCTCAAAGTTTGCCCTAATGGCAGGAACAAGTTCATCTAAGTGAACAGAACGCTCAGCCCATATCTTTCTCCTAACGTTTAGCTTCTCATAAATCTCTTGGTTTTTCTCACTCGGAAACTTCTCACGGTCAAAGGAAGGAGGGGGTGAAGGAGAAGGTGAGGGAACATTCCTACGGGCTCTAGTCTTCCTAGGCATGATGCTAAGGAAAGGACAGAGACACAAAGTGAAAACCAAAAGAAACACAAGAAAAAACAAAACCAAGGGCAGACTGCAAGTCAGCACAAAAATCAATAGAATGAAAATCTATATGATGCATGAACAATTTACAATGCCATGATGCATGTACTAATGCAGTAAGCAATTAAGTTTAATTGAGATTAAATTGACAAAATTGGCTTGAACAGGGAATTTCTATCAAAAACCCCAAAAATTGAAAACCACTTGTTGAAAATTTTTTAACAATTGATGAATTGAGCATTACAAGACACAGCACATAGATTATAATGCTTAATTACATCAATACAACAAGCCAATTTCATCAAATTCTACCCAATTTAACAAAAGCCCCAAATCGGATCAAGAACAAACCCTAGATTTTTCAATTTTTCACCAAACTCAAAATTGATCAAATTAACAAGAAAGGATCATGTTTATGATGTGTCCCCACAAAAACCCAATGATCAATTGCATAAAATAAGGCTTGAATCAACAGAAAATCCCAAAAATGTAAAGTCTGAAAATCTCCCTTAAATGCATGGATTTATGCATGAAATCATGAAAATAAAATCAAAAGGAAGGGCAAAAGAGTCTTACCGTCTTGAGGAAAGAGATTCTTTGCAAAAACTTCGGATGAAAACGACAAAAATTGGAACTATTGAGCTTGCCTCGTCGAAGAGAGAGAGAAAAAGTTTGAAAAAGATTTGAAAAGTGTTTGAAAAAGTCAGATCTGTTCTTTTAAAAAAGCTTCTCCACGATATTCGATTGATCGAAAATTACATTCGATCGATCGAATGTGACAGTCATTTTTAAACAAAATAGAGCACTTTTTCAATTGATCGAAAATCAGACTGGATCGATCGAACTGGGCAGAGGCTCACTAAATTTAGAAAAAAAACACAGTTTTGAAAGACACAAACCTAATTTTGAAAAACAACTCCTCAAAGCATTAAACAATGAAAGCAAAATGCATGAGTATAAGATGGAATGCTTTTTCAAAAACCCAAAATTTTAAACCCAATTTTCTCAAAACAAGTTTCAATCATTCTCCCATTGAATTTTCTCAAGCAACAAATATGTTGTGCACAAATCTCAAGATATTCTCAAACTTGGTTGGTCAGACCAAGAACACACACACTAGCATGTACAGTGTTTAACAAAGAGTAACTTGTATAGTGTGTGATACTAGCAGAAAACTTGAGATACATGTGAGGTGATATGTGAATAGCAATCAAACACAAAGTCTACACAATTCATCATATAGAATTTAAAAGAGACTATCACCTAAAGAGTTACATCCTATAACTCCCACATCTCCTAAAACAAAAGCTTGCAATCATGTAAGTTTCTTGCATTTATGCCTCTTATTTGTATGAATTGGCCTAATAGTACACACCGGTTTGAATTAAGTGAATTGGCATCAAGCCTAATAGTACACACCAGTTTTAATTTAATTGAGGCTACACCTTATGTTCTTTTTGTGCATGTGCTACACTTTCTCGAGCACAAAATCTTATGATATGCACTAAAGTGTTCATGATTGGCTAGTGAACAGTGGTGAGATGGTTATTTATGCCTTTCTCAAAAGAATCAAGTCCGACAGTCAAATAACATATGACTTCATGATTAAGACAAAGTGATTAAAAACCACACACATCTTTCCCACACAACATGCACTACAAAGCTTCAACTAGTCAAGTGCAATAAATAAGCTCATCAAAGCTAAACAAGGTACACAAGACATGACATGTGTAAAAAGATAGACCAACCTTGTTTTTCAAAAATCAAGAAAGATAGTGTCAAACATAATTTTTGCTTTCTCCTTTTCCCTTTTTTTTTTCTTTTCTTTTTATTTTATTAAAAGAGAAAACAAATAAATCCTAAAATGAAATGCCTGAATGTAATGCAATGCAAGTCCTAGAACAAAAAAAACAAAAACCAAAGAACAATGGTCACAAAAGAATAGAGCAATGAAGTACAAGGACCAAGAAAGCCAAAAACAACTTAGGGACATCGAAGAACACCAATCACTTGACGAAGTGTCTCAAACTTACTTCCATCAAGAGGTTTGGTAAAGATGTCAGCGTTTTGACGATCGGTAGGGATATACTCAAGAACAACAATTTTCTTTTCAATGTGTTTGGTCTTAGAGTGTTGAACAGGATTTTTAGATATATCTATAGCACTAGAATTATCACAATAGACAACCATGGTGTCTTGAGGAATCCCATAATCACTCAAAAACTTTTTCATCCAAAGGAGTTGGGAATAGCAACTCCCAGCAGCAATATATTCTGCGTCAGGAGTGGATAAAGAAACAGAATTTTGTTTCTTACTCATCCAAGCCACAAGATTGGCTCCAACATAAAAACACCTCCAAGTGGTGCTTTTTCTATCATCAGCATTCCCAGCCCAATCAGAATCAGAAAAACCAGCAAGAGACAAATTTGACTCTTTGCTATAAAACAATCCATAATCACAGGTTCCACTCACATATTTGATAATTTTTTTAACAGCATTTAAATGAGAAACCTTAGGATTAGACTGAAATCTAGAACAAACACCAACACTATAAGAGATATCAGGCCGACTAGCAGTTAAATACAAAAGACATCCAATCATGCTTCTATACAAAGTAATATCAACAGACTCACCTGATGGATCTAGTGTTAATTTTGCATTTGCAGCCATTGGTGTTCTAGCACGAGCAGCTTTGTCCAGTCCAAATCTTTTGACTAAATTCCTTGCATATTTAGCTTGATTGATATAGATTCCGGACTCTGTTTGCTTTACCTGCAATCCCAAAAAGTAAGTCAATTCACCAACCATGCTCATTTCAAACATTGCCTTCATTTCATCTGCAAAAGAATGAGCAAGAGAATCATTAGTAGCACCAAAAACAATGTCATCAACATAAATTTGAGCTACAACAAAACCAGTCTTATCATTTCTTATGAAGAGAGTTGTATCTGCAGATCCCCTTTTGAATCCATGCTTAGTGAGATATGCAGTCAATCTATCATACCAAGCTCTAAGAGCTTGTTTCAAACCATAGAGGGCTCTCTTCAACTTGTATACATCATCCGGTCTGTGAGGATCCACAAATCCCTTAGGTTGCTCAACATACACCTCTTCTTGTAACATCCCATTTAAGAAAGCACTTTTGACATCCATTTGATACAACTTGAAGTTTAGATGACTTGCAATGGCCAACAGTATCCGAATGGATTCCAATCTTGCAACTGGTGCAAAGGTCTCATCAAAGTCAATTCCTTCCACTTGTGTGTACCCTTGTGCAACAAGTCTTGATTTGTTTCTAATCACGATGCCATGTTCATCTGACTTGTTCTTAAAGATCCATTTAGTTCCAATCACATTTACATTTTCAGGCCTAGGAACTAATTCCCACACATCATTCCGAACGAATTGATGAAGTTCTTCATGCATGGAATTTACCCAATCAGCATCTTGAAGAGCTTCATCTACCTTTTTCGGTTCAAATTGGGACAGATAATATGAGTGAATGATCACATTCAAGGCTTTTGATCTCAATCTCATGTTATCGTTCAGGCTACCCAATATATTTGTGGAAGGATGATTCAATCTCACTCTAGAGGATGGACGTTTAACAAGAGATGTTGTAATACCTTTCTGTTCAAATAGAGGACTCAGCTCACTTTGTACCTGTCGAGTGTCATGAACCGGAGTGGATGGTTCTGAACTTGATGGTACTGAGACTGTATCATTCAACACCAGCAGCTTTTCCTCACTATGTTTCCCAACATACTCAGTAAGAGGAGAATCATTAACTTCTAAAGACTTATCTTGAGCAGGAACAGTGCTTTCTGAAGATGCTTCTGAACATACTTCATCATTTATCACAACATTTGAAGATTCAATGACTGTTTTGGTTCTCAGATTGTACACTCTATAAGCTCTACTGGTGGAAGAGTATCCTAGAAAGTATCATTTGTCACTCTTTGCATCAAACTTTTCTAGGTTCTCTCTATCACGTAGAATGTAACAGTCACTGCCAAATATCCTGAAATACTTGACAACAGGTTTCTTCCCTCTCCAGAGTTCATAGGGAGTTTTCTTGGAGTCAGGTCTAAAATACACCCGGTTGAGTGTATGGCAAGCAGTGTTGACTGCTTCTCCCCAGAAGGACTTTGGCAATTTTTTGTTGTGTAGCATGACTCATGCCATCTCCTGAACAACTCTGTTTTTCCTCTCCACAATCCCATTCTGTTGAGGTGTCTTGGGTGATGAGAACTCTTGGTGAGTGCCTTGATCATTGTAGAAAGTAGCCAGCTTGGTATTCTCAAATTCTCTTCCATGATCACTTCTGATTCTAGCTATCACAGTATCTTTCTCAACCTGCAATTTCTTGCATAGATGTATCATCTTCTCAGGAGCCTTTGCTTTATCCTTCAAAAGCACAACCCAAGTATATCTAGTAAAGTCATCTACAACAACTAGAATATACTTCTTTCCACCCAAACTTTGAACTCTGGCAGGACCCATGAGATCAATGTGTAATAACTCTAAAGGTCTTGAAGTTTGAACACTAGTCACAGACGGATGCTTGGATTTTACTTGTTTACCTATCTGACATGGTCCACAAATGCACTTATCAATCTTCTCAAATTTAGGTAAACCGATAACTGCCTCACACTTGGAAATCTTCTCTAACTGCTTATGACTGGCATGCCCCAACCGTTGATGCCACAAATCAACTTGATCAATCTTTGCACTAAAGCACTTGTTGTTTACACTTGGTGTTATGCCATAACAGTTGTCAGCTGTCCTTACACCAACACACATACAGTCACCTCCTCCATCAAGTATCTCACATTCATACTTGGTGAAAAGAACATTTAAACCATTGTCGCAAATCTGACTTATGCTGAGTAAATTGGCCTTCAATCCATCAACATACCAAACATCTTCAAACACTGGCAATCCTGGAATGTCCACAGTACCAATGCCTCTGATGACAGATTTACTTCCATCTCCAAAAGTGACTGTCTCAATCTTTCCTTCAAAGAGTGTTTTGAATAAACCTTTATTTCCTGTCATGTGCCTGGAACAACCACTATCCAAATACCAAAGATAAGAATCACGTGCCTTTAAGGCGGTTAAAACAGTCTAACATACATAATTCTTATCACATGTGATTATGCCAAGATACTTAAAGAAAGATTTAACAAAAACAACAAAAGGCAAAGATAACAAATAGATAAGTTGACAAATAAGCAAAAAGATTTTCCAAAAATCCATGACAATAGGGGTCAAGGATCAGCTCAGAGATAAAAAATCTCAGACAAAAAGAGCTACCCGCTCTGATACCACTTGATGGAAATTTAGACCCCTTAAACAACCAGATTGCGTAGCCTAGATTAATTAGCCAAGTTGTTACTTAGTCAAATTATGCAATTCTAGGTTAAAACAATCAAATAATCATATCAAACATATAAAGCAACGGAATAATAAATAACACAATGATATGATCACACAGGAAACCATACGGTAAAAACCTGGGGAGGATTTGACCCACCGATCCTCAAGGCAAACCAGAATTCACTATGAAAGAATTGAAGTTCTTACAAAAGGACTACAAGCTCCCCGCTCGACTTCCTAATGCTACCCACCAGTAGAACTTACTGACACGACCACGTGCAAGCTCCGAATCCAAGGACTCCTTCTTTCTTGAATTCCTCAATCAGCTACAAGCTCCTCGCTTGTTTTTCTTTTAAGTTCCAATGGTTGCAACTGTAATGATCTTCAAGATGTTGAAATCATCTCTACCTTGAAAACCCTAAGTTTTGTGTAAAGGAAGGCTCCTCAAAGATCTCACACGAGATTCACACAAAACAGCAATGTATGAGCAACAAAGCAATATGGACAACCTTCAAAAACATGGCTAGGGTTTAGTTTATATACCTAGGGTAAAAAACATAAAACCCTAAACGTTTAATAAAGTAGGGCTGAGTTGGAAATTCTGCAGAAAAATCAACCTGTGCGATTTTCGATCGATTGAGTCTATTCTTCAATCGATCGAGATAGGCCGAAAGTCCCAAGTACTTTTGCAGCCACTCGATTCCAACTTTACAATAATAAACCAACTTTGAGCAAGCCTAAACAAGACTAAATACATTGTTTTGATCATGGTTTGCCAACATTACAAATTAGAGTTCTAAATACATAAAATCCTAAGACCTTAGAACCTAACACAAAACTTTTTAGATGCAACTCTTGCATTGGAGTTATTATTCACATTAAAATGATGACCAACTCCAAGATTGGAATAAAGGTTTAAAGCCTTTACCAACTCACCAATAAGTACCATAGGATCTTGTGCTTGAGGCACAGGTACTTTTGGTTTATTTGCTCGCTTAGCAGCTTGCAACTTAAAACAGTTTGGACGAATGTGCCCAGACTTTCCACAAAAATGACAAACCCATGCAGGTCTATTATACATCTTGTCCTTAGGAGGGTTAGGAGCCTTAGCAGCTTGCAACTTAAAACAGTTTGGACGAATGTGCCCAAAATTTCCACAAAAATGACAAACCCATGTATGTCTATCATACATCTTGTCCTTAGGAGGGTTAGGAGCCTTAGGTTTAGACTCTTGAAGATCAACCGTAATCTTCCTAGGAGGTGTAACTTCTGCCTCTTTGACAATTTCATTCACAGGAGGCTTAGAAGAAGAAACAAAATTTATGGAATGATTTTTAGTCACAGAGATTCTATCTTCAAAACCTAGACTAGTTTTGTCTAAGGGAGACTTCTGAATACTCAACATATGTTCAAGTTTGGAACTAGCAGACCTATTTGTTTGTTCTCTAGCAACAGATAATTCAAGTTCCAAATTTTTAACTTTATCAATCAATAACATGTTCTCAGTCTTCACCTTATCAAGCAATTCATTAGCATTAAACAATTTCAAGAGCAAATTCTTTTTATCAAGTTCAAGAGATGCAATTTTCTGTAAGCCTAAATCAACATTCATAGCATCCTTTGTAGCAACTTTGCAAAGCTTATTGTAGGTTTCTTGCAAATCTGCATCCTCAGAGAGTTCCCCATCAGAAGGGTTCTCTTCAATAGCAACACTTTCATTAACTACAGCAGTAGCTATGAAAGCAATGGAATTTCCATCCTCATTACTACCAAACTCATTGTCAAAAACTTCATCATCACTAAGGGTTACAGTCATAGTCATAGCCTTATCTTTAGACCTCAAGAATTTAGGATATTTTGATTTCACATGTCCGTAACCTTGACAACCAAAACATTGTTGACCCATAGAATTATTAGAGGTTTGACCTACTTTCTCTTTAGGTTTTTCAGTGTTATTCACCTTAGTGGGATCATTCCTCCTAAAATTTATAAGTTCAGCATTGTTTTTACCTCTTACCCTTCTATTGTTGCTCCTAAGAAAGTTTCTAAAGTTCTTGGCAAGATTTGCAATCTTTGTAGCGGAGAGCTCATTATCAAATCCATTCACATCAACATCATCAACAGACTTAAGAGCCATTGATTTGGATTTGCTTGTCTTAGGTAGGTCCAACTCATAGGACTAAAGAGATCCTACAAGTTCATCAACAGGGATGGAGTCCACATCCTTGCTTTCAGTGATGGCAGTCACTTTGGGTCTAAAGTCCTCAATCAAAGATCAAAGAATCTTCCTAACAATTTTAGGTTGATCATAGATTTCGCCCAAATTATAAGCAGAGTTAACAATATCATTCAGTTTAGCATAGAATTCATCAAAACTTTCATCATCAGACATTCTAATACTTTCAAACCTAGTAGTTAACTGCTGCAGTTTGTTAATCTTAACTGCCTTTGTGCCTTCATGCACAATTTGGAGAATATTCCATGCAGTATGAGCAACCTCAACATTAGAGATTCTCTTGAATTCCTCCATAGAAACAACATTAAAAATAGCATTCATGGCTTTGCTATTAAAAGCGGCTGCTTCTTTCTGAGAAGTTTGCCACTCACTAACAGGAGTAGTGGGCTTCTCCCATCCGTATTCAACGGAATTCCAAACTCTCTCATTAATAGATTTCAAGAATGCTTTCATCCTTACTTTCCAATAAGCATAATTACTCCCATCAAAATGGGGTGAGATAACAAGAGAGTGACCGTGTTCCATGACAACAAGGATCAAGGATCAACGCTTAGATCAAATGATCTAAACACTAGAGCTAACCCGCTCTTATACCACTTATGCATTTTTAAACCCCTTAAACACAACTAGATTAACCTAGTTATTTAGCCAAGTGATTAACTTATGTAAATTATGTAGATCTAGGTTAACACATATAAATCATATCATTGAACAAAGCGGAAAATAAATAACACAATAATATGATAACCCAGGAAAACCAAACCGATAAAAAACCTTGGGAGGATTTAACCTAGCTATCCTCAAGGTAAAACAGATCCACTATGAAAGAATTGAAGTTTACACAATAGGGACTTAGACCACTAACATTCTATTGTTATCACGAGTAGGAAACTTACTACCACGACCACGTGACAGCTTCAAGTCCACAGACTACTTCTTTCTTGGATTCACAGCATCCACAAGTACTCCCACTTGTGTTTTCTTTAAACTCTTTATGCAGTAACTGAATCGATCATCAAGTTCTTCACTTAATATTGATTCTTGATAATCCTAAGTATATGTGAAGGCAAACACCTCGAGATCTAACAAGAGATTCACATACACAACATAAACAACGACTACAAAACGTGGCTAGGGTTTTTCCTTTTATACTTAAGGCAAAACATAAAACCCTACACGTTATATGAGCTTGGGTTGAGTTGGAAAATTCTGCAGAAAAATAATCTGCACGAGCTTCGATTAATCGTGTCTAATTTTTGTTCGAACGAGCTAGGTAGATTTACACAATAAATCTTGCAGTACACTCGATTCCAACTTTACACATAAACACACTTTGAGTAAGTCTAAAACAAGACTAAACATTTTGATCATGATTTGCCAACATTACAAAATGAAGTTCTAATACATTTAAAACTAAAGTCTTAGAACCCAACAAATATATAATTTGTTCTCTAAATTTTGTTGAAAATAATTTGTTTTCTCAAAAAATTAAACAATTTCTAAAATTATTTTTTATTTACCTAAAATACATCATTATTTTATTTTTTGGATTTTTTGGATTGATATTATTCATTTTTTAGGTAGTTTATATTTTTATAAATCATGTTATGGTTGCGTTATATTTTCCTTTTTTTTTTTTTTTTCTTTTGTGCAGCTAAACTATTTAGGTTTCAAATTTATTCTTCAAAATTTTCATTCTCTTAAAAGAGATTTTCATGATAATCAAAATTTATCACAAAAGAACACTTACTATTACTCAAATAGTATGTTAGGACATATGTGATTCACTTGTTAGGAACATATGTCACTATTTTATGTAATTGGCTAATCCTTTGACAAAACGCACTTTACTTGTATTTGGGTAGATTTAGGATGTGTTTAATACTTCAAGAAACTCAAGATCAAGTGTTGAAGCCATGCAAGTCTGTCCAAGATTCAAGCTGAAAAGTGCAAGTTCATTAAAGCTCGACAGCTAGTATCTATCGAGCTTGAAGAGCTGTTCCAACCTCATAGCTCGACAGCTGCTTGACAGATGGCTATCTGTCGAGGTTTATGAAAAACAGAGTTTCAGTTCTGTTTTGACTCTAATCCATGATTATGTGTTTGGACTTTCTTTTCTCACAACCCTAGACATATAAAAGGATTATTTTAAGGGCTGTTAAAGGAGACACAAGCTGCACAGGTGTTGAGCAAAGTTTGTTCAAGCAAATTGTAAGCGGAGACAGAATTTGCCCTACTTCATCATTCTTGTGAAGAAGTTGCTGTGTTTGTGCACCGTAGGGTTTTGTAACCAAGCATCTTCTTGATTTTCATCGTCTGGATGAACTGAAGAACTTTGCAGCCAACAACTCTCTCTAGTTTGTGATTGAAGTCGCGTACTGGGTTCTGCGCAATTGGTTAGTCACGTACTAGGAGCTGTGCATTAAAAGGAGAGATTGTCACTACAGAACAAGTTCAATTGGGTATTGGGGTAAGGGTTCAACTGTAGGTTGGTATAAGGTACTGAGATTCTTTTACTTGTAACCGCTTGTTTTGATAATAGTTGATTCTCGGGAGTAGTGACTTTAAAATCACCCGTTGGGGTTTTTGCCGTGTTAGTTTTCCCAATTCGTAAACAGATCACCGTGTCAATTTATTTTCCTCTGCACTTAGTTTAATTGGTGATTTGTTTGTGTTACCACGCACTTTGCATGTTAATTTGATTAATTAATAAACTTGGCTAATTAATCAATTAATTAATCATAAGGGGTCAATATGTTTTTGGCCTATCAAGTGGTATCAGAGCAGGCACACTCTGATTAGGGTTAATCTTTACTGTGTTGATCTATTGACCCCTATTTATCATGAATAGAGGACAGTCATTAATTATACCTCCTTTATTTGATGGCATTAACTATGCATACTGGAAAGTACGCATGGGAGCTTTCTTGCAGTCTTTAGATGAGAATGTGTGGCAAGCTATAGAGATTGGCTGGACCAAGCCAAAGGAAGCGCCGACTGATTGGGATGATGCTGAGATCAAGGCTGCAAATTTCAATAGCAGAGCATTGAATGCCTTATTCAATGCGGTCACCAATGAGGAATTCAAGAAGATATCCTCCACTGAAACAGCTAAGGAAGCATGGACTATCCTCCAGACAACCTATGAGGGAACAAAGGCTGTCAAGGACTCGAAGCTTCAAAGGCTCTCTACTAGCTTCGAAGAGATAAAAATGGAGGAGGATGAGTCGTTTAATGAGTTCTATGCCAAGCCTCAAGGACATAGTGAACTCAGCTTTCAATTTTAGGGAAACCATTCCTGAACCCAAGATTGTGAGAAAGGTGCTTAGATCTCTACCCGAGAGATTCTATGCCAAGATCACTGCGATTGAGGAATCAAAAGACATTGACAAGATTCCTTTGTCAGAGTTGGTTGGTAATTTGTAGACCTATGAGTTAGGTTTAACAAGAATTGGCAAGTCGGGTAAGGGTAAGAGCATGGCATTGAAGGCTAAGAGCAGTGACACTGATGAGTCATCAGATGATAAGGATTTTAAGATGAAGTCCTACATTACAAGGCAATTCAAGAAGTTCATGAAGAATGCCAATGGGAAGGGCTTCAACAAGGACCGTAGGCAATCTAGCTCTTCATAGTTCAAGAGCTAAGATAAAGGGAAGAAGAATATGAGGGATGGCGGTCAGTATACTGTTCCTTCAGGACCAAAGTGCTTTGAGTGTCAAGGTTACGGTCATATGAAACAAGAGTGCCCTACATATCTCAAGACCATTGGGAAGAGTAAGGCACTTGCTGCTACCTTGAGTGACACCGAGCATAAGGATGATTCTGACAATGAGGATGACGGAATCCTGAATGCCTTCACTGCCACTGTCAATCCTACTGAGGGGACTGTTGAAGATGTAGATGAAGAAGAGGAATTGGTGGAGTCCAAGTTTGAGAAGATGGATGAATAAGATGACATCCACACAGCCTATGCAAAGTTGTACAAGGTCTTAGAAAAGGATGAGAAGTTGTATAGGTTGACTACCAAGAAGCTTAGTGATGTGGAGCTTAAGCGTGAAGAGCTTTCTACAAAGTTTGATGAATCTAATCAGACTATTGGAGCACTGAGGTTTGAGAACAACTTTTTGGTTGGAAAGATTAAAAAGCTTGAGGCAGAACTGTTCCAAGTCAGAGCTCAGCTAGAAAGGACTTCAAGTGCGAAGCTTGGCGAGATACTCAGCATTCAGAAATCTGCTTCAGATCAAATCGGTTTAGGGTATGATTTCTCTTCTCCTAGTATTGCATTTACTAGTACTACTGTTTTTGTTTCTCATAGTAATAATGTTGAAATTGAGAACAATGATGTTAAAACTAATTTAGCTAGTGGGAATATAGACAAAGGTAAATCTATCTTAGGAGCACCCCCTAAACAAGATAAGAAAGAAGTTAAAAACCCTAGGGCTAAGAAGACTAACTCTCAAAAGCCTAAACAGAAGAAGCAGCATCTCTGTCATCATTGTGGAGTTGCCGGTCATACTCGACCAAATTGCTATAAGTGGTTAGCCACTCAACAGAGCAACGACATGATAGCATCTGGAAGCCAGAATCAGCTTCAATCCTCTCTTGCTCCCCTTGGAGATCTTCTCAAAGCCCTCATGTTCCTTTCGAACTTGAACGGTTTCAATTCTTCTCCCTCACCATCGGATCAAGGATTTGCTAGACGGAAAGGTTCTTCCAAGGTGTGGAAGGAAAAGGGCTCCAAGTGATTCTATCACTTTCTTCTCTCTCTTCGTGTTTTTGTTTTTGCATAACTTGTGTGTTTTGCTTTTATTTTGAGTCAGTCTAGTTTTATGCTTTGCTTTGTTTAACATGTTTTTGTTTGTTTGTTTGTTTTCAGTTTTGTTTATTTTGTTTTTGACATTAAAAAAAAAATAAAAAAATCAGAAAAATACAAAAACAGTGTGTGTTTTGTGTACATTGGTACTTGTGTACCTTGGATGGCCATTGAAATAAAGTTTTCTAAACTTTGTATCTTTTGTAGCTTAGATGAGCATCTCTATGCACAACTAAGCAAGTGAGATTTGTGGCTCGTGTTTGTGATGAGTAAGATTAAGTAATCTCTTGTACTTAACACTCGTATCACTCTTTTTGACGGGAAGGACTAGAAAATCCTAAGAGAAAGGTATAAATAACCATCTCACCACTGTTACCCGCCCATCATGAAATGACATCTGTGTGCTTCGGCATAGCAAAAGTGTAATGTCAATGACATTTGTGTGCTTCGGCATAGCAAAATTGGAATGTCAAATGCTTAATGTAATTGGGTATTTCTTTTTTATCTCTTATATGCCCATGCATGATTTGCTTAAAAAGAAAAATATGCAAAGAAAAATCAAAAGTAAAAAGAATAAAAATGCTTTATATATGATTGCAAGCGTGTATTCTAGGAGATATGGGAGTTATAGGATGTATCTCGAATGTGATAGTCCCCATCAAACAGTTGTGATTGTGTGTGAGTTAAAGTGATTTTCTCATATCTCAAATTGTCATAACATGTATACACTTATGCAATCTTGCGATATTTTTCACACACAACATGCAATATTATTTGCTACTCTTGATACATGTGCAAGTACAATGTGATTTGGCCATCACAAGGTTTTATATATATTAATGTATGCTCACTAAACTGTCTTAACTTATTTTTAAAATATAAAATTGGTTAGACTTGTTTAGTGTGTGTGTGTGTTTTTGGGATCTATGTGCTTAAAATTGTTGTTGAGAGATGATTTTGAGAATTTAAAATGCTGATTGGATCATTGGTTGAGTTGCATGCTTGATTGCATTTATATTTGTGTTTTTCCCTTCTTGAAAAACTGTTTTTAAGCAATCTTGACAGCTTCTCGACACCTCCTCTACACCTGGCTATGTATCGAGCTTTTAAACTTTTTCTTATCCCAATCTTAACACCTCTCGACAACTAGATGGATCGATCGAGAAAACTCTTGTCCCTTCGATAGCTTCTCGACGGCTGGTGGATCGATTGAGACTCTTTAATCATGTCTGATGAATTGTTCCTCGACACCTTCTCGACAGCTGAATCTGTCGACTCCTGTTTGCTTGACACCTTTCTCGACACCTCTATCTGTTAAGCTTTACTGACCTTCTATATAAAGGTTCAGCGTGATTCGATTCTCACTTTTCTCGATCTCTCTCTCGACAGATTCGTCTTTTCACCTCCCAAACCTCTCTCACTCACTCCAAACTTCTTCCTCAAGGTTTCTTCAAGGTTTTTCCAAGTTTTTCTTCACTTGGTGAGTTTCTAATCTCTCATTTACATGCATTTCATGTTTTGAAACCTAGGTTTTGGGGTTTTTGAAAAATTTTGGGGTTTTTCAAAATTGATGAGTTTTTGTTGAAATTTTGGGATGGGTTTTTGCTTAAATGAGTTTAAAATCTCATACATTGCATCACATAAGCATTATAACAGTATTATCATGCATTTAGATGTGTGCAAATTGATTGTGTGCTGGTAGGATTGGATTGGGCTGAGCCCATGATGCTTTTTATATTGCATGTCACATGTTCATGCATTTCCCATGCATACGTACTCTCTTTTCAATATACTTGTTATATTTGAACTGTGTTGGGACTTTTCTGATTGTCTCTCTCTCTCCCTCTCTTTTTCGTTTACGTTAGTCGTGTCTATGGCACCTAAACGTAAGTCTGCTCCGTCCCGAGATCCTACTCCATCACATATTCGGTTCTGTGACGAGGATGCCTGTAAGGCCTTCTCGCAGAACTTTTCTTGACGAGGCATTCATTCTGAACGCCGAGTCATTTTGGCGGACTTCGCCGACACTGACCTACCCACTGTCATTCACAGTCGGGGTTGGGAGTCACTGTGTGACGTCCCGGTCACTTGTCCATCCGTGCTGATCCAGGAGTTTTACTCCAACATGCATGGATTTGATTTTTCAGTACCTCTCTTTCATACTCACGTTCGAGGTACGCGCATTGCTGTCACACTGCAGCTTGTTGCGGATGTGCTCCGTGTCCCTAGGGTAGAGTTTCCTGACTACCCTGGTTGTGAGCGTCTGAGGACTGTGTCCAAAGATGAGCTCAAATCTGCTTTTTGTGAGCGCCCTTCTGATTGGGGTGAGCGTCAGTTCACTTACTGTTCGGACTTTGCAAAAGGTCCTCGGTTTTTGAACATGGTTATGACTTTTGTTCTTCACCCTCTTTCTCACTATAACTCTATCACAGAGCCTCGTGCTCAATTTTTGTTGTCCCTTCTTGAGCATCTTACCATAGATTTTCCTTCTCACTTTATTCTTTCTATCTTAGATGTTTATAGGGATACGGCGTCCCGTGATAAGCTCATCTTCCCCTCCGCTATCACGAGGATCTTACGCCATTTTTCTGTTCCCTTTCCAGCGTCCAACCACTTTACCCATATTTGTGCCATAGACGCCGCTACCGTTAAACATAGCGAGGCGCAATTTAGGTTGAGGCAGTCTGGGTTAGCAGCTCCTCCCTCCCGTTCGGCTCCATCCCGATCTGCTCCATCCACATCCGCTCCCTCCTCTTCTACGAGCGATGTGACTCTAGGAGACATCATGACGCAGCTTCAGCGCATGGATGCTCGCCTTGATACACTCTCCACTGAGCTGTATCAGGTGAACGTTCGTGTTGGCCGTATTGCTCGACGGCAGGCGGTCATGGGTGGCTTCGTTGATTCTCCTCCACGTACTCCAAAGGCTTCTAATGCTGAGGATGATGATGATGATGATGATGATGATGATGCTATTGCTTCTAAGGATGATGGTGATGGAGATGCTAGCTCTTTCGGTACTGATGAGATGTCTACTTGACACTCTTACCCTTTGTCACTCGTGACAAAAAGGGGGAGTAGTTTTGTATATGAGAGTAGTCATACTTAGGGGGAGAGTTAGTATAGGACCATTTTGTTAGGGGGAGTGTTGATATCTGAGGGATGTAGTGAGGATTATATGTATCTTTTTCTTTTCTCTACTTTAGATACATTTATTCTTGTACCTTAGGTCTTGTGACCATTATTGACATACATTGTACTTATCTTCTTTATATGTTGATGTATGTTTCTTTCACCTACCCTTACATGTGTTGTTTCTTTTCTCTCTTTATGCACATGCTTCTTATTACGTGTATGCAATCTATTATTTCTGTTTCACACAAAGATGCCTTGATGAGTTTTGTTTAAAGTGTTTCAGAAATACAGGTTGTCAAAGTCTACTTGCCATAAACTCTCTTCTTGCAAAGTTTTTCAAGAGTTTGTGTTAAGATAGATTTTATTGTATTCAACAAGTGAATATGAGTTGAGTGATTTATGACTTCTCTCATATGTTCATTTGTTTGTTGTGGTTTTGTCATGGATTGCCAAAGGGAGAGATTGTTAGGACATATGTGATTCACTTGTTAGGAACATATGTCACTATTTTATGTAATTGGCTAATCCTTTGACAAAACACACTTTACTTGTATTTGGGTAGATCTAGGATGTGTTTAATACTTCAAGAAACTTTGTTTCAAGATCAAGTGTTGAAACCATGCAAGTCTATCCAAGATTCAAGCTGAAATGTGTAAGTTCATTAAAACTCGACAGCTAGCTCGATAACTAGTATTTATCGAGCTTGAAGAGCTGTTCTAGCCTCGTGGCTCGACAGTTGGTCGACAGATGACTATATGTCGAGGTTTATGAAAAACAGAATTTCAGTTCTGTTTTGACTCTAATCCGTGATTATGTGTTTGAGCTTTCTTTTCTCACAACCCTAGACATATAAAAGGATTATTTAAGGGTTGTAAAAGGAGACATAAGTTGCACAAGTGTTGAGCAAAGTTTGTTCAAGCAACTTGTAGTCGGAGACAGAATTTGCCCTAGTTCATCATTCTTATGAAGAAGTTGTTGTGTTTGTGCACTGTAAGGTTTTGTAACCAAACATCTTCTTGATCTTCATCGTCTGGATGAACTGAAGAACTTTGCAGCCAACAACTCTCTCTAGTTGGTGATTGAAGTCGTGTACTGGGATCCGTACAATTGGTTAGTCACGTACTGGGAGCCGTGCATTACAAGGAGAGATTGTCACTACAAAACAAGTCCAATTGGATATTGGGGTAAGGGTTCAACTGTAGGTTGGTATAAGGTACAATGGATTCCTTCACTTGTAACCGCTTGTTGTGATAATAGTGGATTCTCGAGAGTGGTGACCTTAAAATCACATAGTGGGGTTTTTGCTGTGTAGGTTTTCCCCATTCATAAACAAATCACTGTGTCAATTTATTTTCTGTTGCATACTCAGTTTAATTGGTAATTTGTTTGTGCTACCACGCGTTTGCATGTTAATTTATTTAATTAATAAACTTGGCTAATTAATCAATTAAATTCATCACAAGGGGTCAATAAGTTTTTGGCCTATCATAGTAAATAGATACATTCAAATACATAGCCGAGATTGTATTTTGATATAATTCAAATTCATACTTCCAAATAATTAAGTATTATGTCAAACAAAAACTATAAGAGAGAGAGAGAGAGAGAGAGAGAGAGAGAGAGAGAGAGAGAGAGAGAGAGAGAGAGAGAGAGAGAGAGAGAGAGAGAGAATAATCACATTTTTCATGAGAGAAATAGAAAATAAGATGAGAAGAAGAAGAGTCAAGATAAAAGTAATAGTCATGATTCAAACACTAAATTATCCAAGCCATTCTATATAATAGAATAACATTGTATTTTTATACATTATCTTTATGTGCAATATGTACGTTTTTAGACCCCTTAAAACACAAGTTGTTTAACCTAGTTATTTAGCCAAGTGATTACTTAGATAAATTATTCAATTCTAGATTAACACAAGTAAATCATATCATGTAAACAATGTGGAAAATAAAAAACACAACGATATGATAACCCAAGAAAACCAAACCGGTAAAAAACTTGGGGAGGATTTAACCTAGCTATCCTTAAGGTAAAACAGATCCACTATAAAAGAATTGAAGTTTTTATAATAACGACTTAGACCACTAACATCCTATTGCTATCTCGAGTAGAAAACTTACTATCACGACCACGTGATAGCTTCGAGTCCACGGACTACTTCTTTCCTTGATCCACAGTAACCACAAGTACTCCCACTTGTGTTTTTCTTTAAGTTCTTGAAACAGCAACTGAAGCGATCACCAAGCTCTCAACATCAATTTTGATCTTGATAACCCTAAGTATGTATAAAGGCAAACACCTCTAGATCTCACAAGAGATTCACATACACAGCATATCAACAACATCTAAAACGTGGGCAAGGTTTTTCCTTTTATATTTGAAACAAAACATAAAACCCTACACGTCATATGGGCTTGGGTTGAGTTGAAAAAATTCTACAGAAAAACAATCTGCACGAGCTTCGATCGATCGAGCCTTGCAGAAATTGAATAGTATTTTTTTTTGCAATTACTTGATTCCAACTTTACACAACCACACTTTGAGCAGCCTAAATCTAGACTAAATATTTTGATCATGGTTTGCCAACATTACACATTGAAGTTCTAATACATTTAGATCCTAAAGTCTTAGAACCTAACACAATAGGATAGCATTTAACAATCAAAGAAAAGAAAAACAAGATAATAAATTAAAATATCAAAACCAAATTGCATCAACCCTTTCCCCCAAAAAAAAAAAAAAAAAATCCAAAAAATTCCAAAAAATTTCATGAACCCAAAGTAGAGTTCTAAAGAACACATAAATTCATCAACCTAAAGTAGATATACAAAAAAAAAAAAAAAAAAAAAAAAATCACAAAAAAAAAAAAACATGTGAAAAAGAGAGAGAGAGAGTAATAAATTTTTTGTGTGGAAAAATATATATAGAATGGGAGAGAGAATAACAAATTTATAGTAATAGGATGGGGATAAGAAGAGCCAAAATAAAAAGGAAGAGGAAGGGATAGAGGAAGAATGATATAAAGGTTGAGAGTAGTGGAGAGATAAAAAGGTAAAAGAGAGGGGGGAAGACTGGAGGAAGTGTAGCAGTAAGGTACATAATTAATTAAAAGAAGAAGGATAAAAAATAAGAGAGAAATGGTTGGAAATAAGTGTATGAAGTGATTGCTGATGTGGCTCAACAGAAGCATAGCAATAATAAATGCTACGCTTAAGTTTATATATATATATATATATATATATATATATTGCAATCTCTTTGTCCAATTATATTCCAAATAATTTTTTGTGGGCTTGGCAGAAGCTCAATTGGTTTAGAGGATCACAACTCAATGCACCAATGTTGAAAAATATAGTAAAAATAAAATTTTCATTCAAAGAAAGAGGAGAAACTCTAGAGACACAAAAAAAATTGAAACTTGCTAATGTGGCAGATTGTTAGTGGTAGATAATAAAGCTATGTCAGTGACAGGTTAGCAGTAAAAATTTGTCAACTTAATTGGTGTGAAAAAAGTTTTTTTTTTGTTTTTTTTGTTTTTGTTTTTGTTTTTTGTATGTACCATTACTTAAGAAAGAGCAAGACTCATTGAATCTACAAGTTCAAAACTCTGCTTTCACAGTTTGCCATGCCAAAAATCTCTTTTTAAGATGTTTTTCAAAACATTGGCAAATGAGAGCATGAAAAATGTCTCCTTTGTGTGATCCCATATAGTTCAAACTTTTAACTAACAAACCACATCATTCACTATGAAATGATGAGATCCTGATAGTTAGGACCAACCACACAAACATAATTATATACTAATACCGAGATTTCAAATTGTGTAGTGTTTATTACACACACCTTAATGCACACACTTTTACACACAACTAGAAAAACAAATAAATTGTGATTTCAAGTCATAATTTTTAAGTTGGAAATCGTGACTTTAGTTGCTTTTTTAATTGTGTGTAAAACTACATGCAACAATATTTATCCTTTCAAGTTTGTCTCGACATCAACCCTTTGTCAACTTTGACTTTTTCAGGAGTTGTTGGGACCTGTTTGGAAATTGTAACAATTTTTGGAATTGTCACACCTTAATGAATCAAACCCATGTGCTTTTAAGCTGAATTTGCTAGATTGAGAGCTCTAGGGGTATGTTTGTAGGAGTTATTTTTTTCATAAATTTAACTTATTTAAACCCGAATTGTAATAATTTCGTCAAATTCAATAGATTTTTGAATTTTGGATTGTTCGCTTGTGTGATTGTGTACACTTTAGTTAGGTGGGACTTTATGCATTACTCTCATTAACTTTCTCCTAATTCATTAGTGAACCCATTTGTATGTTCCTGCTTTATAAATATCCGTAATTTTGAAGTGTCTTTAACTCATTGGGATTCTTTTTGTATATTGTATCATGGACACTTATGAACATTTTAATCTAACATTACTTTCCTATAACTCTTGAGTTATTGTATTTTGCGAAACTAAATTAAGTATGTTTGTATGAGTGCTTGATTGAATTTGTAATCAGGAAATAATTTTTAAATGAGTCATGCGAATTGTTTATATATGGCCACTTATTGGGTAGACGAAGACAGCAGATTTAGATGAAATTTTGTCTCTCAGTAATGAAAAACTTGTTATTTTTAACTCTTGGGTTCAAAAATTTCTATATAACTTAAGCGACACAATCAAAGTCTTTTCCATTTTTTTAGTAACTGATTTATTAATAGGATTCCATTTGCCCCCATGGTTGGGAACTAATGATTGGATCTATCTACAAAAATTATGGATTTGCTCATAATGTTCAAATTATATCCGGTCCGTTCCATGCCTCATTTCATAAAGAACCTCAAAGTGGCTCTATTTCATTATATTCCATCCATATCCCAATTCCATTCATTTAATATCCTTTTAGCGTTATGAATGGTATGTTTGGTTAGAGGTGAAATAGGGTGAATGAAAAATAATGGAGAAAAAATGAGTTTGTGTATTATTTGGTAAGGAAGAGAGAGAAATTTTTGAGTGGAGCTTAGGCATTTTTCACTCAGATCCATACAAAACTTGTCTTTCTAAAATGGACAGCAAACAGGCGTGAGAACGCCTATTGAATGTGAAAGACAAAAGTGCCCCCACCATTTTGAACAAGAATTTGAACCACCAAGGTTCACAAGCTCCTTGAGTGAACATTTTGTCTTTTCCTCTTGGCTCTTCACTAGAGCTGCCTCTACTTCGTCCACTGAAGATGGGGTTTTGGTTGCTCTTTCTTTGGATTCTTTCTCTCTCTCTCTCTCTGAGACTTAAATTTTTTTTAAATATTTTTGGTTTATAAATCGAGTCTTAGAGACTCGATTTCCAAGTAGTCACCACGTGGAGAAAGATGCCACATCAGACGTGATCAGACCATGGAAATCGAGTCTTTGAGACTCGATTTATAGGCCAAAATCGAGTCTCTTAGACTCGAGATGCTAGTAAAAAATATAGTTTGCAAACATTGCCTACTAACTATATAGTTGGAAAGTTATGGTTAGTTACCCATTTTGGCCTAAAAATTAAAATCCCTCTCTCTCATAGTCTCATGTATGCTGATCTTTGTCCCTAACCCTTAACTCTTCAGCTAAAACAGAAGTTGCAGACGGTGATGGTGAGGTCTAGCAAGGAGGACCGGTGGCTAAGTTTTCTCTTCGGCGGCAGAAGGTTCGACTCTCTCTCTCGCAATCTTGAGACTCTTTATTTTTTTAAAGAGTGTCTGACCACCTTCGTCTTTCTTCTCCTCTCCCTCAAGTCCTTGCATTCAAATATATGAAACTAAAGATCCTTGCCATTTTTCTGGTGTATGAAAGAAGTAACTCCACCTGTATTTCTTTTTTCATTCTCTTGTATTTGACACAGCCGGTCCCAAGTCCGATTGAAGGAGGAGAGTTTGTGTTTTGTTTAGAAAAATAGATTATAAGATGCTTTTGATCTTATATATATTTGTATTTCTAATACTATGAAAATTCTTTTGTACGAGCTAATTAGAGTTTTTTTTTTTTTTTTTTTTTTTTTTTTTTCTCTCTCTCTCTAAATTATCAAACATAATTAATATAATGTGGTTGTACACTTTATATTTTTGGGACTTGGGCTGTCCACTATCCATATTTGATTGTTTGGCATTTGTTTTTGATTTTTTTCACTTGTTTGATGCATCAAGCAAGAACAGTTGGGTTAATTGGCATGGATTGGTTTTAGAATACCTTAGTTGCAAGAGAATGGTTGCCTAAGTTTTGCTCAGCATTACATTGGGGAAATAAACAACTGAGTTTGTGTTTTGGTCGTGGGAAGGAGAAGACGCAACCGTCCTCAGTATTAGGGATTTTGGATTTTAGGGAGATATGTGTTTTTAATTTGGTTCTTCCCTTGTTTAATAAAATCAGCAAACTTTCTTATCAAATAAAAAAAATATTTGATTTTTTTTTTGTGAATTTTTTTTTTTTATTTGGGTTAAATTAATTTTGGTTAAAAAAAAAAACTGACATGGTAGAACACGTGTCAATTAATGTGGCAACAAATTTATTTTTTTATTTAGGCCATTTAACAAGTCAGACATTTTTATCCATGAGATTATAACAGAGATTAAGTTGACACGGCACTAAAATATTAGGGATCTAATTAACACAATTGAAAGCTTAAGAACCAAATTAAAATATGATATAAAGAATAAGGATTAAATATGTAGTTTACCTTATATATATATATATATTAGCTAACAATAGTGCAGCCGCCCTAACCAATAAAGTTGGCTAAGACTTACCGTTCTTTCCACTGAAAATGGATTCCAATTTGGAGCCATCTTCAATTTATTCTTAATATATAAAGGCAGGTTGGGCAAGTTTTGGAAATTTCAAAAAACCCAACTCTGCCATCCAAACTGGCCCCTGGCTTTAATAGTTGAATTCATCGAACCCTCTCTTAAAATCAGTATCATAGGTATAGTCTAGGGGTTCAAATGAACCCTCTTAGCTGGGCCAAAAAGAAAATTATATATAATTTTTTTATTTTTTTATTTGACCCTCCTAAAATAAAATTTTGAACCCCTTAAATATAATTTTTTTTAAACCCAACTAAAATAAACTTGAATATGATCATCTTAAAAATATCTTGGCATTTTTAAACCAAAAAAAAAAAAAAAAAAACCCAATAACAAACCAATTTGATCTTAAAATACGGGGAAAATAATAATAGTAAGCCTAATAACAAAAGTATAAATTTGTTCATCTTAAATCTAAAAAAAAATCATTTAGATCTTAAAAAGTTTGAAAAAACTAATACATGAAAGTTTATTGTATTTAAATCTTGCTTGGAGTTCACTTGACATCAATGATTAATATGTTTATTGTACTTAAAAACAATAGATGATTTCCAAAATTTAATTTTAGTAACAATAACTAGTATGTTCATTGTATTAAGAAACAATGTCAATATGCAATAAACTTATAGTTTATCTTATATGAGAAATGCTAATTTTACAATACTTTCACAACAAATTCTAAGTAGGATTTTGTTACTAGCTGTTACTAATAGACAAAAAAGTAACTTCAATAGTGGGTTTAAATTTGAACTAATTGTAAGGTTGAATTTAATCAACCATCTAATTGGCTTTATTCCGTGACTAATTTGCTTGTAATTTAGCACTTAGTAACCCTGTATTTAGGTGGGAAAATTGTAAGGGTAGTGTGTGAGAAGTTGTGAAGAAAAGCTCAAGAGTGTGCAAGAAAACAGAGCTTCGCGACTAGGGCTCGCGGGTGGATCGCGACTGGCAAGCCGCCAAAAGCTGGCACGTGAGAGGCACATGGGGAAGCTGAAGGGTCGCGCTAGCTGTCACGCTTCAGGACAAAAGTCCCAGGCTGGCCAGGCCGTTACGTCGCGACTGGAACTCGCGACTTGGACAAGCCGCGAGACCAAGTCGCCAAAGTGCCTTGTTTGGCAAAAACTAACGTTTTGCATTCCTTTCTCACCCTACTATATATACACTCTTATACCCATCATATTGAGAGAGCTTCCAGAGAGAATTTTGTGAGAGAAAACCCTAGAGCAAAACAAGATTGCCTCATCCTCAATCTTCATCTAAGAATCTCTACAAATTCCTCTACTCTCTTCCTCTCCATTGTCATACCCTTGAGAGGTCTTTTACCAAATCTTTATCTCACCACACCCACGTCTGTGAGAAGATTTATTTGGTACTTAGGGAAGCAGTTTAGGAAGAAACCAATGGTGATTGATTGATGCTATGGGCTATAGCGAAATCCGGTAAGCTAGAAAAGAAAAAGGTTCGGCGCAACCTCATTGAAGCAGGAAGCTTGGAGGGTTTAGGTACCTGGGTAGATTAGGCTTGGAGGGTCTATTGTTGTTCATGTATCCCAACTACATTTTCTAGTGGATTATTGACCGCTTGGAGGGCGGCGGAGAAGTTTTACGCCGAGGGCTTCGGTTTCCTCTTCGATAACACATCGAGTGTTGTCCTTGTGTTTGCATTTCTCTTCCCTCTATCTTTACCATTTAATTACTGCTGTGTGTGTGACTATTTATGGTTTAGATTGTTTCTCTATTCTGGTATAAGCTATTTATCATTTTCCGCACATACGTTGTTTGTTAAATAGCTTGAATTGGTATTTTTGTATTTGGGGGTCTAAACGTTCAAGGGTGTTTTATACCCATTTTGAACTTTCACTAATAATAACTTATCACCAAAGATTTGATGGGAAAATGTTGTGAAAATGTTGTGAACGTAACACTTCTAATCTTTTACTCTCTTTCTAGTACGTACTATAGACAAATTTGTAGTAAAGAAATCACAGAAACCACAATATTCATTTTTTACTCCAAATACATCTTCTTACTAAACCCCCTAAAAATATATTTTGGAGCCGCCAATGTCATATCCATAGCTTTGGGTTATTTAACAGGCCTATTACTTAGATTAATTAAATATCAGTTTCTACTATATAACGGCAAGTAAGTTAGGATTAGATTGATTTGCTTGGACTTTTCTCTTAGTCAACCTTACATTTTAACAATTATAAAGACCCAATGAAACATGTCGATGCAAAATATGGGTTATTACAAATGATGCCGACTTCCGTTGGCCTGTATTTGTATGTTATGTTTGGTTTATATATGTGGATCTTTAGTCGGTGTTTTTTTTTTTTTTGAAATGATCTTTAATCGGTGTTTGTGGACACTATAAAATGAAGAGTTAATATTAGATTAGCTTCAAGACAAGCGCAAGCTTGGATTCAATCAAAGGAAGACTTGTACTTGACTTAGTTTCTCCTGTCATATAGCCAATTAGTCATGGCTTTTGTTCATCCTCAGCCTTTTGTTTTCTTACTAATTCTGCTACCAATTTCTTCTATTGCTCAAAATAATGGTACTATTACCATTGGAACCTCCCTCACAGCAACTGACAACAGCACTTCATCATGGCCATCTCCTTCTGGTGATTTTGCCATGGGCTTTCGCCCACTCAACGACGAGAAGGATCTCTTCCTGCTTTGCATTTGGTTTGCGAAAATACCAGATAAAACCATAGTTTGACATTCTAGAGTTGATAACCCTGTACCCAGGGGATCAAAAGTAGAGCTAAAAACTGACCAAGGGCTAGTACTTACTGGCCCTCAAGGTCAAGGGGCTGCGTTATGGGTATCTAATGGCGTTGTTGGTACTGTTGCCAAGGGTGTTATGAAAGACACAGGCAACTTTGTGCTACAAGATAACAACATGAAAAAGCCATGGGCGAGCTTCGACAATCCCACTGATACAATATTGCCTACACAAACTATGAAAAGGGGAGGGCTACTTTCTTCTCGACAATCAGAGACCAACTTTTCCAAAGGAAGGTTCCAGCTACGGTTGCGTAAAGATAAAGGGAATCTTGTGCTCAATACCATAAACTTGCCCTCGGATAATTCTAATGTTGCTTATTGTACAAGTCTGAATACTGCTGGTGCTAATGATACATGTAGTCTCGGTAATTAATTGGCCTTCAACAAGTCAGGCGACGTTTACATTCTGGGAGATAACAACAAAACATTTCCTCTAAAACCGAGCATAATGCCAGACTCAACTGCAGAATTCTATTACAGAGACACTCTCAACTTTGATGGAGTTTTCACCCAATATTATCACCCCAAGACGTCCAAATCCAATTGTAGCTAGACCTGTTAGAAATACTGAATGATTGTATTGTATTTCATAATCAAGGAATAACATGCGATGTCTTTATATAGGAGGCATATGTGTGCGGTACAAGTAAGCATATGTGTGCGGTACAAGTAAGCATATGTGTGCGGTACAAGTAAAGTATAGTACAAGTACAAGTGTGCTATACAAGTAAACTAGCTGGGCCTAAAACCCATAACATAATATACATTAACAGCCCCCCTCAAACTCAAGATGGATGTGAGACCAGCTTGAGGTTGTCAACCAAAGTACGAAGGCGTCCCTTAGGATGTGACTTGGTGAAGATATCTGCAAGTTGATCTTTAGAGGAGACTGAGATCAACTTGAGAGCACCATGGACAAGATGAAAACGGATAAAATGACAATCGATCTCGATGTGTTTAGTCCGTTCATAGAAGACATCATTGTGAGCAATATGAATAGCACTCTGGTTGTCACAATAAAGAGGAGTAGCAGAGGATGTAGACACACCTAAGTCTTTGAGAAGCCATCGTAGCCAAATGAGCTCAGATGTGGTATCAGCAAGGGCATGATATTCTGCTTCAGTACTGGAGCGGGCCACATGAGTTTGTTTCTTACTTCGCTAAGAAATCAGAGAACAACCAAGAAGAAAGCAATAACTAGTGGTGGACCTGCGATCAGTGGGATCTCCTGCCCAATCAGCGTCAGAAAATGCACGTAGAATAAGAGGAGACTGAGCAGAGTAGAAAAGACCATGGAAGAGAGTGCCCTTTAGGTATCGAAGAATGCGCAGAACTGCAGCATAGTGAGTCGATCGTGGTGCAGACAGATACTGGCTCACCTGGTGAACAGTATAGGAAATGTCTGGATGAGTGACAGTGAGATAAACTAAGCTGCCAACCAAGCGTTTGTAAAGAGAGGGATTAGACAATGGTTTCCCCCCTGAGGGAGTCAAATGCGCATTAAGCTCAACTGGAGTGTCAACAGTCTTACTATCAGTGAGTCCAGCTCGAGACAAGAGTTCAGAGGCATACTTGGCTTGAGTAATATAAAGTCCATCTATAGAATGAGTGATTTCAAGACCCAAGAAGTAGCTGAGATGTCCAAGATCTTTCATCTCAAACTGCTGACTGAGTAAAGCCTTGAGTTCTTGAATGCCACTGAGGTCATCATCAGTTATGATCATATCATCCACATATAAGAGAAGTAAGATAGTGCCTTTGTCAGTGCGACGAAGAAATAAGGCAGAATCATAATGACTGGCCATGTAACCCAAGTGAGAGATGGTAGAGCTGAATTTGGCAAACCAAGCTCGTGGAGCTTGTTTAAGGCCATAAAGTGCACGTCGAAGGTGACAAAATTTGTTTGAGTCAACAGAGAGACTAGGAGGAGGTTGCATATACACTTCTTCACTTAAATCCCCATTTAGGAATGCATTTTTGACATCCATCTGAAAAAGGTCCCATTTACTGGCAGCAGCAACAGCTAAGAGGGCACAAACAGATGAGATACGAGCAACCGGAGCAAAAGTCTCTTCATAATCAATCCCATACTCTTGTGTAAAACCTTTTGAAACAAGACGAGCTTTATAGCGCTCAATGGACCCATCAGAGCGAGTCTTAATCTTGTAGATCCACTTACAACCAACCACAGATTTCCCAGGAGGAAGTGTCACCAAATCCCAAGTATGATTTTTAGATAATGCATCAAGTTCCTCTTTCATTGCAATCTGCCATAAAGGGTTAGTGGAAGCCTCACGATAGGTGTTAGGCTCGTGTAGTGTAGCAAGGGCAGTGTAACAATGATAGTCAAGTAAATGTGTAGGAATAGATCTTACCCGAGTTGAGTGACGAGGTGGAATGTCTTATGCAAGATCTTCAGGCGGAGCAGGAGCAGGAGACCCAAGCTCAGAATTGGGGTTGGGTAGCTCGTCTTCAACCAGTTCATCTTCCACTTGTTCATTAAAGGGTGAACTAGGAAAGGGATCAGTGATATCTGGTGGTTGGACAGAGAAGTCTACAGCAACAGAATCAGGAGCAACAACAGGAGGATCAGGAGCAGCTACAGAAGGAATATGTGCCTCATCTGGAAAAAGATCTAAGACAGAAGAGGAAGACAGGGAAGCACTGAAATGAGAGAGCTCGACAAAAAGGCGATGTTCTCAAAAGACAACATTGCAGGAGATACGAAGACGATGAGAGACAGGATCATAACACCTATACCCTTTTTGAGTTTCGCTATAGCCAAGAAAACAACAAAGTCTTGACCGAGACTCAAGTTTGTTATGTTCATGTGGCTGAAGAAGAACGAAACAAGTAGAACCGAAGGAACGAAGGTGGTGATAGTCTGGAGGTGACCCAAAAAGGCGCTCATATGGAGTTTGATTTTGGATAACAGGATTCGGAATGCGATTAATAGTATGAACAGCATGAAGAGCAGTTTCACCCCAAAAAGGAGCAAGAACTTTGGCAGAGAGAAGGAGAGCACGAACAGTGTCAAGAATACGACGAAGTTTTCGTTTGGCTCTACCATTTTGCTGAGAGGTATCTGGACAAGTTAGTTGATGAACAGTGCCATAGGAATGCAAAATAGCTTGGAAAGCATATTGAGTATATTCAAAAGCATTATCAGATCGAAAAATTTTGATGCGTCTGGAAAACTGAATTTCAACCATTTTTGCAAAATTAGAATATATTTCCAATAATTTAGAACGATGTTTCATATTAAAAATCCAGCTATAGCGAGAGTAATCATCAACAAAGACAACAAAATATCTAGACCCACCAATACTAGAGACAGAGGACGGCCCCCAAACATCAGAATGAATAAGGTCAAAGATATCAGTGGATATTGATTCACTAATATTGAAAGGCAAAGCTGGTTGTTTTCCTAACTGACATGAAACACAATCAAAGTTTTCTGTAGACACTGAACCTAACAAACCTCTAGAAGCCAATTGTTGTACCCGAGAAGAAGATGCATGACCAAGTCAAGCATGCCAAAGTGCAAGGGAAGGAGTGGAAGAAACTGTAGCAGCTGCAGCAACAGAAACAGGAGCAACAAGTGGAAGACGAAGGTTGTCCACGGGAAACATACGCCCAACTCTGGGACCGGTCCCAAGCTCCTGTCCCGTCCTAGGATCCTGCACAATGCACCCAGAATAATCAAAGGTAATGCGATAACCTAACTCAGCTAATTGTCCCACAGAAAATAAATTATAAGAAAGGTCAGGAACATTAAAGACTCCAGGAACCGAGAGGTTGGAGGTTGAAACTGAACCTATATTATGACCAGACATTGTGGAACCATTTGCTGTGCGAATATTAAGAGGGTGCGGTGCAGGTTTAAGGTCAGAAAATAAGGATGAGTGAGGTGTCATGTAATTGCAACAAGCAGAATCCATAAGCCAAGAGATAGGAGACATACCAGATAAAGCTGAGAGAGAAGAGGAATAAGATGCATTACCAACCATACGAATGACATTGGCGATGATATTTATAAGGCCATCTCTGGAAATAGAGAAAGTGGATCCCGAAGACTTAGACTGTGCAGAGACGGGAGCCATTGGCTGGTCACTCTCAACGCTAGCAACAATAGCATCAACAATTGAAACAGCTGATTTGTTGCGACGGTAGCAAGTCTCAATATTGTGGCCAAAACGTTTGCAAAATTTGCAAAAACGTTTGATGGATTGGCCGCAACGATTATTGTAATAAGAAGAAGACCTGTCCTTATTCTTCATTTAGAAGCAAAATAGGCAAAAACAGACTGCAAAAATGAAATCTACGCGAAAAACTGGGTAAAGAGGATCTGGACTGAAAAAGTCAACCCTGAAAAGTCAACGGTCAGCGTAGATGACGTCAGCAGGATGACGTGGCGCTGACGTCAGTAGGTGACTGGATGTTGACGTAAGCTAGGGCTGACGTGGCACTGATGACGTCACGGGTAACGTCAGCTTGAACTGAGGATGGCGCGTGGGGCGCAGATGCAGAAGCTTCAGGCGGCACGTGAGGGCGCGTGGGCTCTCCGATGACTGCGAGGCTTTCACCGACGGGTAGATCGTTCCAAGACGATCTCAATGATGCCTCTAGAAATATGATCGGAGCAATATTCGCGGCGGGATGACACATGCAGTGATCTTGTGCGGTGTTGGACTCCTCAACGACAGCGGCTGCAGGTCCGGAACCCGAAGACAATGCCTGGAAGACGTCGGGGGTTCAACGACGAGAGGCTGCGGCGGCTGTTGTGATGGCGGAAGCGATGTTGAGAGTGGAGTAACACCAATAAAGATAAGACTGCTAAGAAAAGGTCAGAGCAGTGGCTCTGATACCATGTTAGAAATACTGAATGATTGTATTGTATTTCATAATCAAGGAATATACATGCGTGCCTTTATATAGGAGGCATATGTGTGTGGTACAAGTAAGCATATGTGTGCGGTACAAGTAAAGTGTAGTACAAGTACAAGTGTGCTATACAAGTAAATTAGCTGGGCCTAAAGCCCATAACATAATATACATTAACAGACCCCGATCTGGTCTGTGCCTGAGAATATTTGTGTTGCCAATCCTGTATTGATAGGTAGTGGCATTTGTGGTTATAATTGTATCTGCACCCTTGGGTCAGATCAAAGGCCAGTGTGTACATGTCCAAAGGGATACTCCTTACTCAATCCAAATGACCAGTATAGCTGCTGCAAACCAGACTTCAGACATGGTTGCGACTTGCGAAGAAGACAAGCTAAGTCCTAGGAAAGATGTTTATTCTTTTGAAGTGCTAGCAAGTACAGATTGGCAAAAGTCATACTATGAGTCCCTAATACCTTATACTGAAGATCATTGCAGAAAGTCTTGCATGGATGATTGTATGTGTGCTGTTGCTGTTTTCAGAGACGGTAATTGCTGTTGGAAGAAGAGGCAACCTCTCTCAAATTCAGACTACGAGTCCCTAAGACCTTATACTGAAGATCAATGCAAAAAGTCTTGCGTCGAATATTGTATGTGTGTTGCTGCCATTTTCGGATTTGGTAATTGCTGTTGGAAGAAGAGGCAACCTCTCTCAAATGGGAGAGTGCTAGGCAACCTACATAACTTGAAGGCTTTTATCAAAATCAGAAACAATAATTCCATCACATTTCCGGATCAAACAAGGAAGAATCAGGACAATTTGATCCTCACGGGGTTAGTGATTCTCAGTGGCTCTGTGTTTGTTAACATTATATTAATTGCTGCAATTTTTCTGGCGTTTTTCTTGATTTACCAAAAAAAACTCAGAAGAACCATAAGAAACTGTAGTGATGTGGACATAAATTTCCGATGTTTTACTTACAAAGAACTTGTACAAGCTACAAATGGGTTCAAGGAAGAATTGGGAAGGGGAGCTTTTGGAGTTGTTTACAAAGGAGCAATACAAATGGGCTCTAGTGTCCCTGTGGCAGTCAAAAAGTTACATAGTTCTTTTCAAGATTATGAGAGAGAGTTCAAGAATGAAGCAAATGTGATTGGTCAAACATATCACAAAAATCTGGTTCAACTGCTTGGAATATGTGATGAGAGTTCACAACGATTACTGGTATATGAGTTCTTGAGCAATGGGACATTGGCAAGTTTTCTTTTTGTAGACTCAAAACCTAGTTGGAATCAAAGAATCAGTATTGCTGTTGGGATTGCGAGAGGAATGTTGTATTTACATGAGGAGTGCCAATGCTGGATTGACCTGTACTATTAAAAGGATAGGCGCAAGGTGGAACAAGCACTTCAATAACACCCTCAAGCATCTGTGTAATTCTCCTCATTGTAGATCTAAGAGTTGGATCTTATTGAACACACCAAATGACAATCATCACAAACCTCTTCAGCTTCTCTCTGTCAGCCAAGGCCTCCACATCATATTCAACCAGAGAATCTAATGTTCCATTCATATAACACTCATCCCAATCAGTTAAAATTGGTTTATCATCCTCCTCTGTTTCCATATCAACACTTCTTCGGCAGCAAATTATCTCAAGTAGCATGACACCATAATAAACATCCACTTTGACAGTGATGCGCATGTTCCTAACCCATTCGGGTGCAACATACCCTTTTGGAGCAATACAAATGGGCTCTATTGTCTCTGTGGCAGTCAAAAAGTTACATAGTTCTTTTCAAGATTATGAGAGAGAGTTCAAGAATGAAGCAAATGTGATGGGTCAAACACATCACAAAAATTTGGTACGACTGCTTGGAATATGTGATGAGAGGCCACAACAATTACTGGTATATGAGTTCTTGAGCAATGGCACATTGACAAGTTTTCTTTTTGCATACTCAATACCTAGTTGGAATCCAAGAATCAATATTGTTGTTGGGATTGTGAGAGGACTCTTGTATTTGCATGAAGAATGCAACACCCAGATTATCCATTGTGATATAAAGCCTCAGAACATACTTCTTGACGACTATTACAATGCTCGAATTGCTGACTTTGGATTGTCAAAGCTTTTGATGATGGACCAAAGCAAAACTCATACTAACATCAGAGGAACAAAAGGGTATGTTGCACCCGAATGGGTTAGGAACATGCCCATCACTGTCAAAGTGGATGTTTATTATGGTGTCATGCTACTTGAGATAATTTGCTGCCGAAGAAGTGTTGATATGGAAACAGAGGAGGATGATAAACCAATTTTAACTGATTGGGATGAGTGTTATATGAATGGAACATTAGATTCTCTGGTTGAATATGATGAGGAGGCCTTGGCTGACAGAGAGAAGCTGAAGAGGTTTGTGATGATTGTCATTTGGTGTATTCAAGAAGATCCAACTCTTAGACCTACAATGAGGAGGATTGCACAGATGCTTGAGGGTGTTATTGAAGTGCTTGTTCCACCTAGCCCGTATCCCTTTGGTGGCACAGGTCAATCTAGCAATTAATCACTTCATACCGAAAGATTTAAAATAACTACCACTTAGTCTTTGCACTCTGTTGCAATATGCCATAAGAACTTTTGTAGTAGTATGCTTATTTTTGTCTATTTGCGTAGTGATCTTTGTTATATTGGTTCATGTATTCCAAGGTGGACTACAGCTTTAAAGATAGATGTTGTTGTTGAAGATAATTTTTCATAGTTTTTCAGATATGAAGAAATTTGTTAATAAGATAAATAACTCTGGTTTCTATGAAATGTATTCCTTATCCATCTAAGAATAGCTATTGAAGTCTTATAAACAGATGAACATATGATACGACATAAGGTTTTGCCAAATTATCTCCCACATGGGGAGAGACCTAAAATTAGTTTGTGAGAAGCTCTGCTCTTGGTGGTGCAATAATTTGTTATTTGGCTTAGCCAGTGCAGCTTTGTCACAAGTTTCGAGGATTGTAGCTTGGTATTTTGTGTGCTTTTGGTTTGTTGGTTTTAGTCAGAGATAGATCTCTTTGAGGGTATTGTGCAATATAGAGAAAATTTTCTCTTTGTACTTAGTGCAGCCCCTATTCTTTGTATTGGTGAGGAGGAGCTATCTAGGTGTATTTGAGTTTTGGATTTTGTGAGTGTCTCTACACTCTACACTGTCTTTGTATTCTTTCAATTTATTAGTGAAATTTTCTTCTCATTGTCGCTATGGATGTAGGCTAATGCCAAATCACATAAATCTTTAGTGTCCTTTATATGCATTTATGTCTAGTTTTCTTTTCTTTTTTTTCTTCATTCTTTTTATTTGTTTTTGAGATCTTTCTAAATCTCAATATTTTCACAATCAATTTTTGCTATTTGATAGCTACCGCTTTTACAACAAAAGATACCTAAAAAAAATTATAGTTTGATAATTGGCTGAATCAATTGCATCTAAAATAATTTTGTGGTCAATTTGCATCTAAAATAACTTGATGTTAGAGGGCTATGCTATTTGCAAATTAGACTTGTTATTGCTCAATTTTTCCACAATAGGATACGGAAAAACTAAGTGATTATGAAGAGTTCAACTAATAGTTAGTTCGATGGGAGATAAACATAAAGAGAAATAACTTTGAACACACACGTGTTTTAAACAAAACTCGTGACTTCAAGTTAGGATTTCAAATTAAAATGCGTGTGTGTAAGTTTGTGTGTGTAATAAACACACCCCTTACATAAATGTTGCATTGCTTTACAATATATATATTTTTCCCTTACAGTGGTTTACACAAGGTCTAATAGTTAGGCTCTAGAGAGCTAGCTTGGCCGGTTCGCTGCAAATGTGATCTTATTGTCATTTTTGCCAACATTATTATCAAATCGGAGGAAGAAATCAAAAGTGGGCCTAGTGCCCAATAGACCTATCTATATAATATCTTAAAGCTGAAGTATATCCACAATAACATAGTATTTTGGTTCATTCAGTCCATTTCAATTATAAGATCTATTTGTAAATAACTAAATGAGTTAATTTAAATTATTTTGTCCAAATCTATTAGTACATGAAGTCACTTAAGCATTTTTTAAATTAATATTAATCAACAATAAGATCTTTTAAATAGTGCATCTTATTAATGTTTCTCATTTAAATTTTTAATTGTGAAAAGAAGATTTAAACGATATTGGTTAGTTTTACATCAATAATATAATAAAAAAATTCCGAATTATTTTTTAGTGATACTATAGCTAGTACAAATTTTACCACATAAAAGTTTTACAAATCTATATGACATCAAAAAGGTGAAGCATAATGTTTATAATTGCTACGCTTCTTTTGAGGCACATTAGCATAGCAATTAGGTCCACTTTAGTCCAATTCGGTCTAATTCAATCCATTTGGTCCATTTCGATCCACTTCAGTCCATTTTGGACCAATTCAACATTTTTTTTTTCCTTAATTTTTGGGTTGAAAATTATGAAATTTTATTTTATTTGGGTCAGGTTCATTAGCTTTGGGCAAAAAAATACAAACAAAATCAGCATTAAAAATTAGAGATGTGGAACCTAAAAAAAAATGATAAATATTTAAAAGATTACCTTAAAAATTCAAGTTTCAATAATATAGACATTATACTTATATTTGGAAAAAAACAAATGCTATAATTATGAACTTATATAATAATTTAAAATTAATGTAACATGTTACATGTGTTCCAAGGAAGATGGTGTACATTTTTACTTAATATTCTCGGATTCATTCAAATTATTAGTCAATTGATTATAGTATTTTTTTTCATAAAAAAAAAATCATTTTAATAACATTTTGTCCATTTATTAAAAAAATTATAATTTTGTAATTTAAATATTTTTATAAAATTAAGTTTTCATTTGTATATATATATATATATATATTGTTGTTGTTGATGAATGCAAAATATAGTATATATTCCCCACTTCCATTACATAAAACTTATTAAAATAGAAAATACTTTTAAATTACACATGTACTATTTATCCTACAAATTTTACATTATATTCTTACAAAATAATTATATTACATTTCCCCCCTATATTGTGTGGATTTGTGACTAATATACATTAAAAATTCTAACCAAACTTGTTCACATTCACTATTTCACACAAATATCCATAATTGATATGAGAATATCCATATTTTTACGCATAAAAGTAGTTATGAAAAAGGAAACTAGAAATGATGGAGGTGTGAGAAACTGAGAATCAAAATCCTTGAAAATATGTCATTTTCACTGTAAAAATGATATTCACTTTCTGCCCACCAATTCTTCATTTGAGAATAAATTATATATTTGAAGGACACGGCTTTGGTCCACAATGACCGTCAAGGAGATTAGCCAATAGCCCAATACATGCATATTGGGCTGCCAGCAAAGAATGACCATGTGTGACCCGGCCTTTGCCACTAATTCTCAAGTTTGGAATCTCCTGTCAAGAAAAATAAAAAATAAAAAAATCCACCAGAATGAAGGTATTCTCGATCTTGTCAGTTGATTAATTTTTCTTTGCCATTTTTTCATTCTAACCATAGGTTTTTTCTTCTTGCCCTTATTCCATAGATAGAATATTACTTACAATAACATGGCTAAAATACAAAAAAACTATGATTTTATTTTTAAACCCTTTGACTGTATATATATATTTTTTCTAAAAAAAACTATATATATATATATATATATATTGGATAGGAATTTTACGCTTTAACTTATTTTATGTTTTTTCTTTAAATTGTCTTTATTAAAAAAATAATTTGATATTATTACAAAACTAATGAAGTTTTTATCTTTCTATTTTATTTACTGAATTCGTTTTCAGTCTCCAATTGAATAGTGTATGACACTGGAAGAAGGGAAATATCATTGGAAAATTTTGAGTAAGTCAATTATGTTAGTCATTTCACGTCAAATAGTATTATAGATACTAAAACTATTGCAGTTATAACAGCAACAAAACTCTATGAAAGCAAAAGTGTTTCGTCCTCTTATCAAGAAATAAAAGTGTTTTACCACGATTGCTTTTCAGCTTTTGCGACAGACCTCTATGCACTGCAACAGTATTAGCGTATCTTGTCTTCGAGAAAATATATAGGTTTCTGATGCATGCATCTTTCCATTTAATTTTGTGAGGATTATCCTCTTATGAGAGAGGAAGGATGAATGCACTGAAAACACCATATACCATCTTGTCTTGATGTATCTCGTAACTTCTTGCACCGTTGAAGCTGACAAAGTAAAGACTTTTGCTTGACCTAGAACAGTACTAGTTTATCTTGTCGTCATAGCTAGGCTATTTAATTCAAGTCCGTTTATTATTTTTGCATGAACCCAATTCAATCTGGCAGTCATGGATTTTGTCCTGCCTCACCTTCTTTTCTTACTAATTCTGCTACCAATTTTCTCTATTGCTCAAAGTAATGGTAATGTTACTGTTGGCAACTCTCTCACAGCCAATGACAACAGCACTTCATGGCTATCACCTTCCGGTGATTTTGCCATGGGATTTCGCCAACTCGACCAGAAAGATCTCTTCCTTCTTTCCATTTGGTTTGCCAAAATACCAGATAAAACCGTTGTTTGGTATCCTAGATTAGATAACCCTGTACCAAGGGGATCAAAAGTGGTGCTAACTGCTGACAATGGGCTAGTACTCACTGGTCCTCAAGGCGATGAGTTATGGAGATCTATTACAATTGTAGGAAATTTAGACCCCTTAAACAACCAGATTGCGTAGCCTAGATTAATTAGCCAAGTTGTTACTTAGTCAAATTAAGCAATTCTAGGTTAAAACAATCCAAACAATCATATCAAGAATATAAAGCAGCGGAAAATAAATGAACACAAGATATGATCACCCAGGAAACCACACGGTAAAAACCTGGGGAGGATTTGACCCACCGATCCTCAAGGCATAACAGAATTCACTATGAAAGAATTGAAGTTCTTACAGAAGGACTACAAGCTCCCCGCTCGACTTCCTAATGCTACCCACCAGTACGAACTTCCTGACACGACCACGCGCAGGCTCCGAATCCACGGACTACTTCTTTCTTGAATTCTTCAATCAGCTACAAGCTCCCCGCTTGCTTTTCTTTTAAGTTCCAATGGTTGCAACTAAGTTGATCTTCAAGATGTTGAAATCATCTCTACCTTGAAAACCCTAAGCTTTGTGTAAAGGAAAACTCCTCTAAGATCTCACAAGAGATTTACACAAAACAGAAAATATGAGCAACAATAACAATATGGACAACCTCAAAAACGTGGCTAGGGTTTTGTTTATATACCTAGGGTAAAAACATAAAACCCTAAACGTTTAATGAAGTAGGGCTGAGTTGGAAATTCTGCAGAAAATTTAACCTGTGCGATTTTCGATCGATCGAGTCTAATCTTCGATCGATCGAGCCAGGCCAAAAGTCCCAAGTACTTCTGCAGCCACTCGATTCCAACTGTACAATAATAAACCAACTTTGAGCAAGCCTAAACAAGACTAAATACAATGTTTTGATCATGGTTTGCCAACATTACAAATTAGAGTTCTAAATACATAAAATCCTAAGACCTTAGAACCTAACAAACTCCCCCTTTGGCAATCCGTGACAAAACCATAATTAAAAGCTCAAAGTTTTACAAGTAAAAGCCCTTTACAAAAGTAATGCTCATAAAATCAAATTCAGCCTAACTACTATCCATCAGTTGCAAGTGTAGACAGCAGCTTTAGTTGAATCAACCTGTATATTCCTGAAATACTCAACAAACGCATAAACGCATGTGTGACAGAAAAGAGTAAAACAACAGGTATAACATTCTTGTAAGATTCACACAACACAAAATAAAGACATATATGAATGATCAACTCATAAATATAAATCAATAAGCAGTGAATCATAAAGCAACAAGAATCAATGAATATAACATGTATATCAATCAATGTTACTCCCCCTAACATGAACATCCCCAAAAATGATATACAAAGTGAAGCACCTAGATACAATCTAAAAAACTCCACAAGCTCCTCAAAACAAAAAGTCTCCCCCTAACTACAAAAACCCCTCAACAAGTCAAAAATACCACTCCCCCTTTTTGTGACGGAATGCCAAAGAGCAATCATAATTCGCCATCAAAAGGAGGTGGTGAGGGTGAATGAAGACGTGCCAAGTCAGCTCGTAGAGCACGAAACTCATCTAGCAAGTCCACCAAAATCTGTCCATGAGCCGCCTGAACGGTCATGACAGTCTCCAAAGTACGACGAACATCGAAGTCGGCCGAAGGAGGTGGAGGAACATCAGCAGCAGCAGCATCATCACCAACTGGATCAGTAACATCCTCACCAGCAAGACCTGCAGAAGAAGAAGGAGGAGGTGCGCTACTAGAGGGCTCAGACCTAGGGTGTTTAGAACCAGCTCGAAGATGAGCAGCCCTTTGTCTAAGAAAAGACGCACCTATAGGAGCAATAACATGAACGGGCTCAGAGGAAGGGAAGCCACCAAGATCAAGATGAAGGAGAATCCTATGAATAAAAATAGGATGAACAAGAGCATGAGCAGATGATGAACTCCTATAAACATCGTTCAAAGAACGAAGAAAAAGATGGGGAAAACTAATAGGAGCATCAGTAACCAAAGCGTACAAAAATACACACCTCTCAAGAGGAATAGTGTGAACATGGGAAATGGGCCAGATAGAATGACACGCTATCCTAAAGAAAAGATAGTGTAACCCAGAGAGCTCACCAGAGGTGATCCGAGGATCAGAACCCCACTGGACAGTAGTCCCAGTGATGTAAGACAAGACATCACTAATCTCGGGAGACACATCATATGGATAGACAGGATGTCGAACCAATGGTACCCCTAGAGCATCAGCCACTACCGTAGGAGTAAGGGTGTACTCTACGCCTCGTATCCAACTCTTGACTAGAGTGTTGGAATCATAGATGTGGATAGAGATGTTCGAATAGAACTCTCTAATCAAGGCAGAAGGTGGAGGAGGATCAGAAACATCCACCAAGGGTAACCAGCCCCTACGCTCAAAGTTTGCCCTAATGGCAGGATCAAGTTCATCTAAGTGAACAGAACACTCAGCCCAAATTTTTCTCCTAACATTCAGCTTCTCATAAATCTCTTGGTTTTTCTCACTCGAAAACTTCTCACGATCATAGGATGGAGGGGGTGAAGGAGAAGGTGAGGGAACATTCCTACGGGCTCTAGTTTTCCTAGGCATAGTGCTAAGGAAAGGACAGAGACACAAAGTGAAAAACCAAAAGAACAAGAGAAAACATAACCAAGGGCAGACTGCAAATTAGCACAATAAAAAATATAGAACAAAAATCTATATAATGCATGAACAGTAATAATGTTGTGATGCATGATCTAATGCAGTAAACAAATAAGTTCAATTGAGATTGAATTTGACAAAATTGGCTTGAACATGGAATTTTTATCAAGAATCCCAAAAATTGAAAACCACTTGTTGAAATTTTTTACCAAAAAGATGAATTGAGCATTATAAAACACATTACATAGATTATAATGCTTAATTACAACTACACAACAAGTCAATTTCATCAAAATCATCTCAATTTAACAAAAGCCCCAATTCGGATCAAGAACAAGCCCTAGATTTTTCAATTTTTCACCAAACTCAAATTTGATCAAATTAACAGGTAATAATCATGTTAATGAAGTGTCCCCACAAAAACCCAATGATCAATTTCATAAAATAAGGCTTGAATCAACAGAAAATCCAAATTTTGCATATTCCGAAAATTACCCTCAAATGCATGAAAATATGCATGTAAACTTGAAAATAAATTCAAAAGGAAGGGTACAAGTGTCTTACCAACTTGAGGAGAGAGAGATTTTGCAAAAAGAACGGAGGAAAACGACAAAAATCTTCTGATTAGAGCTTGCCAACACGGAGAGAGAAAAAAAACTTTGAAAAGGTTTTGAAATAGGAACTTTGAAAAAGTCAGAAAAGTGCCTTTTAAAAAGCTTTTTCACGATGTTCGATCGATCGAAAATCAGATTCGATTGATCGAAACACACAGTCATTTTGAGACAAATGAAAGCACTTTTTCGATTGATCGAAAATCAGATTCGATCGATCGAAACACACAGTCATTTTGAGACAAATGAAAGCACTTTTTCGATTGATCGAAAATCAGGCTGGATCGATCGAAATGGGCAGAGGCTCACTAAATTTTGAGAAAAAACACAGTTTTGAAAGACAAACCAAATTTTGAAAAACAACTCCTCAAAGCATTAAATTACAGAAATAAAATGCATGAGTATGAGATGGAATGATTTTTCAAAAACCCAAAATTTTAAACCCCAATTTTCTCAAAAAACAAGTTTCAATCATTCTTCCTTTGAATATTCTCAAACAACAAATATGTTGTACACAAATCTCAAGATAATTTCAAACTTGGTTGGTCAGACCAAAAACACACACACTAGCATGTACAGTGTTTAACAAAGAGTAACTTGTGTAGTGTGTGATACTAGCAAAAACTTGAGATACATGTGAGGTGATATGTGAATAGCAATCAAACACAAAGTCTACACAATTCATCACATAGAATTTAAAAGAGACTATCACCTAAAGAGTTACATCCTATAACTCTCACATCTCCTAGAACAAAAGCTTGCAATCATGTAAGTTTCTTGTATTTTTGCCCCATTATTTAGGTGAAATTTGGCATAAAGCCTAATAGTACACACCAGATTAGATTATGTGAAATGGCATCAAGCCTAATAGTACACACCGGTTTGAATTAAGTGAATTGGCATCAAGCCTAATAGTACACACCAATTTTAAGCATTAAGCATTTAAAGAGGCTACACCTTATGTTCTTTTTGTGCATGTGCTACACTTTCTCGAGCACAAAATCTTATGATATGCACTAAGGTGTTCATGATTGGCTAGTGAACAGTGGTGAGATGGTTATTTATGCCTTTCTCAAAAGGATCAAGTCCGACAGTCAAATAACATGTGACTTCAAGATCAAGACAAAGTGATTAATAACCACAAACATCTTTCCCACACAACATGCACTACAAAGCTTTAACTAGTCAAGTGCAATATTTAAGCTCATCAATGTTAAACAAGGTACACAGAACATGACATGTAAAGATAATATGGCCAATCCTTGATTATAAATCCAAGATATATAATACAAAACACAAAAATCTTTTTGGTTTTAACAAACTTTATAACCACTTGTTGAGATTTTAAAAGAATTTATGACCAAAGACAAAAAGCACATATTATGCTAAATGAACAATGCAAAAGCAATGCATGATAGTGCAAAAACTAAGCTATAGAGGGTACACAAACAAGAAATATCAATTTCTTAATTAACCCTTGAGTACATGTACAAACTAGTACATACTCACACAAAATCAAAAATAGCTTAGTACAAACTATTCAAGTTTCTCCACAATGTCAAGCATATTCTAAATCAAGAGAGATATCATAATTCATGTAATCCTCAAGAAAAATAAAACAAGACACCAAATAAAATATTTTTGTCTTTTTGAAATTTTTCAATGTTTTTGGATTTTACTTCAAAAACAAAACAATCAAAGAAAATAAAACAACCAAAAACTAAAACAAAACATGTCCACAATTAATTGAAAGAATTAAATTAAGGACAGGTTAGCAACACTCACCTTGGAAAATATTTCCTCACCCATATAGCACGAGTCTTCGGCTTTGTAGGTGAAAATCCATGAGAAGTGGAGTGTATTTGAGGAACTACACCAATCTTCTGAGAAAGACTAAAATCCTGCAAATTCCTTTCACAAGCCAACAAGCTTAAATTTTTCAAAAGCATATGAAACAATTTATTTGGACTTATGGTAGAAGAAATATCATCACATATCCTAGATTGAAACACAGAATGCTTAAATTTCAATTTATGACAATTAGGACGAATGTGACCGGAGACACCACAAAAGTGACAAACAGGAACAAATTTAGGAACATCAGTATTCCTAACAGCAAATCTATTCTCAGATTTTGATTTTTGCCTCAACAAAGAACAATTTGGTCTAATATGACCAACAACACCACAACGGTGACAAGTAGGCACAAAAACTGATTTATTATGCTCTCTAACAATAGGTTCAGACTTAGGTTTAGAAACTTCAGCGCCTACATCAGAACTTTTACCTTTGTCTAACCTAGCAAAATAAGCCTTTTCATTATTATTCCTCTTGAAAGGAGGGATATAAACTTTTTCAATTTTAGGCTTAAGAGAAACAGAAACACTTCTGTTATCATCAGCAAGTTTGGTATTAGACAAATTTTCCAATTTAGCTTCAGCCTCAGCTAACTTTTGTTCCAAACTTTTCATCTTCTCATCTTGAGAGGAAATTTGATTTCTCAAAAAATCATTCTTTTTATTAGACTCATCTAATCTAACAAGCAATTCCTCTTTTTCAAGATTAGTCAATTTTAACTCTTCTTTGAATTTCTTAGCAATTTTCAAAGATTTAGATAATTCCTTACGAAGAGTTTCAAAAGCATCAAAAAAATCAGCAGAAACAATAGTGTCCTTTTTATTCAAAACATCACAGACATCAATAAAATCAGCAGAAGCATGAGCAGAAACATGATCAGAAAGACACTTCAAATTATCCATGACAGCAGGGGTCAAGGATCAGCTCAGAGATCAAAAGATCTCAAACAGAAGAGCTACCCGCTCTGATACCACATGTAGGAAATTTAGACCCCTTAAACAACCAGATTGCGTAGCCTAGATTAATTAGCCAAGTTGTTACTTAGTCAAATTAAGCAATTCTAGGTTAAAACAATCCAAACAATCATATCAAGAATATAATGCAGCGGAAAATAAATAACACAAGATATGATCACCCAGGAAACCACACGGTAAAAACCTGGGGAGGATTTGACCCACCGATCCTCAAGGCAAACAAGAATTCACTATGAAAGAATTGAAGTTCTTACAGAAGGACTACAAGCTCCCCGCTCGACTTCCTAATGCTACCCACCAGTACGAACTTCCTGACACGACCACGTGCAGGCTCCGAATCCACGGACTACTTCTTTCTTGAATTCTTCAATCAGCTACAAGCTCCCCGCTTGCTTTTCTTTTAAGTTCCAATGGTTGCAACTAAGTTGATCTTCAAGATGTTGAAATCATCTCTACCTTGAAAACCCTAAGCTTTGTGTAAAGGAAAGCTCCTCTAAGATCTCACAAGAGATTTACACAAAACAGAAAATATGAGCAACAATAACAATATGGACAACCTCAAAAACGTGGCTAGGGTTTTGTTTATATACCTAGGGTGAAAACATAAAACCCTAAACGTTTAATGAAGTAGGGCTGAGTTGGAAATTCTGCAGAAAATTTAACCTGTGCGATTTTCGATCGATCGAGTCTAATCTTCGATCGATCGAGCCAGGCCAAAAGTCCCAAGTACTTCTGCAGCCACTCGATTCCAACTGTACAATAATAAACCAACTTTGAGCAAGCCTAAACAAGACTAAATACAATGTTTTGATCATGGTTTGCCAACATTACAAATTAGAGTTCTAAATACATAAAATCCTAAGACCTTAGAACCTAACAACAATTATTGGTACTGTAGCCTATGGGGTTATGAGCAACACAGGCAACTTTGTTCTTCAAGATAGCAACTTTAATAACTTATGGGAGACCTTCAAATATCCCAGTGATACATTATTGCCTTCACAAACTGTGGAAAGATTCGGGGTATTTTATTCTCGAAAATCGAGACCAACTTTTCCAAAGGGAGGTTTCTGCTAAGGTTGCGTGATGATGGGGATCTTGTGCTCAATACCATAAACTTGCCCACGGATAATCCTAACGACCCTTATTATAAAAGTGGAACTACTGCTACCGCTGGTGATTCTGGTACATCGAGTCCTGGTAAACAACTGGTCTTCAACAATTCAGGCTACATTTACGTTCTGAGAGAGAACAATCAAACATTTCCTCTAACCAAGGTAATGCTAGAGTCAACTGCTGATTTCTATTTCAGAGCTACTCTCAACTTTGATGGAGTTTTCACCCAATATTCTCACCCAAAGAGTTCCAATGCCAATGGAAGCTGGACTGCGCTCTGGTCTATCCCAAATAATATTTGTCTTGCCAGTTTAGTATCTACAGCTGGTAGTGGCACTTGTGGGTATAACAGTGTCTACACAATTAGATTAGATTCAAGGCCAAAGTGTACATGCCCCAAGGGATTCTCCTTACTCGATCCAAATGACAAGTATGGCAGCTGCAAGCCAGAATGTTGGAAAATATGGCTAAATAAACAAGTTTTGATTCAACAATACAAACCCTAAAAAAATTAGCAAAGACAAAATAAATAAATAGAGTTAAAAAGATCTCACAAACTATAGAATCACGTAAAATGCGTTGTCTTTAAAGATTGATTCGTGCCACCCGGAGTAGAACTCGGTGTGAATAGCTCTCTTGGCCGAACAACCCCCTAAGATTAGACTATAGTAATTTCTTCAAGTTAATCACACACTCAAATAAGAAGAACTAGGAACAACCTTACTCTTGCCTTTCCTTTCCTTAAAAAAAAAAAAATTGAAACTGAAACTTCTGTGTAGCAAAACAGAGCAAAGACAGAGGGGATATGTGGCTGGTGAAGAGGAAGAAAAAATGATATATGAATAGTGTGTGTTGTAGGGTTTATATATGCCAACATGTAAGACAAGTGGGCTAACAAGAGGACTAGGCATCAACGGTTACTGGATGCCCAACGGGCTGCTCAAATGCTCACCAATGGACATAACAAAATCAAATCAAAATTTGGGCTAAAAGAAAGTAAGGGAAAAGGTGAGGCCCAAGAATGACGTAACAAATCCAAGCCCAAGCCCAAGTCAACACCTAGCCCATTGTGTCCCAACTTACCACCTAAGATGTGCAAAGCCTTATAAACTCATAACAAGATTTATTCCTAACTAATGTGAGACACAAAGTAAAGGTTAAGTGTTTGAAACACATTCACTCCAACACAGAATTCATACAAGACTGTGATGAAGACGAGATAAGTCAACAAAGAAAAGATCTTTATTCTTTTGAGGTGCTAATAAATACAGATTGGCCAATGGCAGACTACACGTTCCTCGTGCCTTATGCTAAAGATCAATGCAAACAGTCTTGCATGGAAGATTGTATGTGTGTTGTTGTCATTTTTAGAGGTGCTAGCTGTTCGAAGAAGAAGCTACCTCTCTCTAATGGAAGAGTTGATAGCAGGCTTAATGGTGGGAAGGCTTTTATCAAAATCATAAACAATAATTCCATCCCAAATCTAGATCCTTGCATGGGTAGTCCTGAAGCACAAGTAGAGAAGCAGAATCGGAACAATTTGATCCTAATGTGGTCAGTTCTCCTCGGTGGCTCTATGTTTGTTAACATTATTTTAATTGTTGCAATTTGTCTGGGTATTTTCTTTATTTACCACAAGAAGCTCAAAAGACCTATGAGCAATGTTAATTCTGTGGAATCAAATATGCGATGTTTTACTTACCAAGAACTTGCAGAAGCAACAGATGGGTTCAAGGAACAATTGGGAAGGGGGGCTTTTGGTGTTGTTTACAAAGGAGCAATAGAAATGGGTTCTAGTGTCCGTGTGGTAGTCAAGAAGTTACATAGTTCGTTTCGAGATTATGAGAGAGAATTCAAGACTGAGGTGAAAGTAATCGGTCAAACACATCACAAAAATCTGGTTCGTCTGCTAGGATTTTGTGATGAAGGACTACAGCGATTACTGGTATATGAATTCTTGAGCAATGACACTTTGGCAAGTTTTCTTTTTGCAAACTTGAAACCCAGTTAGAAGCAAAGAATCAGTATTTCTTCTCGGATTGCAAGAGGACTCTTGTACTTGCATGACGAGTGCAGCACCCAGATTATCCATTGTGATATAAAGCCTCAAAACATACTTCTTGATGAATACTACAATGCTCAAATAGCAGACTTTGGATTGGCGAAGCTTTTGATGATGGACCAGAGCCAAACACGTACTGCCATCCGAGGAACAAAAGGGTATGTTGCACCTAAGTGGTTTATGAACATGCCAATTACTACCAAAGTAGATGTTTATAGCTATGGTGTCATGCTACTGAAGATAATTTGCTGTCGAAGAAGCTTAGATGTGGAGACAACTGAGGAAGAAAAAGCAATTTTGACTGATTGGGCTTGTGACCGCTATAGGGAAGGAGTATTAGATGCCCTAGTTGAATATGATGTGGAAGTCTTGGATGATAGAGAGAAACTAGAGAGGTATATCATGGTTGCCATTTGGTGCATTCAAGAAGATCCCTCTCTTAGACCTACCATGATGAGGGTAACACAAATGCTTGATGGTGTTGTTGATGTGCTTGTTCCACCTTGCCCATGTCCTTTTAGTAGGACATATTAATCCAGTGTTTTGTGACTTCATTTAGAAAGATTTAAGGCAACTATGTCTTAGTCTTTGCTCTCTTTTGCATTATGCCATCCAATCTTTTCTTTGTAGTTAAGTTCGTTTTTGGTTTACTTGTTGCTATAATGATCTTTGTTATATAGGTTCATGTTCTCCGACTCCAAGTTTAGCTGCAGATAAAAATAGATAGGATTCCGTAGTTTTTCAGATATGAAATTTTTGATAAACAGACATGAAGACGTTTGTTAACAAATAAAGTGCCACTGGTTCCTATGGAAAATTTGTTTATAAAGTTTATCAGGGGTGTATTAAGTCGATATTTGTTCCTTTGGAAAGTTTTTTGCAACAGGAAAAAGGTAATCAGTGGTGTATTAAACAATTATACATATCGATTTAAATTAATATCAATTTATAAATATATTATAAAATTCTTTTATTTACTTTTTTACTCAACTTAATACATCACTGATTACCTTTTTTCTTGTATAACATATCGATTTAAAAATATATTATACAATTCTTTTATTTACCTTTTTACTCAATTTTCTAAATAAAATCTAAATCCTAAGTTATTCTCATATAATTAGTGTTATGTTTAGGATTATTCGGTTATAAACTTGCTCTTATTTGTGGTTGAGTTGTTATAATGCTCAATTTAATAATGTAGGGGGTGGATTCGAGCGCTCTCTAAGGATCGAGAGAGTGGGCCCAAGCCCAACTAACCCTTCAATAAATTTGTAGAGTATGGGCTCAAGAGCTAGGCCTCAGCAAGGAAGGCAACGGCCATGCATGGTTGTACGTGGTTGCTAATAACTAGAACGTGGGTTTAAACACACATTGAGACTCCTCGGACGTGCCTTATGGAGCTGGAAACTACGGTTATCTCTTTTCAGAAGGGTTACAAGAGTTGAGAGGAAATATTCTGCTACAGTATTCCTTTTTCTCTGGTTTTCGTCCGTCCCCTTCACAAGAGGGATTTTTACATTATATACTCCTCACTCAGTTGATCCTAGCCCTACATTTGTTGATCAATCCGGCTTCTACTCGAGTGCCTGTCCCATCAGCCGCATTCCCATACCTCCAGTGGGTTGCAGCGCTCAAGACGGCACTGTTCAGAGGTCCTGTCCTCATTAATGCGGCCAGAGCGTTAGTTGAGGGCATTTAATGTGGAGGTGACAGTTCGCCTGGGACCTGCTCCTCCGCCATGCTCCAATGTCCGGCCATTGGTTCTCGTTATTTGCTCCTTGGATGCTTGGGGAGACCCCCCTTAAAGGTGTGACGTGAGCCCACTTTCTGTCCTCGGCATGCCGAGGATTTAGCCATCCTCGGCAACGCTCCTTGGGTCCTAGGCTCTAAACTTTGGTCCTCGGACCTCGGATCGTGGAGGCGTCCTCGGCATGGGCCTTTGGGCCTGGCCTGGAGTGGGCCGGGGCTGCCGACTTATTCTGGCCCCACAAATAATAATTAAAAAAAAAAATTATCCAACATATGGGTTCAACCCAATCCACTTAAGCTGAGTTGAATTAAGTTAAGTGATGAATTAAGTTGGATTGAATTTTTTTTAATCCACCCACAATAGTAAGTTGAATTGAAAAGACTCATCAACTTAACTCTTGCACCCTCCTAATTGCAATGCAAAACACACCTACAAGTAGTTAATTTATAAAGACATACGTGCAAACTTCAAATTCATAATTAATGTGAAATTTCAATTCAACTCGATGGAAATTACTTAGAAGATCATAAAGTAATATTTTTTGCTTTCACATAATAAAGGTGAACCCTATAATTGCCATTGCATGTACCAGTACATGCAAACAAAAAACATCAATATTCTATCCAATTAATGAACAAGCATGCCACCTGCACAAGGGCCAAACTAGAAACAACGTTAAAGATATGCCACTTTCCATTGCAGTGAAAATGTTGTTTACTTTCGGCGGCACTTTCCATTATAAAAATGTTGTTTACTTTTCTCTACACTGATTTGTCATTTTAGTATACGTCAATAATCAATTGTGAATGTAAAAACGATTAGAATTCGCTGGAAAGATTAAATTTTGAAGATTTCATAACAACCGCCACTTTTTTAGCGGTAAGAAAATTGGTGTGACTCGTTATATTTGCGAGTTCCTGTAATAATAATACGTGTAATAAATTAATTAGGAGGTTTAAATGGTGTAAAGTGCTGGAGATAATGACCACACCTTTTAGTTTTATTTTAATTATAAAAAAAAAAAATCAATTAGATTAGTCTACAAGCAAAACTGCCGTGTGTGCACAGCCTTTGCCTCTAATCTCAAGTTTGAAATCTCTTGTCAAGAAAAATAAAATAAAATAAAAAAACAACTCCAACGAAATGAAAGCACTGCCTAGTCAATTGACTAATTTTTCTTTGCCCAAATTTTTTATATTCAAAACATAGTTTTTTTCTTTTCTTATTACCAATGGATAGAATAATAGTAACATTTATTGACCTAATCAAACCCAAAGCCTCTTTCTAGTCAGGAGGAAAGTAATGGTGAATTACAAAGTCATTGCTCATAATAAATATTAAAATAGTCTTGTTGTTCATCAAATAAAAATAAAAATAGTCTTGTCAACTTTTTGACTTAGTTATGTTTATTTTCTATTAACAATCGTGAATCCGTCAATAGTATATCTGTATTTTTCTTCAAAGTGGTCTTACAAGGAAGAATCACATCACAACTACTTGGATTTATTTTAGTGAGATGCACCTGTATCCCTTTCCTATTTAGGTTTTTCCAAATCATTCAATGATTTTTTTTTTTTTTTTGAAATTTTTTCATTCAATGACACGTTTTTTTTTTCTAGTTTAAATAATACATTTACTCTTTATTTATCCAAAAAGGTGGTTATAAGCGTTTACTTGACTGTAGAGGTCTCCATTACTTGCACAAGGGCTGCTGAAGAAGGATATGTAATTCAACAGGACATCAAGGGCTCTATTATTTTTATGACTTTAGAGTTTGTATATACTAATCCAAATCAAAACCAAATACCTAAATCAAGACCAATCTAACCAAAACATTCAAGATTGAGATAGTTCAAGATTTAATTTGTTATTTTTCAAAGCTTAAAGTTTCATTAAGGTTTAAAGTTTTCTTAGATTTTGGCTAAAGTGCAAAACTCACTTATAAAGTTTGGAAAAGTCTTTTAATTTTGCTCCCTAAGGTTTTCAAATTCTTACGTCACTAACATTATGGGCTTTTGATTAGCAACGTACCCTTTCATTAGTGTTGTGCTGACTGCTAATGCTTTCATTAACACATAAATCTGTCACACCGCTCACACATACTAGCTAATCCAATTAAATCATGTCATGTGGACTTAATTAGAGTAAAAAAATCAATGCACCAAAATTATTTAAAGAATTCGAACTCCAAAATAAGATTTGAAATCTCATAAAAAGAATTGATTCAAGATTTAAAAAATAAATAAAAAACCAAACTCAAAATCTACAATTGAGGAGTTTAACCAAATCCAAACCATCTCACAGATCATGAACTACAAACCCATCTTTAGCAACTCTTTCCTCTAGCACATTATCTCCACCATCGGAGGCTTCCCTAACATCTGGCTTCTTGTTTTCTTCATCATCGGCGAAAACATTAGGATATGAGAGATCTTGAAGCAACTAAACAACCTTCGCTTGTGATGGGGTTTGTTGATTTGTTTTGAATAAGAGATGGGTTTGCCGGATTTGCTAAGCCTTTTTTCTTTCTTTTTAAACTATGAGTTCTTTATATTTTAGAGGGTTTATTTTATTTATTTAATTGACAAGGAAAAACTGCATTATATGACATTCTTAATTGGACCAACTAACATCAAAACTGCATTATATAACATTCTTAATTGGACCAACTAACATTGGTTACAGGCTTATGTAGCATTTACCAGACACATTAGTATGAACATTAATGGAATAGTTGTCAATCAAAATGGCCCATAACTTTTTGAAATGTTAGGGAAACGAATCAAAATACTGAAATGTTAAGGGGGAAAAATCCAAAACTCCTTTAACTTTAAGACTATGTTTTGTACTTTAGCCCTAGAATTTTATTAGTGCCTATAAAGATGAATGTGTAACTTCTTAGACAGACAAACTTGTCTGAACAATTCAACCTTTGTCGACTACGAAAAATTTAATGCCACGTTGCAATATTATTGAAGATTTGAGGAGTGTGTATTACATACAAATGTTTTACACAATTTTATACACCCTCAAAAGCAACTAAAAGTCACAAAATCTAGTGTGCAATAGTTATTGGTATAAGATTGCATCTTCCAAATTATCCTTTATGATATAAAACCCAAAACACATTTCTTGATAAATATTACAATGTTCAAATTTCTTGTTTCTAATTTTGGATTAGCAAAGATTTTGATGATGAATCGGCCATACTCGTACTAGCATTAGAGAAACAAAAGGGTATGTTGCTCTTGAGTGGTCACTGCTAAAGTTGATGTATGTCATGCTACTAGACATCATTTGTTGTAAAAAAATAAAAAATAAAAAAGTGTAGATATGAACTCTGGCGGAGATGAGATAGCAATTTTGACTGATTAAGCTTATGATTGATTTCAAGAAGGAACATTAGATACTCTTGCAGAACATGACATGGGGTATTTTCTCATAGGCATTAGCCCCAAACGCCTTGGATAGTTTTTCTGCATTTACCCTTTAACTTAATTTGTGTTTTTTCTTGGCAAAAATATTTTTTTGGTCCTTAATTTTTTGGAGTACCTATTTTAATCCCTAAAAATAAAAAATCATTACCATTTTAGTCTCTACCATCATTTTACTAACGAAAATTACTTGTGTGGTAAACAGAATATAAGGTTATCATTTTAGATGCTGATGTAACCAACAAAATAATAATAAAATTTTTTATTTAGTATTTGAAAAATGTCACCTCAACATTTTAATTAAAAATAAATAAAAACATTTTAATTTTTCAATTTTAATTTAAATTGAAAAAAATTATTTTTTTTCTATTTTAAAGATTGAAAAAAAAATTTATAGCAACTTTCTCAACTTTTCTTGAACCTTCTTGGGCAACCAAACACATCGCAAAAATTAAATATAGCAATTTTTAGACATAAAAAAATTAAAAAAAATAAAAGTTTGAAACCCACAAACCCAAATCAAAATCTCATCCCACTGATAGAAGATTCAAAACTCTCTCTCTCTCTCTTGATTTTTTGATCAGTGGTGGTGGTGGGTTTGATTGGTGGAGGTGGTGGTTGGGTTTTTTTTTTGGGTTTCCAAGGGAGTGGGTTGTTGGCTGGATTTTTTGTTAGTGTATGTTATGGTAGTCGGTTGAGTCTGTTGGGTTTACATAATAATTAAATGTAAAATGTATTATGATTTGTGAAAAAAAAAAAAAACTTACAAAGTTTAAAATATCTTCAAATAACAAAAATAGATAGCTTAATTTTTTTTTTTTTTTAAATCTAATATATTGTATTAACTATACTTTGTTATAAAATAATCAACATCATTTTAAGAAAAGTTTGATACTAAAACTTATAAATTTTATTTTTTATTTTTATCTTTTACTAAAAAAACAAACCGTCAAATCTGTGCAAGTCTACAACTAGTTGTATTTAATAAAAGAATTCAATATAATTACAAAGCTAAGGAAGGTCTTATCTTTCTATTTATTGAAGTCGTTTTCCGTCTCCATTCCAATAGAGGATGGTAACACTGCAAAATATTAATTATCATTGGAAAATTTTGCCAATAAGTTAAATATGTTGTCTTTTCACGTCTTAGTGTTTCTGATGATACAAGTCACCTACACGTATTGCAGTTAATTGCAAGAAAAGTCTATGAAGCAAGAGCTAGGCTTAATTGCGTTTCGTTCCATACTTTGGCTTGAACGTACCATTTTCGCTTCCGTCACATACCTGTATATTACATACTGCAATAGCTGCAAATTATAAGTAAGACTTGGCTCCAGTCCATTAGAGTAATACAAACACATGTAACGTGTTATTTAGTGCATTGAAACTAAGCCATGTCCAAAAACTAATTCCAATGATATGCCAGGAAACTTCATAATTCCTCCTAGAAAGTGAGAACAATGCTAGAACAATGAAGCACGGTTGAAGCAAAATTAAAGACGTTTGCTTGACTTAGGATAGTACTACTGTACTAGAATTTTTTTTTTTTTTTTGTGTGGATGAACAGTACTAGATTATCTTTTTATCATACCAAGGCTATTTTATTCAAGTCCATTTTTTTTTTTTTTTGGTATGAACCCAATTCACTCTGAGAGTCATGGTACTTGTTCTTCGTCACCTTCTTGTTTTCTTACTAGTCCTGCTACCAATTTCTTCTATTTCACAATGTTAGGTTCTAAGGTCTTAGGATTTTATGTATTTAGAACTCTAATTTGTAATGTTGGCAAACCATGATCAAAACATTGTATTTAGTCTTGTTTAGGCTTGCTCAAAGTTGGTTTATTATTGTACAGTTGGAATCGAGTGGCTGCAGAAGTACTTGGGACTTTTGGCCTGGCTCGATCGATCGAAGATTAGACTCGATCGATCGAAAATCGCACAGGTTGAATTTTCTGCAGAATTTCCAACTCAGCCCTACTTCATTAAACGTTTAGGGTTTTATGTTTTTACCCTAGGTATATAAACAAAACCCTAGCCACGTTTTTGAGGTTGTCCATATTGTTATTATTGCTCATATTTTCTGTTTTGTGTAAATCTCTTGTGAGATCTTAGAGGAGCTTTCCTTTACACAAAACTTAGGGTTTTCAAGGTAGAGATAATTTCAACATCTTGAAGATCAACTTAGTTGCAACCATTGGAACTTAAAATAAAAGCAAACGGGGAGCTTGTAGCTGATTGAAGAATTCAAGAAAGAAGTAGTCCGTGGATTCGGAGCCTGCGCGTGGTCGTGTCAGGAAGTTCGTACTGGTGGGTAGCATTAGGAAGTCGAGCGGGGAGCTTGTAGTCCTTCTGTAAGAACTTCAATTCTTTCATAGTGAATTCTGGTTTGCCTTGAGGATCGGTGGGTCAAATCCTCCCCAGGTTTTTACCGTGTGGTTTCCTGGGTGATCATATCTTGTGTTCTTTATTATTTCCGCTGCTTTAATTGTTTTATATACATGATATGATTATTTGATTGTTTTAACCTAGAATTGCTTAATTTGACTAAGTAACAACTTGGCTAATTAATCTAGGCTACGCAATCTGGTTGTTTTGGGGTCTAAATAACCTGACAAGTGGTATCAGAGCGGGTAGCTCTTTGTGTTTGAGATTTTTAATCTCTGAGCTGATCCTTGACCCCTGTTGTCATGGAGCATGGACACTCTTTGTTTGTTCCTCCTCATTTTGATGGGAACAACTATGCTTATTGGAAAGTAAGGATGAAAGCATTCCTGAAATCCATTGATGAAAGGGTTTGGAATTCCGTTGAATACGGATGGGTGAAACCCGCTACTCCTGTGAGTGAGTGGCAAACTTCTGAAAAAGAAGCAGCAAGCTTCAATAGCAAAGCTATGAATGCTATCTTTAATGCTGTTTCTATGGAGGAATTTAAGAGGATCTCAAATGTTGAGGTTGCTCATGTTGCATGGAAAATCCTCCAAACTGTGCATGAAGGCACAAAGGCAGTTAAGATTAATAAATTGCAACAATTGACTTCTAGATTCGAAAGCATTAGAATGTCTGATGATGAATCTTTTGATGAATTCTATGCTAAATTAAATGATATTGTCAATTCTGCTTTTAATTTGGGTGAAATCTATGATCAACCTAAAATTGTTAGGAAGATTCTTAGATCTTTAACTGAAGATTTTAGACCCAAAGTAACTGCCATCACTGAAAGCAAGGATGTGGACTCCATCCCTGTTGATGAGCTTGTAGGATCTCTTCAATCCTATGAGTCTGACCTCCCTAAAGTAAACAAATCCAAATCAATGGCTCTTAAGTCAGTTGATGATGTTGAGGGTGGTGGATTTGATGATGAGCTCTCTGCTACAGAGATTGCCTATCTTGCCAAAAACTTTAAGAACTTTCTGAGGAATACAAATAGAAAGGCAAGAGGGACTTACACTGCTGAACCTAGAAATTTTAGGAAGAATGATCCCATTAAGGTTAACAATTTTGAAAAACCTAGAGAAAATTTTGGTCAATCTTCTAATAACTCTTTGGGTCCTCAGTGTTTTGGCTGTCAAGGGTATGGTCATGTGAAATCTGAATGTCCTACATTCTTGAGGAATAAGGGTAAAGCTATGGCTGTAACCCTTAGTGATAATGAGGTTTCTGATGATGAGTCCGGTGGGGACGAGGATGGAAACTTCATTGCTTTCACGGCTACTGCTATAGTCAATGAAAGCATATCTGCTGAGGAGAACCCTTCTGATGGGGAACTCTCTGAAGATGCAGATCTTCAAGAGGCCTATAACAAACTTTGCAAAATTGCTGCAAAGGATGCTATGAAAGTTGAACTTGGCCTAAAGAAAATTGATTCTCTTGAGCTTGAAAAGAGAAATTTGCTTGTTAAACTGTTTGATGCTAATGAGCTTTTGAATAATGTTAAATCTGAGAACATGCTTTTGCTTGATAAAGTTAGAACTTTGGAACATGATTTATCTGTTGCTAGATCTGCTAGTTCTAAACTTGATCACATGCTGAATGTTCAAAAGTCTCCTGCTGATAAAACTGGGTTAGGATATGTTGAAAGCATTTTTGATTCTGGACCACATTCCACTACTTTTGTTCCTTCCTCTTCTTCTGAACCTTCTGCGAGTGAGGTTGTGAGTGAAACTGTCAAACCACCTATGAGTGAGATAGTTAAACCCGTAGAAGTTTCACCACCTAAGAAGATTAGGGTAGACTTAAGAGAATCTAAACCTAAGGAGCCTACCAAATCTAAGGACAAGATGCATGGTAAACCTGCTTGGGTTTGTCATTATTGTGGTAAGTCTGGACACATTCGTCCTAACTGTTACAAGCTTCAAGCTGATAAGAGAGCAACTAAACCAAAAGTGCCTGTGCCTCAAGCACATGATCCTATGGCATTAATTGGTGAATTGGTAAAGGTGTTAAACCTTTATTCCAATCCTGGAGTTGGGAATCACTCGAATGTGAATAAGAACTCCAATGCTCGTGGTGCATCTAAAAAGTTTTGGATGCAAAAGACTCGAACTAACTGAGTCTTTCTGACATGGTCCTTGTGCTTAATTGCTCTATTCTATGGTGACCATTGTTCTTTGGTTTGTGTCTTTTTGTTGTTTTTATTCTAGGACTTGCATTGCATTACATTCATGCATTTCATTCTAGGATGTATCTGTTTTTTTTTACAAAAAAAAAAAAAAAAGAAAAAAAAAGAAAAAAGGGGGAAAAGTGAAAGCAAAAAATTATGTTAGACACTACTTTTCTTGATTTTTGAAAAACAAGGTTGGTCTATCTTTTGACACATGTCATGTTCTGTGTACCTTGTTTAACTTTGATGAGCTTAAATATTGCACCTGACTAGTTAAAGCTTTGTAGTGCATGTTGTGTGGGAAAGATGTTTGTGGTTATTAATCACTTTGTCTTGATCTTGAAGTCACATGTTATTTGACTGTCGGACTTGATCCTTTTGAGAAAGACATAAATAACCATCTCACCACTGTTCACTAGTCAATCATGAACACCTTAGTGCATATCATAAGATTTTGTGCTCGAGAAAGTGTAGCACATGCACAAAAAGAACATAAGGTGTAGCCTCTTTAAATGCTTAATGCTTAAAACTGGTGTGTACTATTAAGCTTGATGCCAATTCACTTAATTCAAACCGGTGTGTACTATTAGGCTTGATGCCATTTCACATAATCTAATCTGGTGTGTACTATTAGGCTTTATGCCAAATTTCACCTAAATAATGGGGCAAAAATACAAGAAACTTACATGATTGCAAGCTTTTGTTCTAGGAGATGTGGGAGTTATAGGATGTAACTCTTTAGGTGATAGTCTCTTTTAAATTCTATGTGATGAATTGTGTAGACTTTGTGTTTGATTGCTATTCACATATCACCTCACGTGTATCTCAAGTTTTTGCTAGTATCACACACTACACAAGTTACTCTTTGTTAAACACTGTACATGCTAGTGTGTGTGCTTTTGGTCTGACCAACCAAGTTTGAAATTATCTTGAGATTTGTGTACAACATATTTGTTGTTTGAGAATATTCAAAGGAAGAATGATTGAAACTTGTTTTTGAGAAAATTGGGGTTTAAAATTTTGGGTTTTTGAAAAATCATTCCATCTCATACTCATGCATTTTATCTCTGTAATTTAATGCTTTGAGGAGTTGTTTTTTCAAAATATGGTTTGTCTTTCAAAACTGTGATTTTTCTCAAAATTTAGTGAGCCTCTGCCCATTTCGATCGATCCAGCCTGTTTTTCGATCAATCGAAAAAGTGCTTCCATTTGTCTCAAAATGACTGTGTGTTTCGATCGATCGAATCTGCTTTTCGATCAATCGAAAAAGTGCTCTAGTTTGTTTCAAAACGACTGAGTGTTTCGATCAATCGAATCTGATTTTCGATCGATCGAACATCGTGAAAAAGCTTTTTTAAAAGATCAGATCTGACTTTTTCAAATACTTTTCAAAATCTTTTTCAAACTTTTTCTCTCTCTCCGCGTTGGCAAGGCTCCACCTTAGGAATTTTTGTCGTTTTCTTCCGAAGTTTTTGCACAATCTCTCTTTCCTCAAGCCGGTAAGACCTTTTTACCCTTCCTTTTGATTTTATTTTCATCATTTCATGCATAAATTCATGTTTTTAAGGGTAATTTTCGGAATATGCAAAATTTGGATTTTCTGTTGATTCAAGCCTTAATTTATGAAATTGATCATTGGGTTTTTGTGGGGACACTTCATTAACATGATTCTTAACTGTTAATTTGATCAAATTTGAGTTTGGTGAAAAATTGAAAAATCTAGGGCTTGTTCTTGATCCGAATTGGGGCTTTTGTTAAATTGAGATGATTTTGATGAAATTGACTTGTTGTGTAGTTGTAATTAAGCATTATAATCTATGTAATGTGTTTTATAATGCTCAATTCATCTTTTTGGTATAAAATTTCAACAAGTGGTTTTCAATTTTTGGGATTTTTGATAAAAATTCCATGTTCAAGCCAATTTTGTCAATTTCAATCTCAATTGAACTTATTTGTTTACTGCATTAGATCATGCATCACAACATTATTAATGTTCATGCATCATATAGATTTTTGTTCTATATTTTTTATTGTGCTAATTTGCAGTCTGCCCTTGGTTTTATTTTCTCTTGTTCTTTTGGTTTTTCCTTTGTGTCTCTGTCCTTTCCTTAGCACTATGCCTAGGAAAACTAGAGCCCGTAGGAATGTTCCCTCTCCTTCTCCTTCACCCCCTCCATCCTATGATCGTGAGAGGTTTTCTAGTGAGAAAAACCAAGAGATTTTTGAGAAGCTGAATGTTAGGAGAAAATTTTGGGCTGAGCGTTCTGTTCACTTAGATGAACTTGATCCTGCCATTAGGGCAAACTTTGAGCGTAGGGGCTGGTTACCCTTGGTGGATGTTTCTGATCCTCCTCCACCTTCTGCCTTGATTAGAGAGTTCTATTCGAACATCTCTATCCGCATCTATGATTCCAACACTCTAGTCCAGAGTTGGATACGAGGCGTAGAGTACACACTTACTCCTACGGTAGTGGCTGATGCTCTAGGGGTACCATGGGTTCGACATCCTGTCTATCCATATGATGTGTCTCCCGAGATTAGTGATGTCTTGTCTTACATCACTGGGACTACTGTCCAGTGGGGTTCTGATCCTCGGATCACCTCTGCTGAGCTCTCTGGGTTACACTATCTTTTCTTTAGGATAGCGTGTCATTCTATCTGGCCCATTTCCCATGTTCACACCATTCCTCTTGAGAGGTGTGTATTTTTGTACGCTCTAGTTACTGATGCTCCTATTAGTTTTCCCCATCTTTTTCTTCGTTCTTTGAACGATGTTTATAGGAGTTCATCATCTGCTCATGCTCTTGTTCATCCTATTTTCATTCATAGGATTCTCCTTCATCTTGATCTTGGTGGCTTCCTTTACTCTGAGCCCGTTCATGTTATTGCTCCTATAGGTGCGTCTTTTCTTAGACAAAGGGCTGCTCATCTTCGAGCTGGTTCTAAACACCCTAGGTCTGAGCCCTCTAGTAGCGCACCTCCTCCTTCTTCTTCTGCAGGTATTGCTCGTGAGGATGTTACTGATCCAGTTGGTGATGATGCTGCTGCTGCTGATGTTCCTCCACCTCCTTCGGCCGACTTCGATGTTCGTCGTACTTTGGAGACTGTCATGACCGTTCAGGCGGCTCATGGACAGATTTTGGTGGACTTGCTTGATGAGTTTCGTGCTCTACGAGCTGACTTGGCGCGTTTTCATTCACCCTCACCACCTCCTTTTGATGGCGACTTGTGATTGCTCTTTGGCATTCCGTCACAAAAAGGGGGAGTGGTATTTTGACTTGTAGAGGGGTTTTTGTAGTTAGGGGGAGACTTTTTGTTTTGAGGAGCTTGTGGAGTTTTTTAGATTGTATCTAGGTGCTTCACTTTGTATATCATTTTTGGGGATATTCATGTTAGGGGGAGTAACATTGATTGATATACATGTTCTATTCATTGATTCTTGTTGCTTTATGATTCACTGCTTATTGATTTATATTTATGAGTTGATCATTCATATATGTCTTTATTTTGTGTTGTGTGAATCTTACAAGAATGTTATACCTGTTGTTTTACTCTTTTCTGTCACACATGCGTTTATGCGTTTATTGAGTATTTCAGGAATATACAGGTTGATTCAACTAAAGCTGCTGTCTACACTTGCAACTGATGGATAGTAGTTAGGCTGAATTTGAGTTTATGAGCATTACTTTTGTAAAGGGCTTTTACTTGTAAAACTTTGAGCTTTTTAAATTATGGTTTTGTCACGGATTGCCAAAGGGGGAGTTTGTTAGGTTCTAAGGTCTTAGGATTTTATGTATTTAGAACTCTAATTTGTAATGTTGGCAAACCATGATCAAAACATTGTATTTAGTCTTGTTTAGGCTTGCTCAAAGTTGGTTTATCATTGTACAGTTGGAATCGAGTGGCTGCAGAAGTACTTGGGACTTTTGGCCTGGCTCGATCGATCGACGATTAGACTCGATCGATCGAAAATCGCACAGGTTGAATTTTCTGCAGAATTTCCAACTCAGCCCTACTTCATTAAACGTTTAGGGTTTTATGTTTTTACCCTAGGTATATAAACAAAACCCTAGCCACGTTTTTGAGGTTGTCCATATTGTTATTATTGCTCATATTTTCTGTTTTGTGTAAATCTCTTGTGAGATCTTAGAGGAGCTTTCCTTTACACAAAGCTTAGGGTTTTCAAGGTAGAGATGATTTCAACATCTTGAAGATCAACTTAGTTGCAACCATTGGAACTTAAAAGAAAAGCAAGCGGGGAGCTTGTAGCTGATTGAAGAATTCAAGAAAGAAGTAGTCCGTGGATTCGGAGCCTGCGCGTGGTCGTGTCAGGAAGTTCGTACTGGTGGGTAGCATTAGGAAGTCGAGCGGGGAGCTTGTAGTCCTTCTGTAAGAACTTCAATTCTTTCATAGTGAATTCTGTTATGCCTTGAGGATCGGTGGGTCAAATCCTCCCCAGGTTTTTACCGTGTGGTTTCCTGGGTGATCATATCTTGTGTTCTTTATTATTTTCGCTGCTTTAATTGTTTTATATACATGATATGATTATTTGATTGTTTTAACCTAGAATTGCTTAATTTGACTAAGTAACAACTTGGCTAATTAATCTAGGCTACGCAATCTGGTTGTTTTGGGGTCTAAATAACCTGTCACACAAAATAATGGTAATGTTACTGTTGGCAACTCTCTCACAGCCACAGACAACGCCACTTCGTGGCTATCACCTTCTGGTGATTTTGCCTTTGGATTTCGCCCACTCAGCAACCAGAAAGATCTCTTCCTTCTTTCTATTTGGTTTGACAAAATACCAGATAAAACCGTAGTTTGGTATCCTAGAGAAGATAACCCTGCAGTACCAAGGGGATCAAAAGTGAAGCTAGATGCTGACGATGGGCTAGTCCTTACTGGTCCTCAAGGGAATAAGTTATGGACACCTGATAAAATTCTTGGTACTGTAGCCTATGGCGTTCTGAGCAACACAGGCAACTTTGTACTTCAAGATAGCAACTTTAATAACATGTGGGAGAGCTTCAAACATCCCAGAGATACATTGTTGCCTTCACAAATTGTGGAAAGATCAGCGGGGTTGCTGCTTTATTCTCGTCAATCAGAGACCAACTTTTCCAAGGGGAGATTTCTCCTAAAGTTGCGGGATGATGGGGATCTGGTGCTCAATACCATAAACTTGCCCACGGATAATGCTAATGACCCTTATTATAATAGTGGAACTGTTGCTAGTGTTAATGATTCAGGTACCTCGGGTACTGCCGGTAAACAACTGGTCTTCAACAATTCAGGCTACATTTACATTCTGGGAGATAACAACCAAACATTTCCTCTAAGTCAGGTAAAGCCAGACTCAACTTCTGATTTCTATTATAGAGCCACTCTCAACTTTGATGGAGTTTTCACCCAATATTCTCACCCCAAGACATCCAATGCCAATGGAAGCTGGACTCCGATCTGGTCTGTGCCAGATAATATTTGTCTTGCTACTGTTTCAAACTCTGGCAGTGGCACTTGTGGATATAACAGTATCTGCACCCTTAAATCAGATCAACGGCCGAAGTGTGATTGCCCCACGAGTTACTCCTTACTTGACCCAAATGACCAGTATGGCAGCTGCAAGCCAGACTTCATTCAAGGCTGTGAAGAAGACAAGCTAAGTCCTGGAAAAGATCTATACTCATTTCAAGTGCTAACAAATACATATTGGCCAAACTCAGACTATGCATTCTTGAAGCGGTATACTGAAGATCAATGCAGCAAGTCTTGCATGGAAGATTGCATGTGTGCTGTTGCCGTTTTTAGAGATGGAGATAGTTGTTTCAAGAAGAAGTTACCTCTCTCTAATGGGAGAGTGGACAACAGCATTATTGGCGGGAAGGCTTATATGAAAATCAGAAACAATACTTCCATCCCACCTCTAGGTCCTCACTTTCCAAATAATCCAGAAACAAAGAAGAAGAATCATGACAATTTGATCCTCTTGTGGTCAGTGCTTTTCGCTGGGTCTTTGTTTATTAACATCATATCATATTGATTGTTGCAATTTGTGTGGGTGCTTTCTTCATTTACCATAAGAAGCCCAAAAGACCTACAAGAAATTTTAATGCTATGGAGGTGAATTTGCGATGTTTTACTTACCAAGAACTTGTAGAAGCAACAGATGGTTTCAAGGAAGAATTGGGAAAGGGAGCTTTTGGTGTTGTTTACAAAGGAGCAATAGAAATGGGTTCTACCGTTCTTGTGGCAGTCAAGAAGTTACCTAGTTCGTTTCAAGATGAGAGAGAGTTCAAGACTGAGGTGAATGTGATTGGTCAAACACATCACAAAAATCTGGTTTGTCTGCTTGGATTCTGTGATGAGGGACTACAGCGATTACTGGTATATGAGTTCTTGAGCAATGACACTTTGGCGAGTTTTCTTTTTGGAAACCTTAAACCCAGTTGGAAGTAAAGAATCAATATTGCTGTTGGGATTGCGAGAGGACTCTTGTACATACACAACGAGTGCAGCACAGCACCCAGATAATTCATTGTGACATAAAGCTTCAGAACATACTTCTTGATGACTACTAGTCTACTACAATGCTCAAATAGCTGGCTTTGAATAGGCAAAGCTTTTGATGATGGACCAGAGCCAAACTCATACTGCTATCAGAGGAACAAAAGGGTATGTTGCACCCAAATGGTTTAGGAACATGCCGATCACTGCCAAAGTGGATGTTTATAGCTTTGGTGTCATGCTACTAGAGATAATTTGCTGCCGAAGAAGCGTAGATGTGGAGACAATTGAGGAAGAAAAAGCAATTTTGACTGATTGGGCTTATGACTGCTATAGGGAAGGAGTATTAGATGCTCTGGTTGAACATGATGTGGAGGTCTTGAATGATAGAGAGAAGCTGGAGAAGTATGTCATGGTTGCCATTTGGTGCATTCAAGAAGATCCATCTCTCAGACCTACCATGAGGAGGGTAACACAAATGCTTGAGGGTGTTGTTGAAGTGCTTGTTCCACCTTGCCCGTGTCCTTTTAGTAGGACAGTAACTATGTCTTAGTATTTACTCTCTTTTGCAATATGCCATCATATATCTTTTGTTTGTAGTTGAATTTGTTTTTGGTTTGTTGCTATAATGATCTTTGTTATTTTTGTTCATGTGCTCCAAGTTGTTTATCTGTAGAAGATACTAGATATGTTTCCTTAGTTTTTCAGATATGAAGAAGTTTATTAATCAACAAAGTGTCACTAATTCCTATGGAAAGTTTGTTTTCAACTACAAATAAGAGGTTTGATAAACTGTGTTCTGTTTTTTGTTTCTATGAGTTTCTTGCTTCTTGTCCCGCGTGGTTGTGATTTTGCTCTTTGTTGTATTCTATTTCTTTTGTGTTTGTGCGTATAGGAAGTTATTAGCTTATCAAACACCAGAAAAAAAAAAAGATGAAAAAGAGGGAAGAAAAATAAAAACAAGAAGCTTGCGATGATATTGAGACAGATTAATCCTTGTTTTGAAGTAAAATATTTTCATCAATTTTAGGTATTTGTTTTGTTGTAAAATATTGGTAAAACAGTAAAACATTTTCGGTCAACTTAAAATTTAAAACTCAAGGAAAACAACAAAATCTGAAGCACATTAATTTTACAAAAAATAGCCTATAGGTTATGAGGGTAGAGATACCTGAATAACATATTAGATTTTGATAATTAGGCCAAATCAATTGCATCTTAAATTGTCAGTAACTTGATGCAAGTGAGCTAAGGTATAGCTACAAAGCAAACTTTTTTAGTTTCAGTACGTCCAGTTAATTATCTATTCTTTTGCAATAAAGAAAAAATGGAGGTATATTGAGTCGATCTGAACTATATATAAGTAATTATGGAGAACTTAGTTGACAATAGTTGTTAATTTTATGGGTATATCAACATAAAATAACTTGTGCAAATGTTGCATGGGCTTATAATTTTTTTTTTCTTTTTCACTTTCAACTGTTTGTACACCCTCTCTCCCAGAAGTTCAAAATTCCAACAGAAACAGTTAGCTTATCCAAGGTGATAAATAATAAACGTACCCTCCTGTGATTTATAATTTCTTTCCTATCTAACTTAAGCTTCCTTTGTTTGAAGTCATGTAGTTGCGATGCAAACCACGCCAACAGGCAAACTTCAAATTTATAATTAATGTGAAATGCAAATTCAATTTGATGTACAAGTACATGCAAACAGAAAACTGTTCTAATAACAGATAATTCTTAAAATTTCTTCATCCACCCATGCATGCAGCACACACGCATGCAATATCTCTCTCTATCTCGAGTTTACTGTCCTAATAACAGATAATTCTTAAAATTCTAATTCTTAAACTCATATAATCACCAAATCAATGTACTAACTACTAAATTTGCATTCAATTTTATGCAGCATTACGACTAAAGAGTTAAAACCTCCTTTACAAATTTAAAACTTCATTTTCATTATATTATTGATTTTTTTTAAATTTTATTGTTATCTTCATTTTGCGAAAAGTGTCTACCCTAATTAATTATTAAGATAGTTTACTATAAATTAAACTCTATTTCCAATAGTTTACTCTACATAAAAATCAATCACCGAAATTCCAAGAAATTTAAAACTCTACTTCAGATAAACTCTATATCAAATCATATAAACTGAGATAAAATCAAATTAGATCTTAAATTGAAGTTTAATTTTATGCCATGTGTCCCATTCAATTTTCTTAATTTTTTGTGCTAAATGAGTTATTAAGTGAGAAAACCATAGAATCAATACTAAACCTTAAAAAAATCACCACCATTTGTGGATGCCCCCAAAAAAATGAGGAGGAACTGAAATGGGCCTTGTTTTCACTTAATTAAAAAAGTAACTTACAGGCTTGTTGTAAAAAGTAATTAGTCTCTAGACTTAATGATTAACTGATCATGTCATAAATTTAACTGAATAAAACTTATAAAACAATTTGTCACTAACAAACAAATTTATAAAATAAAAAAAAAAATAAAAAAAATTAAGCATTCGTTTATGAAAAATGCTACGCGGCATTAGGTTGTTTAAATCCACTCATCACCTTCATTACAATTTTTTAGCAAAATTGTTAATAGAGCATTTTCCTTTCCCTGTCGTCATAGGCTATTAAATTAAACCAGTCAGGTCCATGTATTCTTGTTGATTGAACCCATTTCACTCTGGCAATCATGGATTTTGTTCTGCCTCACCTACTTTTCTTACTAATTCTGTTACCAATTTTCTCTATTGCTCAAAATAATGGTAATGTTACCACTGGAAACTCTCTCACAGCCACTAACAACAGCACTCCGTGGTTATCACTTTCAGGTGATTTTGCCTTTGGATTTCCCCCACTCAACCAGACAGATCTCTTCCTGCTTTCTATTCGATGGTACAGATCACTTTCAGGTGATCCGCACCATCGAATCCTGGTAAACAACTGGTGCTTAACCAGTCAGGCTATATATACATTCTGAGAGATAACAACCAAACACTTCCTCTAAGACAGGGAAAGCCAGAGTCAGCTGCTGAATTCTATTTTAGAGCCACTCTCAACTTTGATGGAGTTTTCACGCTATATTCTTACCCAAAGAATTCCAGTGCCAATGGAATCTGGACTCCAATTTGGTCTGTGCCGGATAATATTTGTGTTGCCAGTTCTGCATTATCAGATAGTGGCACTTGTGGTTTTAATAGTATATGCACCCTTGGATCTGATAAGAGGCCGATCTGTACATGCCCCAAGGGATACTCCTTACTCGATCCAAATGACCCATATGGCAGCTGCAAACCAGACTTCATTCTTCAAGGCTGTGAAGAAGACAAGCTAAGTCCTAGAAAAGATCTTTATTATTTTGAAGTCCTAACAAATACATATTTTATAAACTCAGAAAACTACGCAATCTTGAAGCCTTATACTGAAGATCAATGCAGCAAGTCTTGCATGGATGATTGTATGTGTGTCGTTGCTGTTTTTAAAGATGGTGATAGCTGTTACAAAAAGAAGCTACCTCTCTCTAATGGGAGAGTGGACAACAGCAATATTGGCGGGAAGACTTATATGAAAATCAGAAAAAATAACTCAACTACACTTCCGGATCATCGTTTGCCAATTCCGGAAACAAATAAGAAGAATCATGACAATTTGATCCTCATGTGGTCAGCGCTTCTTGCTAGCTCTGTGTTTGTGAACATTATATTAGTTGTTACAATTTGTGTGGGTGTTTTCTCTATTTACAATAAGAAGCTCAAAACTCCTATGAGAAATTTTGGTGCTGTGGAGATGAATTTGAGATGTTTTACTTACCAAGAACTTGTAGAAGCTACAGATGGTTTCAAGGAAGAATTGGGAAAGGGAGCTTTTGGTGTTGTTTACAAATGAACTATAGATATTGGTTCTACTGTCCCTGTGGCAGTTAAGAAGTTAAATAGTTCATTTCAAGATTATGAGAGAGAGTTCAAGACTGAAGTGAATGTGATTGGTCAAACACATCACAAGAATCTTGTTCGTCAACTAGGATTTTGTGATGAGGGACTACATTGATTATTGGTATTTGAGTTCTTGAGCAATGGCACTTTGGCAAATTTTCTTTTTGGAAACTTCAAACCCAGTTGGAATCAAAGAATACAAATTGCAGTTGGGATTGCGAGAGGACTATTGTACTTACATGACGAGTGCAACACCCAAATTTTCCATTGTGATATAAAGCCTCAGAACATATTTCTTGATGACAATTACAATGCATGAATTTCTGACTTTGGATTGGCAAAACTCTTGACAATGAACCAAAGCAAAACTCATACTAACATCAAAGGAACAAAAGAGTATGTTGCCCCCGAATGGTTTAGGAACATGCCGATCACACTCAAAGTAGATGTTTATAGCTATGGTGTCATGCTACTAGAGATAATTTGCTGCCGTAAAAGCATAGATATGGAGACAATTGAGGAAGAAAAAGCAATTTTGACTAATTGGGCTTATGACTGCTATAGGGAAGGAGCACTAGATGCTCTAGTTGAATATAATTAATGTGGAGGAATTGGATGACAAAGAGAAGCTGGAGAGGTATGTGATGGTTGCCATTTGGTGTATTCAAGAAGATCCATCTCTTAGACCTACCATGAGGAGGGTTACGCAGATGCTTGAGGGTGTTGTTGAAGTTCTCGTTCCACTGTTTAGTAGGACAGGTTAATCCAACATTAAAGATTTACAATAACTGTCTGTCTTAGTCTTTGCTCTCTTTTGCAATGGTTAATGTACTCTAGGGTGGGAAAAATTATATTATGTTTCGGGTGTATATGTTATCTCTCTCACAACAGTTAGGTCCCACAACTGTGTGGAACCCAACTGTTGTGAGAGAGATGGCATATACACCCGAAACATGATATACTATCTCCTAGGGTGGATGAGGGCCTTAAGATAGATGTCGAGGTAGAAGTTTCGTTTATAAAATATAAATAAAATTCCTATGGAAAGTTTTTTTTTTTTTTTTGGAACTATAAAGCAGAGGTTTGCTAAACTGTGTGGTCTGTTTGTTTTGTGTTTCTGAGTTCGTTGTTTCTTGTCCTGTGAGGTTGTGATTTTCCTTTTCATTGTGTTCTTTCTATTTCTTTTATGTGTTTGTGCGTACAGGAAATTATTCGCTGATCAACAAACAACATAAGAAAAAGACCGAAAAAAAAAAATTGCAATGAAACTAAGACAGTTAAGATGGTTTGTGTTCAACAGCCTATGGGTTAGTGACCTAAAGAAAATGTTAGATTTTGATAATTAGGTTCAATCTATTGCATCTGAAACAATTTTGTGGTTAATAATTCCATGTTAGAGGGCTAAGCTAGCTACGAAGCACGGGACTGAAAGACTTGAGGATACAAGTGTGCCTAAGCTCAGCAAAGGTTACTGCCACTTCCAATTGAAGGTGACATTTGGAAAAGACTCTAAAATACATAAGGGGTGCATTAAGGTCTTGGAATCGACTCTCATCATACCTGGGAGTAGCAGTGGTCTTGGGTAGGCAACGTGTAGCCATAATGCACCTTGGGACCAGCAATATGTCATGAACTCTTAGAGCATTCTTATCAAGGATTGCAAAAAATTTAGTATTTACTATCTCAAATTTCAATTTTATAACATATAATACCCCACTTTACAACATCTCCTCCATCAAAACTTCTATTTTTTTTAACATTCTATTTAAATATTATTTCTTTATCATTTTTTTTTCCTTCTCTCTCCTTTGTCTCTCTTTCTCAATTGAATAAAAAAAGTGGACCCCAATTGAATAAAAAAATAATATACATTTTACCATTTGGTGAACAGTGCAGTTTCAAATATGAAACCGCACTGTTCATCAATGCCAAAAATTTTTACATTTGAAACTCTGAATAGAGCAAACTTTTGGGTCAAAAATGCTAAAAAAAGCATCTTTTAGCATTTAAAACCATGCTCTTAGGCCACTTGTCCAACATTGAATCCTAAAGAATCTAGCAGGAAAGGAACGGAACGGAACGCTCAATAGATAAAATAAAAAATTACAGGACAAGACCTATAATGCCTAGATGTACAAGAGGAATGCATGATATCAAAGTCAAAACTTGATTCCTAGACAATGTTCATCCTAATTCAAATTAGAAGTATGAGATAATAACAATGAAAAACACTTAAAAACTGGACCTATTAAGAATTTGTCATTTTACCAAACACTTTTTTATTAGTGGATTAACGACAAGAACCAAAACGAAAATAATTTTCTATTTTCAAAGAATAGGATAAGCGTAAAATTAATTTAAAAACCGAAATAAACATTAACTCAAAATATAAGGAAAAAAAATGTATTTTTTCACAATATTAAATGAAATATCAGCCATAACTTTTAGTCATGGCGTGAAACATGAGCCAAGGGAAAACCGATAAAGACAGAATAATAAACATGATTTCTGTGTAGACTGCAGACTTTTACCATATTAAATGAAATATCAGCCATAACTTTTAGTCATGGCGTGAAACATGAGCCAAGGGAGGACCGATATGGAGGTAATGAGTCAAAACCCAATAATTATTGGCGTGTAAAAGGCCCCTGCTGCCAACTCAAAATACAAGATTCTAAAAGACTATGGGTGAGTTTGGTTCAGCTTCTTAAAATTGAGTTTTTTGAAAAAGTTGAGTTTTTAAAAAGTGCATAATAAAAAAGTTGAGTTTTAAAAAGCTGAGTGTTTGGTAAAACTGTTAAAAAGTGCTTTTTGAAAAAGCTGAGTATTTGGCTAACACTTATAAAAGTTGTAGTTTGAGGGATAAATTACCAAAAAGGACAACATATATATAAGGGAGTTTATTTCATACTTTTTTTTTTTTTTTTTTATGTGAGTTTATTTCATACTTATTAATATACTTACTAAATAATAATAATAATAATAAATATATATTATTGGTATTATTTTAATAATGTTTGGGCAATTTTTCTTTTTTAGTGTCATAATTATTTGTTATTACCATTAATGACTTCTTATTAATATTAATTAAATCTAAATAATTTTCATCATCATGAAGCACAAAATGAAAATGTAAAAAGATGATAAAATATACACCAATAATCCAAGTTTAAATTGTAATACATAAAAATGTAAAAATATATAAAATACATATCAATAACCTAAGTTTAAATTTTACAACACAAAAATGTAAAAAAGATAATAAATTACATACCAATAACCCAAGTTTAAATTGTACTACATGATATTATAAAATAAAATAAAAAATAAGACAACTACTAATTATTATCCCCCCAAATAGAATTAGCAATGGAATCACGAAGAACCACCATCGCAGGATCTGTTAATGATCCTGAGTTCTGCTCATAACTGCTACCTGCTTCACTGTTACGTTCTCTTCTAGAAATTGAATCTTGATTGGCGTTTCTGAAACTCCTATCATCCCTATCATTTAGTCTAACAAAATTATGAAGAGCCATAGTAGCAGATACAATAAGTATTTGGATATGGAATGGAAAAGATGGCATGTTTTTGATAATTCTCCATTTATTCTTCCACACACCAAAAGTGCGCTCAATCACACAACGAAGAGATGAGTGAGCATGATTGAATTTTTCATGTCTAGTTCTAGGGCTTCCACCTCTCCTTCGAAAGTCTTGAAGATGGTATGATATCCCCTTGTATGGTGTCAAATAGCCTTTCACCATTGGGTATCCAGAATCAACTACATAATATTTCCCTAGAAAAAAAAATTCAATTGTATTAACACACTCACACAATATGTCATTATAATGAACAATTGATTAACCAATTACAAACCTGGTGGTGGGTGCGGAAAGTTGTTACTTTCTCTACGAATAGTATCAAGGAAAATGTGAGTGTCGTGTGCTGCACCTTCCCATCCAGGCAAAACAAATATGAATAACATATCAAAGTCACATGTAGCCATCACATTTTCGGTTGGATATCCCTTTCTTCCAAAGTATGGAATGTACTTCTCAGTAGGGACAAGCGCTGTCACATGTGTGCCATCAATCGCACCGATGCAATCCTAATAAAAACATTAATAGTTTTCAGTTCCACATGCATTGTATTATCTTAAAGACAATAACACTTATTTAAATATACATTAGTACACATACTTTGAAATGTGGCCAATAAATTGGATGGTCTTGTATTTTGGTTGGAACTTCACTAAAAGTTGGATCAGAAGGCTTTACATATGCAGCTGCAAAGCGAGCACCCAACAGAGTAATCATCTTCTCAAAATGTCTACTTATGGTTTCACCCGAATGCTGAAATATTTCTTGAACCATTCGGTTACATGTTCCATGACCTAGTATCAGTAAACAGATTGCCACTGACTCTTCTAACCTTATATTCCTTAAATGTTGAAGTCCATAGTCACGTTGTAAAACTTGACACAAATTACTAAACACTTCCTTTTTCATTCTAAACATGTTGTAACACAGTATCTCATTACCTTCCATGCAGCGTCTCACCCAAACCCACCCTATTTGTTCAGAATCATAACAAGGAGTCTTATTAATGTATTTATTGAAATATGTCACAACTGCTTCACAGGTAACTGCCACAATCTGGTAAAACTCCTCATCAGAATCGTCATTATTATCATCATCATCAGAATCACTGTCACTGTCATCATCACTATCACTACTCTCACCATCATCATCATCATTGTTATCACCATCATTATTATTGTCAGCATTGTTATAATCATCACCATCATGATAATCACAGTAATTTCTGTAATCCCCATCCATTAATAGTTCCATAAAATTGTTACTCTCATGAGTACCATTATAATCATCCATATTGATTTAGGCTACACAACAAAGTAACAAATAATCAACCATTGCACATACTTAATATAATCAACATAATAATCAACAAACTCTACATCAAAACAATTCAACATCAAGTACATAACACTGTAACAGTTGCTTCAAATGTGTTCACATTACACATATATTAGTCCAAAGATAATACTAAATATCACATAACTTAGTTTAAAGTTAATACAACATAAAGCTAATATTAGTCGTAAGCTAATACAACATAAAGTTAATATTAGTCCTAAGCTAATACAGAGTACCACATAAGGTTGGTCACTTCTTTTGGTTCAAACAAATCATTTTTTGTAGCCACTCCAGCTGTGACTCTGGCTCCTTGAAAGTCAGGAACATCTCCCTACGTGACCTTTTTAGTAAGATAATGGAAGCTTCAACCGCAAACTGGTTATCCACTCCAGGAACTGCTCTCACAATCGCCATGACATTATCAATTGAACTTGGTGACTCTCGAGAAGGACCTTCATTCCTATTCTGACATACAACTATTAATTGACTAATACGATTGTCCAACATTGCAGCTCCTCCCATCTTCTTCTTTTTCTTCTGTGAGGGTATTGATTCATTAGTTCGCTTTTGTCCTGAACTACGTGATTGACTAGTTTGTCCTTGCAGCAAATTATCAATGTCTAAACTCATGTCACATTGGTTATCCTTAAATTCGGAGCTACCATCTGAATCACCAGCACCCTCTTTTGGCATTGTTGGAGGGAGTGTATTTGAAGAAGGGGTCCATGCAGCTACCCCAGTTGCTGCAACATCCCTAAACATTATTTCAAGTTGTTCTAGATTCTGTAGACCTTTCTCTCGAAATTTTTTAGTTTTGGGTAATTCCTACAAAATGTAATTGTAATTTCACTCATATAACAATAATATAAAAAAAAAACTATCTCTAACTAACTACATATTAATAAAATACTCAACTCACCTTCAACTTTCGCTTCCACCAATCATCAGGAGCAGCAATCGTTCCCTTCACTACATCCCAACCTAAACCTGTGTCAAGATTCCTCAATTGTTCCCACACTCTCCAATCACCTTTTAATACATCCCACCTACTTTTTAATTGGTCCCTATCATAGTCTTGACCGGTCACTTCACCAAATTTGGTCACCACATAGAACCAACCTTCGGTATTAAAGGCAGCACCTTTTGTTCCATTCCCGGCTTGAATTTGTTCCACACAAAGGTCACAAAAAGTAGTTGTCCATGTTGGATTAATATCCCAATCTGCTCTAGTCTTTTTTACCTCGGGGTTGGAAGTAGTGTTTTTACCCATCTATAAAGTTAACCAACCATAAGAAATAAATAAAATTGCATGATCTAATAAATCCACAAAAGTGGAATAAATAAATAAATAAATAGAAAGGGCTAGAGAGGAATCTCATCATGTCACAACTCACAAGAGCACCATTTGTACACTCACTAGTTAGCAAACACAGCCAGAAAATTGCTGCCATAATTGAGGATACTGGCCTCAAAAGCAGTCAGGTTCATTGCAATAGACTACTCTAATAACTCAACATTCAATCCCATAAAGCATAGGTGGTCTTATAATGGTAAAATACCCAATTCATGCTAAAATACCCACAGTATATTTTCCAGTCAAATATGAGCTGCAACCTTGCAGTAATTCTATCATTCTAAACCTCAAACTTAAATCAGCATTCAGATTAATGGCTACTGGCATATAGTTATTTCTTTTTACTAGTAGGGTAATTATAAAAAATGAAATGAAAACAGAGAAGCAACACAGTAGCATAAGTATTGTGAAAATTTATATGTTACAGATTATAGATACCAAGGTTGTAAAGTTGTGATTTACAACTATTTTTTATATTGGCTTTATTCCATGACAAAATGTGTTGTAATTACTTTATTTCATTTCCTTGTATTTTGTGAGATTTAATTGTATTGGGTTTAGTATCAAGTTGGTGAAGACTCAAGCTTTATTGAAGATCAGTGGATCTCGCGGGTGTGTCGCTGGAAGCTAAGCCGCGAAAGAGCCATGTGAGAAGCACATGCTTGGAAGCTGAAGAGTCGTGCCAGGCTGTCGTCTTCACAAGTGTCTCGCGGGTAAGGCCTTCCCGCGAGATAGTCGCGAAACATTCTGCCTGGAGGTTTTTTAAGAGTGACTTTCTTACCCTTCACCCAGACTATATATACCCTCATTACCCACAAATGTAAGAAGAGGCTATTCAGAGAGAAAAACCCTAGATAGGTTTTCTACAACACACACACCCATCTTTTGAGAGAGAGCTACTCCTCCTTAGTGAGAAATCATTGTAGCCTCTTCTCCATCCCTCTCCCATTATCATACCTTGAGAGGAGATTTGTACCCAAACACAACTCACACATATTCAGAGTGTAGAGAGTGTTTTGGAGTTGCTGGGAAGCATTAGAAGAAGCCAAGGATGGCAGATGCAACATGAAGCTTGTTGCGGGATTCGGAAAATTAAGACAAGACACGGTTCCGAGAAGCCTTGTTGGAGTAGGAGCTTGGAGGACTTAGGTACATCGGGGTAGATTAGGCTTGGAGGGTTTCTTGCTAACCCATATATCCCAACTAATTGTCTAGTGGATCGATTACCGCTTGGAGGGCGGCGGAAAGGTTTTTCGCCGAGTTCTTCGGTTTCCTCTTCGAAAACACGTCTCGGTATTTTCTGTGTTTGCATCTCTCTTCTCTACTCTTGTTCATTTCATTTTTACTGCTGTATTGCTTTAAATATGAATTAGAGTAGTTGTATTGCTTATACGCTTGTGTTTACACTATTCCGCACTTAGTATTAAGTTAGTGTAAAATCAACCAAGCCGTATTTTTAATTGGGGGGTCTAAATTGCTCTTGTGTTTTCAACACATTTTCGAGCTTTCAATTGGTATCAGAGCGGGTACACTTGCTGTGGTTTTAATCATCCTTGACCCCTTGTGTGTTTTGCCATGGATAATGCTTTACATGCTTGTATGGATGTTGTTGATTGTAACATGCCATGTGTTTGTGAAAATGCCTCTATGAGTGTTTATCCTCATGATTGTGATGCCATGTTATATGAATCCATGGGTGTTGTTGACAAACTCTTGAAGAAAGAAGCTAAGAAATTTCAAAAGAATTTGAGCAAGTTCATTTGTGAAAATGATGATTTGATTGCTAAGCTCAATGAATCCAATAAATTGGTTGAAAAATATAAAAAGCTTGCTGAAAATTCTCTTGAAAAGCTGAAAGAGTTTGAGTGTTTGAATATGGACTTGGATGCTAAACTTGTTTTGTCTAACAAACTTGTTGATGATCTTAAATCTGAAAATGAATCTCTTAAGATGCATGCCAAGTGTTTGATTGCTGAACCTATTGTCGAAAATGATGAAAATATATGTTGCAATCATGTTGTGATACCCGATTTTGTGCCTAATGTGTGTTTTGCCTCAAAGGACAAATCGGTGTACATTCCTCCACATAAAAGAAATCAAAAAGTGGAGAGAAAGGCTCTTAAGCCTAAGCCTCTATTTAGGTCCAATCCTAGGGAATTGAGTGGATCTAAGTTTGTTCCAACTTGCCACCATTGCGGTGTGATTGGTCATATAAGGCCTCAATGTTCTAAGTTGAAGAGAGAACAAACCCAAGTTGCTAGATCCATTCCCAAAAAGCCTAATGGACCTAAATACATTGTTTGTCACCATTGTGGTGCCCTTGGTCATCTTAGACCTCATTGCTCTCAGTTTCAAGCTTTTAAAAGAATCAAAAGAAAAGAGAAACTTGAGCTTCTTGCAAGTTGTGCTAAAAATGATAAACCGGATTTGAGTGAAAATAGCATGTTGTTAAAGAAAGTGTTTAATGCTCTTAACTCCTTGACTATGTGCATCTCCGGTTCTAAATCTCCCAACCCTCGTCTCACTTCTCTTGAGACACTCATTCCAAGCAATCATTCCGTTTGGATGAGGAAGGGTTCTTATGGTTGAGCTTTTGCTCTTTTGGTCCTTGATCTAATTCTTTCGATCTTTGTAGGACCTTTCATGCATTAGATGCTTCATCTTCATGCATTTGTGCATCATGCATCTCTTCATATGCAGTGTTTTGTTTTTGTCTTTGATCTTACTTTTATGTCTTTGTTTTGTGTGTGTAAACAATCCAAAACCACATAAAAAGTGAAAAATTCAAAAAGTTTGATCGTATATGTTTGAGCACATTTCACATGTGAGTTTGGCCTAGTACCTTCGTACTAATGGCGTTGTGCATTTACGAGCTTAGCTTGTTTTGTATGCACCTAGTTCTTTGTGGGAGAAATCTTGAAAACTATGTGTGACTGTTGTAAATAGATCTTCAAGCTTGTCATGAATGATTGGTCAATAGTCTTGTTGGTCTTGATACTTGCATAGACTTGTGTCTATATCTCTTCCCACTTTATTTTTTTTGCAAATAGAGCTCACCAAATGTAAATCTCCAAATGAAAAGAGATATTGAGCTGCAAAAGCCTGTCGCACATACTAGTATTCGACTAGGAAAAAGGGAAAGCGACTCTGTTAATGTGATTTGTATAGTGCTCAAAAAGCCAAAGGCTAATCATCAATGTTGAAATATCATAAATTTCAAGCACCAATCTCAAAATGAGATGTTTTTGTCCAAACAAAATAAAATGGACCAATTGTTATGCCTTATATAGAAGCCAAATGAAAAGCTTTTGAAGTTATGTATTCAATGTGTGGGAGGTCATATATACTCATTTCTATAATGGAGATTGTCCACTTGATTTCGTATCAGTTGTGTATGACTCGATTGAATTGATCATTGAAGCTTCACTCTAGTCTAAGGACTTTTCCACACTTGATTCCCGCACACAACACACAAGTTTAATGTTCAATGAATGCCTATTTCATTTGTGTGTTTGTACATGTTCAAATGTGATGTGTGTGTGCTCAACCATATGTGGTTCAAACCAAAAATATTTTTGTTCTTTTTGTTTGCTTTTGGAAGTGATTTGTATCACCCATGTTTTTCAAAGTTTTTAAAGTGTTTTTGTGTGAAAAACATGTTTTCTGGGTGTTTTTGTGACCTATTTCATGTATAGGCTCAATTGGGAGTTAAATGGTCCAATTTTAAAGCTTTTTCAGCTTTGGACAGAGAGTTTCGCGACTGTTTCGCGAGTAGCTCGCGAGTAAGGCTTACCTGCGAAAATTTTCGCGAGTACTTTCGCGAGTCAGCTTCCCGCGAAAATTTCCAGATCAGCATTTTAAAGGGTATTTCGTGGGTCTTTTGTTTTAAACTTCTCCCATCTTCTCCCAAACACTTATTTTCATGTTTCTACATCAAAACCCAACTAATTTTAAGTGTTTTACATTCCATAAACATCTCTAAGGTAATCTTTAACTATTTTCATTGATTTTGATCCTTAGATTACGTTTTTGGGGTTTTTATGTTCATAGTTGGGATTTTCTCAAATGGGAGTTGGAAAACTTATTTTCTGTCAATCTTTTTTATTGGGCTTTGTTTAAAATGATGCTTTGCTTTGGTTGTTGGCCCCTTGTGGCAAATATAACATGTATTTAGGCAAGTTTTTCATATGTTCTTGCACTGTTCATCATACATGTGTAGTGTGTGCACTCTAAGTGTTTGATAAAATGCCCAAATGGCATTTTCTCGTTGTTTTGGACTCCGATGAGTACCAAACTTTGGGGATCACCATAATTATTCATGTTTATCATGTTTTGATCATTGGTGGTGTGTTTTGTACACTTTGCCCCTTGAGTGCCTTGCTCATGCATTGGTCATGCATCTCACATGCACACTAGATGCACACTAGTTGCACCTTTGCTACACACACTTGAACACGTGACATGTTTTGCATTCTCTCATGCTAGTTAAGTCTTTTTAGACCTTTTAACACATTTAACATGTTCTTGTGTCTATGTCATGCCTAGGTCCATATCATGTTTCATCATCCTTAGCATGTCATGTTCTTCATGCTTTGTAGCATTTTAAAAAAAAAATGTTTTTGTCTTATGTTTGAGCTTCATTTTCTCATTCATCTTGCATCCCTCATGCATCATCTTCATATTTTCTTCTTTCCCTCCTTCCTCATGATTCATTTGTCTATTCGTGACAAAAAGGGGGAGAATATTCCGGAGAGTATACCGGTGTGTTTCGTCATTTCTATATGACTCATGTGCACACTCTTAGGGGGAGAAATTCTACCTTGTGCACATTCGTAGGGGGAGATGCATATACCAAGGGGGAGAAGACATTTTTTGAGAAAACCTTGATCTACTTTATGCTTGTTTTCTCGTTACTTTATGGTGCTTTGATATGCTTTATTGGTTGCATGTTCGGATGATCATTTGCTTTGCTATATGATCATTGTAGTTATTTCCATATGACTATCATGTGTTTGATCAAGTTGCTCATATGTTTCACAACATGTTTACTTGATCGCATTTTACTTGTTACATTATACTTGTCTTTTTATCACCTGATTTACCTTGAGGGTCTAATGTGGTTTGTGCAAGTGTTTCAGGTTACAGGTATATATGTTCCAAGTTCATCACAGCTCCTATGATTCATGATAGGGGGAGTGATATGATAGGGGGAGTGATATGATAGGGAAGTACTTTATATTTTGTACCCATGATGCTTTTGTAAGCTTTTAGGGTTTGTTTCATTGCATAATTTGTAGGCTTTTATGGTTTGTGCCATGCATATGCAGTACTTTGCTTATGCAGCCTTTATGCCTGTGCTATTGAAGTTTAATGTCATACATTTACTTCAGTACATCACTCTTGTGCCCGTGTAGGATTGTTCCTAGATGCATATACGTTCTATGCATTGGTTGAGTGATGAACACTCTTGTGCCCGTGTAGGATTGTTCCTAGATGCATATACGTTCTATGCATTGGTTGAGTGATGAACACTCTTGTGCCCTAGTAGGATTGTTCCTAGATGCAAATACTTCGTGTATTTAGCATTGGTTGAGTGTTGGATTTGCAAATGGTACTCTTCAAATGAGCTTATCATCTTGCATATCCGGATGTTCATTCCTTGTGTGAATGAGCATAGTAATTGCTTGTGTATAGTGATTACTTGTTTGATCTTGCCATGATCTAGTGTTTCTATTTCATTTTGCTTGATCATGCTATTATTGCTCCATATGCTTTTCAAGTTTTCTGCATACAATGATATTATTGTGTTGTTGTGTTTCAGGAGTTACTTGTTCATATGTCCAAGAGCTTTTCAGAATCTAGAATTAGGTGTGAGTGAGTTTTGCCTTTGTTCCCAAACTCACGTTTAAGTCTAGAGTCTGTTATAGGGTGTTTTGTCACGGAATAGCCAAAGGGGGAGATTGTAAAGTTGTGATTTACAACTATGTTTTATATTGGCTTTATTCCATGACAAAATGTGTTGTAATTACTTTATTTCATTTCCTTGTATTTTGTGGGATTTAATTGTATTGGGTTTAGTATCAAGTTGGTGAAGACTCAAGCTTTATTGAAGATCAATGGATCTCGCGGGTGTGTCGCTGGAAGCTAAGCCGCGAAAGAGCCATGTGAGAAGCACATGCCTGGAAGCTGAAGAGTCGTGCCAGGCTGTCGTCTTCGCAAGTGTCTCGCGGGTAAGGCCTTCCCGCGAGATAGTCGCGAAACATTCTGCCTGGAGGTTTTTTAAGAGTGACTTTCTTACCCTTCACCCAGACTATATATACCCTCATTACCCACAAATGTATGAGAGGCCATTTCAGAGAGAAAAACCCTAGATAGGTTTTCTATAATACACACACACCCATCTTTTGAGAGAGAGCTACTCATTCTTAGTGAGAAATCATTGTAGCCCTTTCTCCATCCCTCTCCCATTGACATACCTTGAGAGGAGATTTGTACCCAAACACAACCCACACCTATTCAGAGTGTAGAGAGTGTTTTGGAGTTGCTGGGAAGCATTGGAAGAAGCCAAGGATGGCAGATGCAACATGGAGCTTGTTGCGGGATCCGGAGAACTAGGACAAGACACGGTTCCGAGAAGCCTTGTTGGAGTAGGAGCTTGGAGGGCTTAGGTACATCGGGTAGATTAGGCTTGGAGGGTCTCTTGCTAACTCATGTATCCCAACTGATTGTCTAGTGGATCGATTTCCGCTTGGAGGGCGGCGGAGAGGTTTTTCGCCGAGTTCTTCGGTTTTCTCTTCGAAAACACGTCTCGGTGTTTTCTGTGTTTGCATCTCTCTTCCCTCTCTTGTTCATTTCATTTTTACTGCTGTGTTGCTTTAAATATGGATTAGAGTAGTTGTATTGCTTATACGCTTGGGTTTACACTATTCCGCACTTAGTATTAAGTTAGTATAAAATCAACCAAGCCGTAATTTTAATTGGGGGTCTAAATTGCTCTTGTGTTTTCAACACATTTTCGAGCTTACAAAGGTCAATATGAAGGATGGTTTACAACTTATTTACAGAACACAGACATGGCAGTAGCTTCATCTGGATACTTCAGCAATGATCATTCAGCAAACATTCATTATGAGTAATTAAGCTAACAAATATGAATCAATGACGGCATCATGAACCACAAAAGAAAGAGAAAAAAAAATCCGTAAAACCTAAAACAAAAACAAACCCATCTCCAAAATCATGGAAAATCCAGCATACTCCATATTATTAAATCAATGATGGCATCAAGAACCACAGAAAAAAATAATAATAATCATCCCTATAATAATAATAAAATTTTAAAAAAATCTGTAAAACCCAAAACAAAAACAAACCCATCTTCAAGCACGAACACAGTGACACACACAAACACAAACAAGAACACGCACAGTGAGAGAGAGAGTTTTGAGAGAGAGAAATGAAAGATAAAGAAAAGGGAGGGGGTGTTGAGTTGAGATGAGAGTTCTCAGGGGAGAGGACTTAGGACAGAGCATCCACAAAATAAAAAAAAAAATTACGAAGCATCTACCCACAAATTTTTTTCAATACCCAGCAACAGAACAAATACATCTTTAGCAAGAACAAAAGCATGCAAGATCCGAAAATTTTTTTGGTAGCAGATCGGCGGTTTTTTTGGTAGCAGATAGGTAAAAAAAAAATTTCAGATCAGATTTTGGTAGGTAAAAAAAAGTTGGTACCTGGCGGTTTTTGGTAGCAGATCGGCCTTGCTTCGTGTTTTGTTGATCAAAACTCTCCCTTCAAAACATATTTCTCAGATCAGATTACACAAATTAAATTATAAAAAAAAAAAAAAAAAAAAAAAAAAATTTACAGAGGAAGCCCGCTGAAGAAGACGAAGAAAGAAGAAGATGAGGAAGAAGATTTTCAAGACAAAAGAAAAGAGAGACTTACGCAGAGCTGAGAGGAGCCGATCTCTTTGTGAGGGAGCTGCGCAGAGAGTGATGAGATGAGAGGGCAATTTCTCTGAAGGGTAAAGACAGATGAGATGAGGGAGCTGCGTATTCTGAAGTGTTAACCCCTTGCCCTTTAGTCAAGGGCAATTTCGTAACTTCACTCTCCCAACGGATATAAATAAAAGCTGGGACTCAGCTTTTCAATTATGGAGCTACCCTGATCCATTTTGGAAACACACATATCCTGAAGGAATATAAAAGCCAACTTTTCAGAAAAGTTGGCTTTTATTCTCACCAAACGCACATTTGGAGCCAGCGTTTTTGAAAAGCCAACTTTTAGGCTTGAAAAGTTGAACCAAACGGGTACTATACAAGGGGGACTTCTGATGTCATGGGATTACATATGCTAAGGAGAGATTAATGAGGTTGCTGAAATGAGCAGTATTTCCTTTAGCATAGATGGTCTCTAACTTGTCTATTTGATTAGACGTGGACTTTGTGATCTGCAATTAATCCCAAGATTGCACCGCCTTAAATACCAGAAATATTGCCGTTAGATGATATATTAGCACTTTTAGAATATTTTCAATAGATTAGCCAAATTTTTATATTGTTTAGATAATAAATAGTGACATTTAGTTTTTATTTATTTATTTTTTAAATATATTTTTTAACAGATTTTTTATTTTTTTTTCTCTATCTTATTTAAATATTATTTTTTTATTCATTCTTTATTATTTTTTTTAATAATTACACATCTTCCAACATTTTTTTATACAATACCTAATTATTATAATAGAAAAAAAACATTTGAAAAATGAATAGTAAAAGCTACAATGTTCTCTATTTGTAAAGAAGCACTGTAGCAAAGCTAATTTAAAAAATAGAGATAAAGAATCTGTTGGAGTGTGAACAATAGTGTTTTTACTCTAAAAAATAGATATAGAGTATCTATTGGAGATGCTCTTACTGACGTGGGGATTTTCTTTAGCAGAACTTTCCTTCCCAGTTGACACAATACAAACACTTGTCATCTAATACACCAGAACTAAGCCATGTCCAAAAAATAATTCCAATGACATGGGAGGAAAGAGGAAACATTTTAATTCTTTTGGGCTTCATTTGGGAGTTTATAAGGGAGCGAGTGAAATGGAATGAAATAAAATGGTCATAAAAAAATGAAAAAAAATTTAAATAGAATTGAATGTCTTTAAGCAAAGGAAAATAATGGAATGAAATGGAATTAGGTAATTTTGATTAGATGTTTTAAAATAAAGGAAGGTAAACGAATAAAATGTAAGTAATTTTGTTTGGGAGTAACATAAAGGGAATTGAATGGAATCATTTTATGACAATATTACTATTAAACCTATTTTTTAAAATAAAAGGTTGAATATATAGGGGTATTTAAGGAGTTTTAGTAAAAAATTTATTAAATCTAAATCTATTCCCTCTTATTCCTCCCAATTTCAGGGGGAATGAAAATTTAATGAATTTACCTCATTTAATGAATTAGCATTAGAGTTCAAATCCTAGTAACAATATATTTTAGTATTTTCTATTTTTTCTTCAAAAAACTATCTTTTTAATTTCAACTAACCAAACATATTTTTTATTTCAAAAATACAAGAATATTGTTTTTTCTTTATATTCCCATAAACAAGTTTTTGAAAATAGAAAACAAAAACTGTTATTAAACATAACCTAAGGTTTTAAGGGAATAGAGAGGAATGAGTGTTCCCTTCTACTCATTCCATTCCCGCTCACTTAAACTCCAAAATAAGATAATGGACTTTTCATTCCATCTCTTAAAACTTCCAAACAAGGAAATAGAAGAATATTCTAAAATTATTTTTTTATTCTTTTTTATTCTATTCTATTTCTCCTAGCAAATGAGGGCTAGGACCACAAATTTTTTTGTGGTCCTAACATTTTTTCAATTAATCCCAAGATTGCAATACGTTTGTATTACAATTAATGCCTTAAATACCAGAAATATTTCTGTTAGATGATAAACTTTATGAAACATCATTTAATTTATATTGGACTAAAAATAAACCAATTAAAATTAATAGATCATAATCATGTATGGTTGGGACCTAACTTATGCAAGTTCACCTTACAGTTAAAATTGGTTTCTTTGATATATTTTAATCCAATGGTCCAATCAATGCTCATGAACTGTTTTTTTATCGTTATGACCTCAAGACTCATTTTGTGTAATATATTTAGAGGTCAAACGACTGAAATTACAGTCTTGCCCTGGAGATGCGAGATGGTGATGATATGCAATTTAATGCAAGTTGCAAATGGGAGTGTTTACTTATCTTAAAACTTAAACATAGTATTTATGTTGAAGCCACATCAACATAACATTTCAGTTTATTTAATTTATTTCGGTCCAGTTAGGTCTACTTTCGACATTCAGTCCACTTGGCCCACTTCAGTAATGCTTTGGGAGAAGATGTTTGTGTAGAAAGATGAGCTCCTTCATTGACAATTATGTCATATTCTTAGTGTAATATTGGTAAGTTATTGACAAAATTACATTTTTCTTATGTTATTAAAGTCTTGTGCTTTTTTTTTTCCAAATATAAGTAATAGATTTACTTATATCTGCTTTTTCTTTAGACAATTCAAGACATATAGAGGATACCATTTGTATGGAGTACTAGAAACAAATTCCAATCACATGTTATATTATTTACAAAATATCTTGCTTTATATAATATTTAATGTAAAATGTATTATAAAAAAAAAACCCTTACAAAATTTAAAATACTTTCAAATAACAAGTGTAGATAGTTTAATTTTAAAAATCTTTATATATATATATATATATATATATATATATTGTATCATATATACTGTGGAGTCAAAGAATTTGGCATTCGCGGCCCATTTTATATTAAGCCCAAGGCCCACGCTGAGGATGAAGAAAGTCCAAAGTGCCAAGAAACATTGCCGAGGACAGGTTGTCCTCGGCCAAACGAGATCATGGAAGGGGAAAGCGGCACGTCGTCAAAGGCAGCCTCCCAGAGCATCTGAAAGAAAAGGAGAAGTACAATGAGTCGGCCATGGGAGCATGGTGAAGGAGCAATTTAAGGAGAAACTGTCACCTCCGCATTAAATGCCCATAACTAACGTCCTGACCGCATTAATGAGGAAATGACCCCTAAACAGTGCTGCCTTGGTTGCTGCAACTCACAGGAGGTTTGGGAAGGTGGCTGATGGGACAAACACTTGAGTAGTGACTGCACGATCAACAAATAAAGGGCCAAGATCAACTGGAATGAGATATATAATGTAAGAAATCCTCCAGAAGGAGAGGGAGGGGGAGAGAACGGAGAATATGGTATCAATTTGTATCATCTTTGAAACCTTTGTAACTCAGTACTGAAGAAATAATAAGAAGAACAAGCTCCTCGGATGAGTGCCGAGGACAGAATTTCATATAGTAATTCATATGCTCGTTCTTCAATCCACTCATAATCATGTCAAATTGTTGTAACCTTCACTAAAGCCTAGTTCTCTAACCCATTCTCTACAAATTCATTGTTTTTAGGCTTTTGGGCTTAAGCCATTCTACGTAGCGAGCAATAAGCTCAAAACGGTCCTTACAATTGGCACCGTCTGTGGAAAGAACTTATGTATTAGTGAGTGCAACAGTTAATCATGGTAGGATAAAGCTCCCATCAGCAAGAGTCCCTGAAGAGGGTCATTTTAGCGGTGGTGCATGTTACACGAAAGCTTCCCCATTATTTCCAAGAACACACACAATTGTTGTCATAACTCAGCTTCCGATCAGGTCTACACTTCGAAGTACTGATTACGCGGGGAGGATTGCTAAATAGGGCACAGTTCTAGGGGCTTCTGACATCAAGTATATCAAGGGGTTGGTTCTCGCGGGTCTAGTAGCCCAGTTCGCCGAATCCCCATTGGAGAAAGAAGCCGAGAATTAAGGCATGGATGGAAAATCGGTTGGCACCATCTCCCTGCAAAAACTTCTATTCTGGAAGGAATATATTGATATCTTGGAATCTTTTGATGCGGTTAAACAGAACCTTAACTATGCCAGGTCCTCAGACCTCCTGCTTTAGGGAAATTAACGCGCATTGGAATATTTTGAAGCGGTTAAACAGAACCTTAGCCATGCCGGGTCCTTGGACCTCCTGCTTTAGGGAAATTAACACGCACTGGAATTTTTTGAATCGGTTAAACAGAACCTTAGCCATACCGGGTCCTTGAACCTCCTGCTTTGGGGAAATCAACATGCACTGGCAACATTCTTTGATGCTTGCACAGCTTGCGGTATAGAGCACATGGTTATTTTCCTGGTTGTTTCGACATAGTTAACTTATTTAAAGTTAGCAGCCGATTGCTACTGTCGGTTTCTGTTAAAGTCAGGATGACAACTTTTCATTACTGACAACAACATCAATTTTAAGTCCCATTAGAGGGAAAAATAACAACACCACCATTTCTAAGATAGTCATTGCAGAGAAAGAAAAGATTCATAAAGTAAAAACTGCAGCCTTGTTTATTAAATAAAGGAAAGGTACATCATATACAAAGCGGCTTAGGCAGACTTGTTTTAAAGCTAATTATAAAAAGAGAAAGCCCATAGGAATGGTACATTCACAATCTTGTTCTAGTAGCAATCGAGCCAGTATGGGTGGTACCGGCGATGAGAAAGAAGAAGAGGCGGAAACACTAGATGGACCCTTTTTCTCCTAGCTGCAAGATGTTCTGCTATCAAGGCTGAAGAACTGGAAACCTGTCTATGCTTGTTCTTGTTAATTCGCTTGATCAACCCTGGGTCACTTTCGCATTTATGCACACATAGTATATGCCGCCAGGTGAGACCCGAACTTTGTCGCACCAAAAATCTGATGCGATCTACACCTGCCTTGGTTCTTGGCTGAAGGAGGAGGGTCTTCTTTCTTGCTCGGATGAAAGGTAGTAACATTTTTGGCCTCTGCTTCCTTTGCCTCAATTGCGTCATCCTGGATCTTGGCGGCATCCTTGGTTTCTAAGGGGGGCTTGGTTTCCTTGCCCTTGCCTTTATCCGCGGCCACCTCATTCCCTAGGCCATGATCACGATCTTGGCAAGATCCTTGGGAATGCCTGAAGGGTTGAGAACTTGAGATTCCTGCAGAACTCAAGGATTTGTAAATGAGGAAGAACGATTCCCCTAGGGTGCCTTATATAGAAGGCGAAATCTAGTGGAAATTAATCCGCACGAAATTCAAAGAAAGAGTTACAGGCGAAATAAATCCCGCCCAATTTCCAAAGAAATCATCAGTCGTTGGATCTGCGTCACTTCACAAAGATATTAATGAGGGCACGCCTCGCGTACCAAAACGTCAGGAACACAACTCGAATAATTAAAAGACGCCTCGCAATCAGAAGTGGTGAAAAGTAGGCGTGATGGGGCTACTATCACATATGGGGGTGAAAGGCCAGGGAACCCATACCTATGCCTATGTTGGGCCAAGGGCCAAATCCAAGGAAGAACCCTTCCTTGGCAAGGCAAGGCCGAGGACAAGGGGAATGGTCTGCCATTAAGAGCGACACCCCGATGATGAAAGCGATGCTGACTATAAGCACAGATCGAGAACTCCTCCAGGCGAGACCTTATCTCACGAAGAAAAGCACTATCGGAGGCGCAAACGTAAAAGCCCATACCCTAGGAGCTTGGGAAACGATGCCATGAGCAGGGCACTAGATCAACAAGGGAAACACCTTTTGCCATGACCTATGGTGCCGAGGCTGTTATCACTCTAGAGGCAAACTTCCTAACGATGAGGACGAGTTCCTTCACTCCAAGTAGTAACGATGAAGTACTAGGGAAAAACCTAGATCTGAACGATGAATAAAGAGAAAAGGCAGTGATCCAGCTGGCCAATTTCCACCAGAAGCTGAAGCAAGGATAGGTGTATACTATTTAGAGGACTTGGATGAAAAAGCTATACCTCGTCTGTGGGATGTAAATAACCTGAGAAGGTATTATTATTAATAAAAGCATTTCTCTAATTCGAATTTTACGCATTTCTTTACTTCAAAAAGAATCTAAGTACTAGACAGAACCAAGGTCTTGCATGGTCCTCGGACTCAAACCTATGGGGAAACTAGTTACTTCAAAAAGAATCTAAGTACTAGACAAAACCAAGGTCTTGCATGGTCCTCGGACTCAAACCTATGGGGAAATTAGCTACTTTAAACACTTATCTAAGCGGCGAACAGGATCCAAAATGGAGCCTGACTCCTTGGATCACCTACCCTACCCGTCCATGAGCATCACTTAAGGCATTTCAAGGTACACCTAAGTCATTTCACTTAAGGTATCGCTTAAAGCATCAATTACTTTTCCTTTAAAATCAATACTGTAATATCTTCTTAAGCTTGAATTAAAATTTGCATGGTGAATTTAACATCCTCAATTGTTCGATTAATAAAGGATGGAGCACACTACTAAGAATATTCAAGTGTTAGTAAAAGCATGAAAACATAATAAATAACTGGGCATTATCATTAAAAGAAATGAGCACATTCCATTACCAAAAGGGTCAGTTACATTACAAAAGTTCAAAGAAACAACAATCGAAGCAATACAAATAGATAAAAACAGCCTGTTTCTTCAACTTTGTGGTCATTTTGTCCTTAGAAGGTTGTTGAGAGGCTGGAGGATCCTGGCTTGGGAGAGTGGCTTCAGAGGGCGAAGCAAGGGAGAGCAAGTTTGACGCCATTTCAGCAGGAGGAGCTTAAGGGTCGGCTGGGGGCTTCACCACCTCCTGGGGTGCTTCCTGGTTGCTAGTTATCTCTTTCTCTCTAACATCCCAGAGTGCTCAGCCTTTTTGGCAGACTGGTCAAGGGGAGCAGGAACATTGCTGACCCCCTTTTAGCTTGCCTTAGCCGCTTTAGAGGCAATATTAGCTTCAGGGCCAGCAGAAGCGGACTCTCAGATGGCAGGGGTGAAGTATACATTCTCCACCTTCCACAGATCGAATGAAGCCTCAACCCAGCTTGCTTAAGGGCTTCATTCCAAGTCTGGGAACAGTAGAGCCTGCATACCCCAAGTACTTGAGCCTTGAGAGTAGCCTCGATCTCAGCCACTCCCGAGGCAAAAGCCTCATCCTCGGCTTGCTCCTTAGAGCTTTCAGCCTCTATTCTGGCGAACTCCGCCTCTGTTTTAGCCCTCAAGGCTTCATCCCTGGCCCACTCCACGACATTCTTGGCCCCCTCTGCCTCAGCCAACTTCTTCTTCAGATCAGTGATGTGCTCCTTGGCAATCTTCAACTGATCCTCAGTTTCGAGCAGACGCCTCGTTTGGTCTTTGGCCTGTTTTTGAGCGCCAGCTAGGCCTGATTCAGTGCTATCTCTAGCCCTTGTCATCTCCTTCAAATCCTCCCTTGCCTTCAAGAGACCGGCTTCGGAGATTTTAAGGGTCCGAGTAGCATCCCAGTGCTTGTCACGCTCGAGATCCAGGGCCCTGCTCTGCTCATTGGCTGCCTCTTCCAACCTGTATGTGGCCTGGACAGCCTGCCAATTGAAACAAGCACACGATAAGTTGGAAACTAAAGAACAAAAATCAACGGAGTTACGAGAGTTAGATATCTTACCATGCGCAAATACCTTTTGAGGCTGAGGAAGACCTCCTGCCCCTTCAAACTCCCCAACTCGGCTATATCGCCGCAGAGTAGCAAGGCCCTCTCCAGCGCATCGGCCACGAAAGTGCCTTCACCCCCTCGAAAATCCCTCATGAAGGCGTTGTCCATCAAGGGCTCCCCATGGAGCATTGGGGCAGGGAGCCAAGTCTGGGTCTCGGATGATGTGGCGATCTCTTTTTCTTGGCCTTGGTGCCCAATTTTTAATTGCTTTGAAGCTCGTCGGGCTTCATCTTTGTTCTGAGAGGAGCAAGACCTTCCCCTATCCATTGGATCCTTGCCTTTGGAAGCCCTTTTTCTTTTTGGGTCGGTGGGCTCGGACCAAGGAGGCAGAGTCGGCTGAGGAGGAGAAGGAAGTCCGGATTGCGTGGAAGATGACTTGGTTTGAATAGGCTGAAGCGTAGATGGAGGAGAAGGAAGATTGGATTGTGGCTTCCCCGGCGCGTCCTTCCCCGGTTGGCCCTCAATCAGATCGAGTAGGCTGGTTGGAGGCTTTCTCTTAAAACCCATCTCGGCCTAAGAGCAAGTTCCTGCTGATGAAAGATCTGCTTCAGTCAAATTGGGGTCGCCTAAGTCGCCAGAGGGATCCTCGGACGAATCGACTTGTTCAAAAACGTTAAATTCGTCCTCAGACAGACGCAGATCAGCAACCTCCTCTTCTCTTTCTGCTCTTCCTCCCTCAGCCTCTGCAGCTTGATGAGATGAAAAAGGGCCTGCCAACGGAACGCCTTCGGGAACAGGAGACCCTCCAAGAATCAAGAACCCGTGCTCTGCTACAGTGATTCTATGAAGCCGAGGATCTTTGGCTCTGATCATGTACTTCAGAGCCGAGAATGATTTTTGGAGGGGATCGTACCCGAGGATCTTATGAGCGGCTTTGATTTGGTTGTCAGCTTCATTCTCAGAAACCTCTGCCCTAAGGATTGTTTCCAGATCTTCTCGGTTGACCAAGTGAAAGTGTCGTTCAAAGGCGTGTGGATCTGTAAAAGAGAAAAGCACATTCATATTAGCAACCGAACAATACAAATTGTTATAACACGAAAGATTAACCTTCTCCTACTCTGAATACCCCACCTGGTACCCCTTCCTCTGTCGGACAATGAAGACCGTCGTGCCACTCCCCGGACACGATGAGAAAGTCCTTATTTAACCCTTTGCTGGACTCGGGGAGGCACTGAATAAGCCGAACATTATCATCCCTCGTCTTCATATAATAGAATTTACCCTTCAAGTGTTGGAGGTTATAGCACCAGTTTACATCATGATGGGTTAACCTCAATCCCATCTTCTCGTTTAAGGCGTCCACACAACCCAGGATCCTAAACACGTTAGTGGCGCACTGGGTGGGGGCTAATCAGAAATGCCAAAGGTAGTCCCTCATCACCAGCCCCATAGGGATTCTTATACCACCTTTTATAAAGGCGATTATGGGAATCACTACTTCACCCTCTTGCCTCCTAAAATGCCACTCCCCTTCTTTACAGTACCTCAAACCTACATTACTGGGAATCCTATAATCTGCCATGAATTTCTCCATTGTCTCTTCAGACTCAACCAACTTTTTAAACCTACCCATCTTTAGGAACGGCTAAGAGACTCAGAGAAGTACAAAAGAAAGAGAAGAGTAAGAGGAAAAGAAACTTAGAAGAAAGAAAAAGTGAATTAGGGAGAGAAGAAAACTTACAGAAATGAGGAAAAGCTCCTCAGACAGGCTTTTTATGCTAGAACGAGACGTAAGTTTGGTTGGAGATTTGATCGAATTCAGGATATGTGCACAAAAACTCTTGAGTGTAGAAGTAAAGAGGCAAATCGGTTCAAATGGATATTTATACCTCCAGTTAAAAATAACCGTGCGGGTTTTTCCATCCATAATGATTAAAGAGGTCCCCACCATTAGATTGCCATCACATCGTTGAACGTGGGGAACATAGAGCCGCCAGAATTTAATGATGGCGCGCTTCGTATATCGGAGCGCCAGGAACATGCCTTGGACAGGTGAAAAGACTCTAGCATTGACAGAGGGCAAGACTTCACAGGCCATGGCGAAGGCCCGAGGATATCAAAATCCTCCTCTGTCCGAGGATCCGGATAGCAGGATTTTGAGGGGCTATTGTGGAGTCAAAGAATTTGGCAACCGCGGCCCATTTTATACTAAGCCCAAGGTCCACGTCGAGGACGAAGAAAGTCTAAAGTGCCAAGAAACATCGCCGAGGACGATTCTGTCCTCGGCTAACCGAGATCACAGAAGGGAAGAGCGGCACGTCGTTAGAGGCAGCCTCCCAGAGCAGCCCAAAGAAAAGGACAAGTACAATGGGTCGGCCATGGGAGCATAGTGGAGGAGCAATTCGAGGAGAAACTGTCACCTTCGCATTAAATACACACAACTAACGTCCTGACTGCATTAATGAGGAAATGACCCCTGAACAGTGCTGCCTTGGTTGCTACAACTCACAAGAGGTTTGGAAAGGTGGCTGATGGGACAAACACTCGAGTAGTGACCTGCATGATCAACAAATGGAGGGTCAAGATCAACTAAAATGGGGTATATAATGTAAGAAATCCTCCAGAAGTGGGGGGAGAATATGGTATCAATTTGTATCATCTTTGAAACCCTTGTAACTCAGTACTGAAGAAATAATAGGAAGAACAAGCTCCTCGGATGAGTGTCGAGGACAGAATTTCATACAGTAATTCATATGCTCGTTCTTCAATCCACTCATAATCATGTCAAATTGTTGTAACCTTCACTAAAACCCAGTTCTCTAACTCATTATCTACAAATTTATTGTTTTTGGGCTTTTGAGTTTAAGCCATTCTACGTAGTGGGCAATAAGCTCAAAACGGTCCTCACATATACATTGTTAGAAAATAATCACATCATTTTAAGAATGATTTGACACTGACAATTATAAGTTTCATATACTCTTTTTGTTATTCACTCCCAAAAAAAAACACTCACACACAAACTGTAAATTGTCATACGACCTAATTATAAAAGTATTCGATTCAAAGCTAAAGAAGTTCTTATCTTTCTATTTACTGAAGTCGTTTTAATATCATTGGAAAATTTTGCCAAGAAGTTAAATATGTTGTCTTTTCACGTCAAAGTGATATTGATGCTACAAGTGACCTACACCTATGTTTTTTTTTTTTTTTTTTGATAAGGACCTACACCTATGTTAATGGCAAGAAAAGTCTATGAAGCAAAGGCTACAAAATACGGCATTGGGAAGTAATTGATGAGTAGGCGGGCGATGGGGAGGGATTTAATATTTAAACACTAGTCAAGGACTCAAGTAGATTTTTATGTTTTCGTTCCGTACTTTGTCTTGAACGTACCATAGTTGCTTCTGTTACAAACCTGTATATATATACTGCAACAGCTACAAAATACGGGTAAGACACTAAGTTTTAGCTTTAGTGCATTCAGGGTAAAGCTAGAAATTTTGATTTGAAGGGATCAAATTGTGATATTAATATATTAGTTAAGACAAATTTTTACACACACATATAAATTAATTTACTAAGAGAATTTATCATCTTTTAAATTTTAATGAATATATAAAAATCATGTATTTCTTCTATTAGACACGTACAAAAATTTATCATTTTTTATCTAGTTTAATTTGTTAAACCTCTTAAATTATATGATGTTAATATAATTTCTCTTTCTTTTAAGAGCACCATTGAAATGACTCAAAATTGGGAGGGTCAACTTCAATTTTTATCTGCTACATTTTTTAAAATGTGAATAATATAAATACTATAAAATAATTTCTTAAAATTTTGAGGGGGCCTTGGCCCCCGGCCCACCCTTGTATGTGAATCCGCCGCTGAGTGCGTTCAAGCTGATACACGTGTCATCTGATACACCGCAACTAAGTCATGTTCAAAAGATAATTCCAAAAATATGTAAGGAAACATCTTAATTCCTCTTAGAAAATGAGAACAATGCAAGGACCACAAATTTTTTCGTGGTCCTAGCGTTTTTCAGATGATGAAGCACGGTTGAAGCTAACAAATCAAAGTCGTTTGCTTGACGTAGACCAGTACTAGATTTTTTTTTTTTTTTTTTGTGCGCGTGTGTGTGGATGAAAAATAGTAGATTATCTTTTCATCATAGCTAGGCTATTTTATTCAAGTCCATTTATTTTTTTGTTGTATGAACCCAATTCACTCTGAAAGTCGTCATGGTATTTGTTCTTCCTCACCTTCTTGTTTTCTTACTAATCCTGCTACCAATTTCTTCTATTGCACAAAATAATGGTAATGTTACTGCTGGCAACTCTCTCACAGCCTCTGACAACACCACTTCATGGCTATCACCTTCTGGTTATTTTGCCTTCGGATTTCGTCCTCTCAACCAGACAGATCTCTTCCTTCTTTCTATTTGGTTTGACAAAATACCAGATAAAACCGTAGTTTGGTATGCTAGAGTAGATAACCCTGTATCAACGGGATCAAAAGTGACGATATATGCTGACAGTGGGCTAGTCCTTACTGGTCCTCAAGGGGATGAGTTATGGAGATCTAATACAATTGTTGGTACTGTAGCCTATGGCGTTATGAGCAACACAGGCAACTTTGTACTTCAAGATAGCAGCTTTAATAACTTATGGGAGAGCTTCAAGAATCCCACCGATACATTGTTGCCTTCACAAATTGTGGAAAGATCAGCAGTGGTGGTGCTTTATTCTCGACAATCAGAGACCAACTTTTCCAAAGGGAGGTTTCTGCTTAAGTTGCAGGGTGATGGGGATCTTGTGCTCAATACCATAAACTTGCCCACGGATAATGCTAATGACCCTTATTATAAGAGTGGAACTGTTGCTAGTGTTAATGATTCGGGTACTGCTGGTAAACAACTGGTGTTCAACAATTCAGGCTACATTTACATTCTCAGAGAGAACAACCAAACGTTTCCTCTAAGCCAGGTAAAGCCAGACTCAACTTCTGATTTCTATTTTAGAGCCACTCTCAACTTTGATGGAGTTTTCACCCAATATTCTCGCCCAAAGACTTCCAATACCAGTGGAAGCTGGACTGCGCTTTGGTCTATACCAGATGATATTTGTCGGGCTACTGTTTCAAACTCAGGCAGTGGCACTTGTGGATATAACAGTATCTGCACCCTTAAATCAGATCGAAGGCCGAAGTGTGATTGCCCCATGGGTTACTACTTACTTGATCCAAATGACCAGTATAGCCGCTGCCAGCCAGACTTCCCACTAGGCTGTCAAAAAGAAAATCTAAGTCCTGAAAAAGATCTGTATTCTTTTGGAGTGCTAATAAATACAGATTGGCCAATGGCAGACTACGAGTTCCTCAAGCCTTATACTGAAGATCAATGCAAACAGTCTTGCATGGAAGATTGTATGTGTGCTGTTGCCATTTTCAGATTAGGTGATAGTTGTTGGAAGAAGAAGCTACCTCTCTCTAATGGTAGAGTGGACAACACCCTTAATGGTGGGAAGGCTTTTATCAAAATCAGAAACAGTAGTTCCATCCCACCTCAGCAGGGTCCTGAATTTCCACTTAATCCAGAATCAAGGAAGAAGAATCAGGACAATTTGATCCTCGTGGGGTCAGTGCTTCTCGGTGGCTCTTTGTTTGTCAATATTATATTAATTATTGCAATTTGTGTAGGTGTTTTCTTCATTAACCATAAGAAGCTCAAAAGACCTATGACTATGAGCAATGTTAATTCTGTGGAGACAAATATGCGATGTTTTACATACCAAGAACTTGTAGAAGCTACAGATGGGTTCAAGGAAGAATTGGGAAGGGGAGCTTTTGGTGTTGTTTACAAAGGAGCAATAGAAATGGGTTCTACCGTTCTTGTGGCAGTCAAGAAGTTACCTAGTTCGTTTCAAGATGAGAGAGAGTTCAAGACTGAGGTGAATGTGATTGGTCAAACACATCACAAAAATCTGGTTCGTTTGTTTGGATTTTGTGACGAGGGACAACAACGATTACTGGTATATGAGTTCTTGAGTAATGGCACTTTGGCAAGTTTTCTTTTTGGAGACTTGAAACCTAGTTGGAAGCAAAGGATTAGTATTGCTATTGGGATTGCAAGAGGAATCTTGTACTTACATGACGAGTGCAGCACCCAGATAATTCATTGTGACATAAAGCTTCAGAACATACTTCTTGATGACTACTAGTCTACTACAATGCTCAAATAGCTGGCTTTGAATAGGCAAAGCTTTTGATGATGGACCAGAGCCAAACTCGTACTGCCATCAGAGGAACAAAAGGATATGTTGCACCCGAATGGTTTAGGAATATGCCAATCACTGCCAAAGTAGATGTTTATAGCTTTGGTGTTATGCTACTAGAGATAATCTGCTGCCGAAAAAGCGTAGATGTGGAGACAATTGAGGAAGAAAAAGCAATTTTGACTGATTGGGCTTATGACTGCTATAGGGAAGGAGAATTAGATGCTCTAGTTAAACATGATATGGAGGTCTTGAATGACAGAGAGAAGCTGGAGAAGTATGTCATGGTTGCCATTTGGTGCATTCAAGAAGATCCATCTCTCAGACCTACCATGAGGAGGGTAACACAAATGCTTGAGGGTGTTGTTGAAGTTCTTGTTCCACCTTGCCCGTGTCCTTTTAGTAGGACAGTAACTATATCTTAGTACTTACTCTCTTTTGCGATATGCCATCATATATCTTTTGTTTGTAGTTAAGTTTGTTTTTGGTCTGTTGCTATAATGATCTTTGTTATTTTTGTTCATGTGCTCCAAGTTGTTTATCTGTAGAAGACACTAGATATGTTTCCTTAGTTTTTCAGATATGACGAAGTTTATTAATCAATAAAGTGTCACTAATTCCTATGGAAAGTTTGTTTTCAACTACAAATAAGAGGTTTGATAAACAGTGTTCTGTTTTTTGTTTCTATGAGTTTCTTGCTTCTTGTCCCGCGTGGTTGTGATTTTGCTCTCCGTTGCATTCTATTTCTTTTGTGTTTGTGCTTCTAGGAAGTTATTAGCTTATCAAACACCAGGAAAATAGAAAAAAAAAAAAAAAAAAAAAAAAAGATGAAAAAGAGGGATACCTATTCGTTATTAGGGTATTAGGTATATTGGTTATGCGGGTAGAGATACCTGAATAACATATTAGATTTTGATAATTAGGCCAAATCAATTGCATCTTAAATCGTCAGTAACTTGATGCAAATGAGCTAAGGTATAGCTACAAAGCAAACTATTTTAGTTTCAGTAAGTCCAGTTAATTATCTATTCTTTTGCAATAAAGAAAAAATGGAGGTATATTAAGTCGATCTGAACTATATATAAGTAATTATGGAGAACTTAGTTGACATTAGTTGTTAATTTTATGGGTATATCAACATAAAATAACTTGTGCAAATGTTGCATAGGGTTATAAATTTTCTTTTTCTTTTTCACTTTCAACTGTTTGTACACCCTCTCTCCCTGAAGTTCAAAATTCCAACAGAAACAGTTAGCTTACCCAAGGTGATAAATAAAGGTACCCTCCTGTGATTTATAATTTCTTTCCTATCTAAGTTAAGCTTCCTGTGTTTAAAGTCATGTAGTTGCGATGCAAACCACACCAACAGGCAAACTTCAAATTCATAATTAATGTGAAATGCAAATTCAATTTGATGTACAAGTATATGCAAACTGAAAACTTCAATAATTGTATCCAATTAATGACCAAGCACGCCACTTCGCTTTCCATTGTAAAACAATGTTTCTTTATTTTTGCGCCACTGACTTGTCATTTGAGGGATTGAGATTAGGTTGTACGATGCAATAGTTTTTAGAGAACCCTATTCGGACTTTTACAATCACAAAAGACCAATTCTAAACCAAAGCATACTAAACCCAAAAAAAGTTGACCAAAAAAAAAATACTAAACCCAAAAAGAAGCTAGACTAGACTTTTCTAACGAGTTAGTGACCACATATGAGGCCCACCCTTTGGGACTGAGCCTGGAGCATTGCTTCGAAAGTACCTAACTTTTTTCATTAATGATTCAACGAAGGGACCTTGACCTAGCATAGACATGGCAAAATGGGCGGCGCGGGTCGGGTTGGATTCGGGTCGGATCAATTAGGTCGCGAGTCAAAAATTGTCATTTTTAAACGAGTCAATTGAGTTGCGGGTCAATCGGGTCGCGGGACCTGTCGAGTTGACCCATATTTTTCAAACAAGTTTTTTTTTTTTAGGAAATAGATGCAATTTGTCAATTGTTTCTGAGTTTCTTATCTGTGATTAGATTCTCACTGGTAATACTGTTATCACTTACCAATTACCACTAAACAGTTGGTACCCAAATTTGGTGCAACTCTTATTCCAGTTTTCTAGAAGCTAATCTTGGTATAATTTTCGATCTGTTTAAAGTAGGAAGATAAAATGAATGTGACAAGTAAATAATGACAAACTATAATAGAGTACATAACATATTAAGTGAAGAATAACAAGTAAATATTTTATAAGAATTACACCTCAATCTCAATCTACTCAACATTGGTAAACGTGGCAAAACGAGCGGGTCGGGTAGGGTTCAGGTCGGGTCAATTGGGTCACGGGTCAAAATGAGTAATTTTTAAGCGGGTCAAACGGTTTACGGGTCAAACAGATTGCGGGTCAAACAGGTCAGGTCAGAAAATTCTGACCCGTTTTGCCATGTCTAAGCATAGTACGATTTCTTTTCTTGAATCAGTCACAGCCACTTACTAGTCAGTCACAAATAATAATTTCCTACAACTTTGTTGTAAAGTTAAATCAACAAGAATACTTTAAAAAAGTGACAGAAACTGTTAACATCTAATTTGAAAAATCAACAAAAGCATCTATTCAGTCAAGGAGAAAACAAGGGCATTTATAAAATGACAGGGACTATTAATTCGAGTTAAATCATGCACATACGACTAGGCTTAATTCTAAACGGTAGCAAATTCTAAAAATGAATCCCATAAAAAACAAAAAAACAAAAATTCTTAAAACATGCATACAAGACTAGGCTAACGCTTTGTTTGTTTCAGTATTAACGTTTTCTGGAAAATGATTCATTTTTCAAAGAGCATTTTTTAGAAAACTGTTTCATTTTCTAGTATTTGGTAACTACCTTGAAAATGAGCTTGAGAATGTTTTCTAGTGTTTGGTATGCAATTTTTTAAAATATTTCTTGTATAATTTAAAACATGTATATTATGTAAAATAACTAATCTAATCATTATTAAAAAAAACCAATAATGAATTTGATTTTCATACTAAAATTTTGACAATAGATACAATCAAAATTAATTAGTTGTCAAATTTTTATAATCTCTATCACTCATCTTGCTCATATATATAGACGGTAATGTACGTACACACACACGCACACACACCTCAACCATTTGTCTATATATATATAAATTTGACAAGGGAATACATTTTCAATAAGTATAAATAACAATAATTTTTAACTGTCTACTCTTTTTGTTGGTATACTAATTGTCTACTATGGTCAACCACAAGTCTTCAATATTACTCTAATTTATGTATTTACATAATGTACTACATTATATATCATCATTGCATAGTATCTGCATAAATTATCTACCAAGAAAAAGAGTATATGCCAACAAATGCAATTCCCCTAAACAATTATCATTCATTATATAATAATATTATTAGTCTACGGTAAAGATTGTCCCATGTAAAAGCAATTTAGAGCAATATAGGTACTATGTTTAAAATTTTCATCTTTTAATTCATTCTTTCTTTCTTTCTTCTTCTTTTTTTAATTTATTTTTTTGCACTTCATGTACGAAAAAGAAGTAACTTCTGCCTGGAATCCATCAAACCAAAAATTTCTTAGAGAAAAAAGAAAATCAAGCTTGAAATTCAAAGCAAAGAATTGGAATTTTGGTAGAGAGGAATGAAATAATGGCCACTGCAAATTTGTTCTCCTTTGCAAGTCGGAGCTATTGACTGATCAGTGAAGGAAAAAAATCTAATCAAAGAATTGTGTTACAAAGGGGAAGAGAAACATGGAGAAAAGAGAGAAGAGAGACAGTTATAGAGAGAGATCTATGTGAAGATGAGAGACTAGAGTTAGTGACAGCAAGGGTGTGAGAAGAGAAAAAGTAAAAGGAAGAGAGAAAAAGTGAGAAAGCTTACCATGAGAGAGAGAAAGCACCAAAAAATTATGTTTCCCACGGCTACAGATGAAAATAATATTTATAGGAGATGCAATGCGTGAGAGAGAGATTGTTTTCCCAAAAAAAATTTGGAAAACAACCTCTAAATAATAAGCCTTATTTTTATTAGGGTTTTTCGTTGACCAAAGATAATTTTCCATTGATTAGTTTTTTTTTTGTGCTACCAAACACAGGAAAATGTGGAAAATTATCTTTACAGAAGGTTTTCCAGCAAAATAAATAGAGCGTTAATCCTATCTAAAATTCCTCACACATATACCCAAATTTTCTTCATCAATTCATGCATGCAGCAAACACGCATGCAATATCCCTCTCCATCTCGAGTTTACTGTTCTAATAACAGATAATTCTTAAAATTTTAACTCTTATTCTTGTATAATCACCATATTTTTTTTTTTTTTTGAGAAACCGGTCACAAGCAAGACCGTTATTTTATTGCTAGGAAATCCGAAACATACACCTTGTAAATATCAGGAGGAACAAACTCCTTCCAAACTGAAATAGGAAAAGAAAGTCTCGCTCTCCGGGCTAGAGCATGTGCTAGAGCATTGCCTTGCCGTCGTGTATGAGAGAAAGAAAAATACTGAAAGGAACCAATTAAAGACATTATGTCCTTTATTATGTGACCAACTTCAGGGTGGTGAAAACATTGGTTCTTGATTGCCGAAATTGAGGTTTCTGAATCACCTTCCAATATTGAACCACCTATATTGAGTTCTTGGAGAAAGTGGACTGCCCTTCGAGTTGCAACAGTTTCCAATGCCAAAACTGATGATGGACAAGGAATTATCTCGGATAAGGCTGCCAAGACAGTACCAGAGGAATTTCGGACCACAACACCAATGCCCGCTGCTCCCAAGTCTTCAAAAACGGCACCATCAAAATTTGTTTTCACGGTACCAGGATCAGGTGGCTTCCAAATGCTTTTTTTCGGCAATTTCTTGTTAACAGGTTTGCTTCGACTTTGCTGGAATTCCGTGAGGTATTGTTGAGCCTGGTCCGCCATCTTCTCCAGAGGTATTACTGCTTCCTTGACTCTTAACTTGTTTCGACGATTCCAGATAGACCAACAGTAGGTGATAAAGAGTTCAGCTCCTTTCTTGTTCTGCAGCGCCAACCTGAAAAGATCAAAGAAAGAAAAAAATTGATTTGTCGCATTACGCAACTGATCAAAGTTAGTTCCCCAGACCACTCGTATGTTGTCACAACCCCACAACGCATGCATCACCGTCTCAAGTTCCTTCTTACAGCTGAGGCAAACATTGGATTGAACTATTTTCCTTCTTGCCAAATTTTTTAGAGTTGGGAGGCAGTCAGAGCAAGCCCGCCAAGCAAAAGACTTGATTTTATTAAGCACATTTAATCTCCAGAGGGCTGACCAGAATTTCTTTACTTCTCCATTATCTGAGACCGAAGCCACTTCGCTCTTTTCCATAGCACACAACAATTGATACCCCGATTTTACTGAATACATCCCATCCTTTGACTTTGGCCAAATTAGAATGTCTTCCTGAGGGGTAAAACAGATGGGGATCGACCTGATTTTCTGAGCTTCAAAGGGCAGAAAATAGGTATCTAATATCATTCCATTCCACCAGCCTGTGTTGTCATCTATGAGATCAGTTACCACCATATCAACAGGTAAGGAAGAGGCTGGGGAAATAATCCTACCAGAGCCTTCCCCTGGCAACCAGCAATCTTGATACACTTTGACACTTAGACCAGTCCCTATTCTCCACCTAGCACCAGTAGCAATCACAATTACAACCAAAGAGTTTAAACCCACACAAATTTGCACCAGTAGCAATCACAAACAATTTAAGCATTCGTGTATGAAAAATGCTACGCGGCATTAGTTTGTTTAAATCCTCATCACCTTCATTACAATTTTTTAGCAGTATTGTTAATTGAGCATTTTCCTTTCCCTGTCGTCATAGGCTACTAAATTAAACCTGTCAGGTCCATGTATTCTTGTTGATTGAACCCATTTCACTATGGAAGTCATGGATTTTGTTCTGCCTCACCTTCTTTTCTTACTAATTCTGTTACCAATTTTCTCTGTTGCTCAAAATGGAAATGTTACAATTGGAAGCTCTCTCATCGCCACTGACAACAGCACTCCATGGTTATCACTTTCAGGTGATTTTGCCTTTGGATTTCACCCACTCAACCAGACAGATCTCTTCCTGCTTTCCATTGAATTTGCCAAAGTACCAGATAAAACCATAGTTTGGTATGCAAGACTAGATAACCCTGCACCTAGGGGATCAAAAGTGGAGCTAACTGCTTACCATGGGCTAGTACTTACTGGTCCTCAAGGGGATGAGTTATGGTGATCTGATAGCATTTTTGGTACTGTAGCCAATGGTGTTATGAACAACACAGGCAACTTTGTGCTTCAAGATAGCAACTTTAATAAGCTATGGGAGAGCTTTAAGAGTCCCTCAGATACGTTGTTGCCATCACAAAATATGGATATTGGAGGGAGGCTTTCTTCTCGACAATCAGAGACAAACTTTTCCAAAGAAAGGTTCCAGCTACGTTTGATTCCTGAAGGTAATCTTGTGCTCAATGCCATAAACTTGCCCACGGATAATCCTAGTGGACCTTATTATACAAGTGGTACTAGTATAAGTGATTCTGTACCATTGAATCCTGGTAAACAACTAGTCTTTAACCAGTCAGGCTATATATACATTCTGAGAGATAACAACCAAACACTTCCTCTACAAGAAAAGCTAGAGTCATCTGCTGATTTCTATTTTAGAGACGCTCTCAACTTTGATGGAGTTTTCACGCTATATTCTTACCCGAAGAATTCCAATGCCAATGGAAGCTGGACTCCGATTTGGACTGTGCCAGATAATATTTGTAAATTGTATGGACAATCCTGCATTACTAGATAGTGGCACTTGTGGTTTTAATAGTATATGCACCCTTGGACCTGATAAGAGGCGAATCTGTACATGCCCCAAGGGATACTCCTTACTCGATCCAGAGGACCCGTATGGCAGCTGCAAACCGGACTTCATTCAAGGCTGTGAAGAAGCCAAGCTAAGTACCAGAAATGATCTTTATTATTTTGAAGTGATAACCAATATACAATGGGTAAACTCAGAAAACTACGCACTCTTGAAGCCTTACACTGAAGATCAATGCAGCAAGTCTTGCATGGAAGATTGTATGTGTCTTGTTGCCGTTTTTAAAGAGGATGGTAGCTGTTACAAAATGAAGCTACCTCTCTCTAATGGGAGAGTGGACAAAAGCATTATGGGCTCAAAGGCTTATATGAAAATCAGAAAAAATAACTCAATCACACTTCCGGATCATCGTTTGCCAGTTCTGGAAACAAAGAAGAAGAATCATGACAATTTGATCCTCATGTGGTCAGCGCTTCTTGCTAGCTCTGTGTTTGTGAACATTATATTAGTTGTTACAATTTGTGTGGGTGTTTTCTCTATTTACAATAAGAAGCTCAAAACTCCTATGAGAAATTTTGGTGCTGTGGAGATGAATTTGAGATGTTTTACTTACCAAGAACTTGTAGAAGCTACAGATGGTTTCAAAGAAGAATTAGGTAAGGGAGCTTTTGGTGTTGTTTACAAAGGAGCTATAGAAATGGGTTCTAGTGTCCTAGTGGCAGTCAAGAAATTAAATAGTTCATTTCAAGATTATGAGAGAGAGTTCAAGACTGAAGTGAATGTAATCGGTCAAACACATCATAAGAATCTTGTTCGTTTACTTGGATTCTGTGATGAGGGACTACACCGATTACTGGTATATGAGTTCTTGAGCAACGGCACTTTGGCAAGTTTTCTTTTCAGAGAATTGAAACCTAGTTGGAATCAAAGAATCCAAATTGCAATTGGGATTGCAAGAGGCCTTTGGTACTTACATGAAGAGTGCAGCAACCAAATTATCCATTGTGATATAAAGCCTCAAAACATACTTCTTGACAACTACTACAATGTGCGAATTTCCGACTTTGGATTGGCAAAACTTTTGAGAATGAACCAAAGCAAAACTCATACTAACATCAGAGGAACGAAAGGGTATGTTGCACCCGAATGGTTTAGGAACATGCCAATCACACCCAAAGTCGATGTTTATAGCTATGGTATCATACTACTAGAGATAATTTGCTGCCGTAGAAGCATAGATATGGAGGCAATTGAGGAAGAAAAGGGAATTTTGGCTGATTGGGCTTATGACTGCTATAGGGAAGGTGCACTAGATGCTCTAGTTGAATATAATGTGGAGGAATTGGCTGACAAAGAGAAGCTGGAGAGGTATGTGATGGTTGCCATTTGGTGTATTCAAGAAGATCCATCTCTTAGACCTACCATGAGGAGGGTTACGCAGATGCTTGAGGGTGTTGTTGAAGTGCTCGTTCCACCTTGCCCGTTTCTGTTTAGTAGGACAGGTTAATCCAACATTAAAGATTTACAATAACTATGTCTGTCTTAGTCTTTGCTCTCTATTGCAATATGCCATCAGATCTTTTGGTTGTAGTTAAATATGTTTTTTGGTCTGTTTTATAACGATCTTTGTTATATTGGTTAATGTACTCTTGGGTGGATGAGGGCCGTAAAGATAGATGTTGAGGTAGAAGTTTCGTTTATAAAATATAAATAAAATTCCTATGGAAAGTTTTTTTTTTTTTTTGGAACTATAAAGCAGAGGTTTGCAAAACTGTGTGGTCTGTTGTTTGTTTTGCGTTTTTGAGTTTGTTGTTTCTTGTCCTGTGAGGTTGTGATTTTCCTTTTCATTGTGTTCTTTCTATTTCTTTTATGTGTTTGTGCGTACAGGAAATTATTCGCTGATCAACAAACAACATAAGAAAAAGACCGAAAAAAAAAAATTGCAATGAAACTAAGACAGTTAAGATGGTTTGTGTTCAACAGCCTATGGGTTAGTGACCTAAAGAAAATGTTAGATTTTGATAATTAGGTTCAATCTATTGCATCTGAAACAATTTTGTGGTTAATAATTCCATGTTAAACATCTAAAAAACTTGCATCATTACAATTAACAATTCACATACTAGTTAAAATTAATAGATCACAATTACGTATGGTTGAGACCTAATTTATGCAAGTTCACCTTACAGTTAAAATTGGTTTCTTTGATATATTTTAATCCAGTGGTCCAATCAATGCTCATGAACTGTTGTTTGATCGTTATGACCTCAAGACTCATTTCGTGTAATGTATTTAGAGGTCAAACAACTGAAATTACAATTTTGCCCTAGAGATACGAGATTGTGATGATATGCAATACAACGCAAGTGAAGTTAAATATGAGTTGCAAAATGGGGTGTTTACATATCTTAGACCTTAAACATAGTATTTATTGTTGCTATACTCCTATTGAAGCCACATCAACATAACATTTTGGTCTACTTAGTTTATTTCAGACCAATTAGGTCTACTTTCGACGTTCGGTCCACTTGGTCAACTTTTGTAATGCTTTGGGAGAAGATGTTTGTGTAGAAAGATGAGCTCCTTCATTAACAATTATGTCACATTCTCAGTGTAATATTAGTAAGTTATTGATAAAATTACATTTTTCTTATATTATTAAAGTCTTGTGTTTTTTCCCCCCCCTAATATAGGTAATAGATTTACTTATATCTGTTTTTTCTTTAGGCAATTCAAGATATATAGAGGATGAACCATTTGTATAGAGTACTAAAAACAAATTCCAATCACATGTTATATTTTTTACAAAATATCTTGCTTTATATAATAATTTAATGTAAAATGTATTATAAAAAAAAAACCCTTACAAAATTTAAAATACTTTCAAATAACAAGTGTAAATAGTTTAATTTAAAAAATCTAATATATATATATATATAGTATCAACTATGCATTGTTAGAAAATAATCACGTTGTTTCAAGAATGGTTTGACACTAACACTTATAAGTTTCATCTACTCTTTTCATTATTCACTCCAAAAAAAAAAAAAACCAAACTGTAAATCGTCATACGACCTAATTATAAAAGTATTCAATATTATTATAAGGGTCATGCTAACGACTGCTCTTAGAGCATTGGTTAACAATCAATTTTAAGAAAGTTTGACACTACTTTTATAGGAAAAGAAAAAAGCTATTAAAATATTAATTACTTTTTTTTCTTTTCCTATAAAAACTTTTTTTAAATGGATTGTTAACTAATACTCTAAGAGTATTTGTTAGCATTTCCCTTATTACAAAGCTAAAGAAGTCCTTATCTTTCTATTTAGAAGTCGTTTTCCGTCTCCAGTAGAATGAAATATTAAATATCATTGGAAAATTTTGCCATTAAGTGAACGTTTGGAGTGGGCGTCTGTGTTTTCAGATTTTTTTTTTCCCTGTGCGTGAACAGTAACATCACATGGGTTCACTGTGTAAGGGGACAAAAATTACTGTTCACGCACTGTTCACGCACTGTTTATCACTGTTTATCACTGTTTACAACACTGTTTACGCACTAAAAAATATTAAAAATGGGTCTCACGGTACTATTCACACATTTAAAAATTATTTTGCTACAATATTTTCAGTTTTCAGTTTTCAGTTTTCAGTTTCAGTAACAATAAGTTCAATTTAAACGGACTCTAAGTTAAATATGTTTTCTTTTCACGTCAAAGTGATATTGATGCCACAAGTGACCTACACCTATGTTAATGGCAAGAAAAGTCTATGAAGCAAAGGCTACAAAATACGGCATTGGGAAGTAATTGATGAGTACGTGGGCGTTGGGGAGGGATCGAATAAGCTGTGACGACTATGGATTTATGAGGGGAAGGTGGGCTTTGGGAAGGATTTATGATGGAGTAGAGATCTCGCCGTTGTGAAAGAGGGAGAGAGATGAGATCAAAGGCGCTGGGGTTTGCAGAAAAGTATTCGGCTTGACTTGTGAAGAGGGTAGAGAGAGAAAAGAGGGGCTTGTATGCGTTGGAGAGAGGGATCCGTTGAGATGTTGTCTAATTCAAGTGGGCCTCACTTTTTTAAAACATTTACGATTATACCATTAAGCAAAGCTCTTTGAAATCTGAAAATTAGAGCTTTTTAAATTCGTGATTAAACACTCTAAAATTAGCAATATAACTCAAAAACACCTAAAAAAAACAATCCTACTTAGCATGTTTTATTTTTCTTTTTTTGGAACAACAGTTTTCAACTTTTTTAAACACTGGAAACTGCAATTTGGAATCATCAACCAAGCAGGCTCTTATGTTTCATTTCAGACTTTGTCTTGAACGTACCATAGTTGCTTCTGTTACATACCTGTATATATACTGCGACAGTTACAAAATACGGATAAGACATAAGTTCTAGCTCTAGTGCTTGGAGCTGATACAATACGGATTTGTCATCTAGTACACCGGAACAAAGCCATGTCCAAAAAATGATTCCAATATTATGCATTCCACTTAGAAAAACAATGCTAGGACCACAAACTTTTCGTGGTCCTAGCGTTTTTCAGATAATGAAGCACGGTTGAAGCTAACAAATCAAAGTCCTTTGCTTGATGATTATCAAAAAAAAAAAAGTCGTTTGCTTGACGTAGACCAGTACTAGATTTTTGTGTGTGTGTGTGTGCGTGTGGATGAACAATAGTAGATTATCTTTTCATCATAGCTAGGCTATTTTATTCTAGTCCATTTATTTTTTTGTTGTATGAACCCAATTCACTCTGACAGTCAACATGGTATTTGTTCTTCCTCACCTTCTTGTTTTCTTACTAATCCTGCTACCAATTTCTTCTATTGCACAAAATAATGGTAATGTTACTGTTGGCAACTCACTCACAACCACTGACAACACCACTTCATGGCTATCACCTTCTGGTGATTTTGCCTTTGGATTTCGTCCTCTCAACCAGAAAGATCTCTTCCTTCTTTCTATTTGGTTTGACAAAATACCAGATAAAACCGTAGTTTGGTATGCTAGAGTAGATAACCCTGCACCAAGGGGATCAAAAGTGAAGCTAGATGCTGACAATGGGCTAGTCCTTACTGGTCCTCAAGGGGATGAGTTATGGAGATCTAATACAATTGTTGGTACTGTAGCCTATGGCGTTATGAGCAACACAGGCAACTTTTTACTTCAAGATAGCAGCTTTAATAACTTATGGGAGAGCTTCAAGAATCCCACCGATACATTGTTGCCTTCACAAATTGTGGAAAGATCAGCTGGGGTGGTGCTTTATTGTCGACAATCAGAGACCAACTTTTCCAAAGGAAGGTTCCAGCTACAGCTGCGTGATGATGGGAATCTTGTGCTCAATACCATAAACTTGCCCACGGATAATACTAATGACCCTTATTATAATAGTGCTACTATTGCTAGTGCTGGTGATTCTGGTACCTCTGGTACTGCTGGTAAACAAATGGTGTTCAACAATTCAGGTTACATTTACATTCTAAGAGAGAATAAGCTAGGTAAAGCTAGACTCAACTGGTGATTTCTATTTTAGAGCTACTCTCAACTTTGATGGAGTTTTCACCCAATATTCTCACACAAAGACATCCAATGCCAATGGAAGTTGGACTTCGCTCTGGTCTATTCCAGATAATATTTGTCACGCTACTATTTCAAACTCAGGCAGCGGCACTTGTGCACCCTTAAATCAGATCGAGGGCCAAAATGTGATTGCCCCATGGGTTACTCCTTACTTGATCCAAATGACCAGTATGGCAGCTGCCAGCCAGACTTCATACAAGGCTGTCAAGAAGACAAGCTAAGTCCTGGAAAAGATCTGTATTCTTTTGAAGTGCTAATAAATACAGATTGGCCAAACACTGACTACGCGTTCCTCAAGCCTTATACTGAAGATCAATGCAAACAACCTTGCATGGAAGATTGTATGTGTGCTGTTGCCATTTTCAAATTAGGTGATAGTTGTTGGAAGAAGAAGCTACCTCTCTCTAATGGTAGAGTGGACAGCAGCCTTAATGGTGGGAAGGCTTTTATCAAAATCAGAAACAGTAGTTCCATCCCACCTCTAGGTCCTCACTTTCCAAATAATCCAGAATCAAGGAAGAAGAATCAGGACAATCTGATCCTCGCGGGGTCAGTGCTTCTCGGTGGCTCTTTGTTTGTTAACATTATATTAATTGTTGCAATTTGTGTAAGTGTTTTCTTCATTTACCATAAGAAGCTCAGAAGACATATGAGCAATGTTAATTCTTTGGAGACAAATATGCGATTTTTTACATACCAAGAACTTGTTCAAGCTACAGGTGGGTTCAAGGAAGAATTGGGAAAGGGAGCTTTTGGTGTTGTTTACAAAGGAGCAATAGAAATGGGTTCTAGTGTTCCTGTGGCAGTCAAGAAGTTACATAGTTTGGTTCAAGATAATGAGAGAGAGTTCAAGACTGAGGTGAATGTGATTGGTCAAACAAATCACAAAAATTTGGTTCGTTTGTTTGAATTTTGTGATGAGGGACTACAACGATTGCTGGTATATGTGTTCTTGAGCAATGGCAGTTTGGCTAGTTTTCTTTTTGGAGACTTGAAACCTAGTTGGAAGCAAAGAATCAATATCGCTGTTGGGATTGCGTGAGGACTCTTGTACTTACATGACGAATGCAGCACTCAGATTATTCATTGTGATATAAAGCCTCAAAACGTACTTCTTGACAACTACTACAATGCTCGAATAGCTGACTTTGGATTGGCAAAGCTTTTGATGATGGACCAAAGCCACACTCGTACTGCCATCAGAGGAACAAAAGGGTATGTTGCACCTGAATGGTTTAGAAATATGCCAATCACTGCCAAAGTAGATGTTTATAGCTTTGGCGTTATGCTACTAGAGATAATTTGCTGCCGAAGAAGCGTAGATGTGGAGACAATTGAGGAAGAAAAAGCAATTTTGACTGATTGGGCTTATGACTGCTATAGGGAAGGAGTATTAGATCCTCTGGTTGAACATGATGTGGAGGTCTTGAATGACAGAGAGAAGGTGGAGAAGTATGTGATGGTTGCCATTTGGTGCATTCAAGAAGATCCATCTCTCAGACCTACCATGAGGAGGGTAACACAAATGCTTGAGGGTGTTGTTGAAGTGCTTGTTCCACCTTGCCCGTGTCCTTTTAGTAGGACAGTAACTATGTCTTAGTATTTACTCTCTTTTGCAATATGCCATCTTATATCTTTTGTTTGTAGTTAAGTTTGTTTTTGGTCTGTTGCCATAATGATCTTTTGTTATATTGGTTAATGTGCTCCAAGTTGTTTATATGCAGAAGATATTAGATATGTTTCCATAGTTTTTCAGATATGAAGAAGTTTATTAACGAATAAAGTGCCACTAATTCCTATGGAAAGTTTGTTTTCACCTACAAATAAGAGGTTTGATAAACTGCGTTCTGTTTTTTGTTTCTATGAGTTTGTTGTTTCTTGTCCTGGTTGGTTGTGATTTTCTTTTCCGTTGTATTCTTTCTATTTCTTTTATGTGTTTGTTCTTATAGGAAGTTCTTAGCTTATCAAACACCAGAAGAAAAAGATGAAAGAGAACAGAAAAACAAAAAAGAAACAAAACAAAAAGCTTGCAATGAAATTGAGACAGATTAATGCTTATTTGTTTCAAAGTAAAATATTTTCATTACTTCAAGGTGTTTGTTTTGTTGTAAAATATTGGTCAACTATAAAACATTTTCGGTCAACTTAAAAACTCAAGGAAAACAAAGGCCAAAAGACGTAAAATGGTTTTTTTTTTTTTTTTTTTTTTTAAAGCAATTGTAAACATTTTACAAAATCTGAAACACATTTTACCAAATGCAAATAGCCAATTGGTTATGAGGGTAGAGATACCTGAAGAACATATTAGATTTTGATAATTAGGCCAAATCTATTGCATCTTAAATCATTTGTGGTTAGTAACTTGATGCAAGTGAGCTAAACTATAGCTACAAAGCAAACTTTTTTACTTTCAGTAAGTCCAATTATCTATTCTTTTGCCAAAAAAAAAACGTGCATCGGAAATCTCGGACATCTCGGATCAGGCCATTAAGGATTCGGTGATTGATGAGGATATGCTGTTGGACGGAAAGGTCACGGCATTAAATTTTGTGGAGTTGAGGGAGCTGAATTTTGAATTGGGCTGGGTTGGTAAGACGAATACAAAGAAGGGAGGCCCATCTAAAATGCATGGGAAGGAAAAAAATAAAACCATTGGGCCTGGTTTTATTCATGCCTCTCTTGGGCTGGACCAGGACTATCTTATGCAGAATGGTCCAAAACAGGCTTTAGAAGTTGATAGTCTCATGCAAAATGGTCCAAAACGTAAGGGAGAGGCTTTAGACTTGAACAGTTTGGAATGTGGGGAGAAGGAAAAAAAGGTGAAGCGAGAGATGGTTGTGTCTGATACATCTCTACACTTGGGATCGGCGGAGGCTACTGGGCAGCTCCGCCAGGTTCAATGAGTTTGATCAGTTGGAACTGCCGAGGGCTTGGGAACCCTCAGACAGTTAAAGCCTTGCAAAAGGTTATACAGAGAGAAGAGCCCATGTTAGTCTTCCTTATGGAGACTAAACTCAATAAAGAAAAGGTAGAGAAGGTACGTGATCAGTGTAATTTTCGTTTTAGCTGGGTGGTTTCTAGTGTGGGGAAGAGTGGAGGTTTAGCTCTTTTTTGGAAGGAAGGTATATCAGTTGAAGTTCTTAATTCTGATCAGTCACACATTGATACGGTAGTCAAGGGAGGTGTTTCATCAGACTGGTGGCATTTTACTGGGTTTTACGGAGCACCAGATATTGCAAGGAGGGATGAGTCTTGGGCTTTATTAAGGAGGATTCAGGACAGGTCGAGTTTACCATGGTTGAGTATTGGTGATTTCAATGAGATTGTGGGTGAGTCTGAGAAAGAAGGAGGCAGTTCGAGACCAAGGCGACAAATGAAGAATTTTGTGGATTCTATTAACTGGTGCGGTTTAAGGGATTTAGGATTTATTGGACCGAGATTTACGTGGCTCTATCAGAGAGCTGATGGAGTCCAGATTAGAGAGAGATTGGATCGTGCATTGGCTTCACTGGATTGGGTGGGGAGGTTTCAGGATGCAAAGGTTTATCATTTGACTAGTTCGGCGTCAGATCATTCTCCATTGGCATTGCATTTTTTCAGGAAACAGCAAAGAAGGAGAGGGAGCAAAATTTTTAGATTCGAATCCATGTGGTTGAAGGACCCGAAGTGTGAAGAAGTTGTTAAAACGACATGGGCTGAAGGGTGTATCGATAGTGCTGGTTTTCCGATTTCTCGGTGCTTGGAGTTGTGTCGTAACAGATTGGAAGTTTGGAATAAGAGTGATTTCGAACATGTTGGGAGAAAAATTTCGGAGCTTCAGGGTAAGTTGGAATGGTTAGAGCACCAACCAGCTTCACCCGCCATTATTAGTGCAACCCGTGAAACAAGAATTGAACTAAACTGTTGGCTGGACAAAGAAGCAAATATGTGGTATCAGCGGTCTCGTTTGAATTGGTTTCAGGCAGGTGATCGGAATACTCGGTTTTTCCACGCTAGAGCATCATCTCGGTATAAGAAAAATGTTATCACTGGTTTGCTGGATTCGCAGGGGGTATGGCAGGAGGAAGAACACAAGATAGGGGAGGTAGTGGTCGGTTACTTTGCTGACATCTTTAGTTCAAAGCGGCCTACTGAGTTCACTGAGCTTCTCAATGTAGTGCAGCCAAAAGTTTCGGATCACATGAATAGGATGCTTAATATGCCTTTTCAAGCTACGTAAGTGTTTTCAGCTGTAAAACATATGTATCCTTTGAAGTCTCCTGGTCTGGATGGGATGCCACCGCTCTTCTTCCAGCACTTTTGGCCTACCATTGGCTGAAGAAAATTCTGCCTTCTATCATTAGTGACACCCAAAGTGCTTTTGTGCATGGAAGGTTGATTACTGATAATATTCTGGTGGCGTTTGAGGCGATGCATCACATTAGTCAGAAGAAAGCAGGTAAAAAAGGGATAATGGCTCTGAAGCTAGATATGAGCAAAGCATATGACCGAGTGGAGTGGGTCTGCCTTGAAAAAATCATGGAGAAGCTTGGGTTTAATCTGAGTTGAAGGAGGTTGATCATGCGGTGTGTGACTATGGTCTCCTATTCTTTCAGAATTAATGGGTCGGTTTATGGTTCAATTCAACCTACAAGAGGGATCCGTCAAGGGGATCCTTTATCTCCCTATCTATTCCTCATTATGGCTGAAGGTCTCTCATCTTTGATCAAAAAATCTGTGGAGGATGGTACTTTGGAGGGTGTAGCTGTTTGTCGTGGGGGTCCAAAACTCTCACATTTGTTCTTTGCAGATGACAGTCTTATTCTTTGTAAAGCTACCACTGTTGAATGTGAGTCTCTGCAACGAATTTTTCAGGTGTATGAGAATGCTTCTGGTCAACAGTTAAACCATGCTAAAACTTCACTATTTTTTAGCACAAATACACCGAGGGAGGTTCAAGAGGAAATTTGGGAAAGGTTTGGAGCACAGGTGATTAAACAACATGAAAAGTATTTGGGTTTGCCATCGTTAGTGGGGAGAAATAAAAAAGCAAGTTTCAGTGCTATTAAGGATAAACTTTCCAAGAAGTTGGCGGGTTGGAAAGGAAAGTTGCTCTCAAAAGCTGGTAAGGAGGTCTTGATTAAAGTGGTGGCGCAAGCTATACCTACCTACACCATGAGCTGCTTCAAAATTCCGGATTCTTTGTGTGATGAGCCTACTAGCATGATTCGGAATTTATGGTGGGGTCAAAAAGGGGAAGAAAAGAAGATGGCGTGGTTGAGTTGGGATAAGCTTTGCGAACCCAAGGAGAGGGGTGGGATGGGGTTCAAACGTCTCCAACAATTTAACTTAGCTTTATTAGCTAAGTAAGGATGGCGGCTTCAAACTTGCCAAAACTCTCTTCTCTACCTTGTTTTGAAGGCCAAGTACTTTCCCTCATGTGATTTCCTCCATGTTCCTATTGGTAATAAGCCATCATATACCTAGCGGAGCATCTTTGCAGCAAAGACCATTGTAGAGAAGGGTATTCGATGGCGAGTCGGGAATGGTACAGATATTCAGGTTTGGGGAGATAGATGGCTTCCAAGAGCTTCCAACTATGAAGTTATTTCTCCTAGGATTTTTCTCCATCAGGATACTAAGGTTAGTGAGTTTATTTGTCAAGTTAGCTGCTGTTGGAAGGAAGAAATTATTAGACAGATTTTCTTACCTGTGGATGTGGAGGCGATTTTGAGTATTCCTATTAGTTCCAAACTGCCTGGGGATCGTTTGATTTGGGCTGAAACTAACAATGGTGGCTTCACTGTTCGAAGTGCGTATAAGGTGGCTATGATCCTTCACCAGTCAGGCGATGTAGCTACAGCCTCATCTAACAGTCAACAACGGTCCTTTTGGAATAAAATATGGCACTTACCGATCCCTCATAAGGTACGTCATTTTGCTTGGCGTGCTTGTCGTGAGATTCTTCCCACTAAGGAGAATTTACGAGTTCGCCGAATACTGTTGGATAGCACCTGTGAAGAATGTGGTTCAGCCCCAGAGACTTCAGGTCACTTGTTTTGGTCGTGTTCAAGAGCTCAACAGATATGGAGTTGCACGAAGCTTCCAAGCTCTCTTAGATCGGGTCAGTTTCACTCCTTCTACGATTTGCTCTGGTTTTTACTGATGATAGAGTCCTTCGATGAGGAGAAGATTGCCTTAGTAGTTACTGTTGCTTGGGCGCTATGGAGTAATCGGAACGATGTTAGACATGGGGGAGTAAGGAAAAACCCAGAAGCTTTGGTTCAGTGGGTCACTCACTACCTCATGGAGTATACAACTGCGACGGAGATGGTTTCACCAGTAACAGAGGACGTGTCTGTCCAGTGGAATCCTCCTCCACCTGCCATGTTAAAAATTATTGTGGACGGTGCCATTTCAAAGCGTCAAAACCGCATTGGTGTGGGGTCTGTTATTCGGGATGAGGCTTGACGTTTAGTAGCAGCCATGAGCAGAAGCATTTCAGCGCCATTGGGTCCCTTAGAAGTGGAGGCAAAAGCTTTTGAAGTTGGTCTTTAGTTGGCTAGGGACTTGGGTTATCAAGATGTAATACTGGAAGGTGACTCACTGATTCTTGTCCGCGCTCTCTGTGGTCTTTCTTCGCCTCCCTCTACAATAGATTCTCTGGTTGTGGGGATGCAATACATGTGCTCTGAGTTTCGTATGGTTTATGTTTCACACGTTAGGAGGCAAGGGAACAAACCTGCCCATATTTTAGCTAAGTATGCTTTAAGCTTAAATGAGTCTGTTGTATGGATAGAGGAGAATTGAACAAGCCCTCATCCATGATTTTGTATCAATTTCGGATGTTTGAATAATATTTGGACGATTTCCTATAAAAAAAAAAAAAATTTAATTAATTAAGCTAGTTACAATTTATTTGAGCATTTACCAAATATATGTGTTATATATATATATATATATATATATATAATTAAAGGGAAAAAACATTCTAATCAAATTCATGCACAATTATTAAAGGACCAAGTAAAATAACCAAAAAAAAAAAAAAAAATCCGTATATAATAATAATAATAATAACTTTTCTCTAAAATAAATAGTGCTTTATTTCATAACATGTCTACTTATAATATTTATAAACTATAATAAGTTGAAGAAAAAAAATCATGCAAAGCACAGACCAATAACTTGTGTGTGTATATAGAAATCTTATATGGGAGTGTATGAGGCTTCACCATATAACACTCTAATTTTTTTTTTTTTTTTTTTTTTTTTTTAATCTCTTTTCATTATTTTTTTTTTTTTTTTTTAACTGTTACCCAAAAGATCACATTAACTTATTTTTATTGTTATCTCATTAACTTATTAGTCCTTAATTTTATTTTTTTACTTTTTTGCTTTTGTTTTTAATACTAAAACGATGGGTATGCTAAAAAAACATGAAGAAGAGATAAATGTATAGTGTAAGCTAAAGCAATTAATGAGAGATTAATGAGATAACAATAAAAATAAGTTAATGTGATCTTTTAACCAGATAAGGCCCTGGGTAAAGATAGAGAGACATGAAAATGTTGTAGATTGTTAAATGAAATGCACTGTTTCACTGTTACCAAAATATATAAAAGATCTGAGATTGGCAAAGCATTTGTAAGAGAGAGAAAAAGAGAATTTGAGAAGGCGCCACCACCGTCATGCTGGCCTCCTTCCACCATTAAACCGCTAAAACCCCTATGAGTAATTTTTTTCTTTGTAAATTAGGGGCTTAAATATGATTTAGGTTTGGATAATTTGGTTGGATAGTTTTTGTTTTGGGTATATAAGTAGAGAGAATGTATAGATTATTTGATTTTTTTTTTTTTTTTTTTTTTTTTGTATAAGAAAGTGTTGGGTTAAGATAACTTGACCCCGGTTAATTAATTCAATTACACAAATTGATTAATTGGTTAAATTGCATGCAAATCATGGAGGCACCAACAAATCACCAATTTAACTAAATACAGCGGAAATTAAATTGACATGGTGATTTGTTGACAAATGGGGAAAATCTCTCGCAAGGCAAAAATCCTACCGGGTGAATTTAAGGTCACTACTCCCAAGAATCTATTAATCAACAATCAAGCGGTTACAAGTATAAGGAATCTTACCACTACCTTGGTCTATCCCAAAATACCAACCTACAGTTGAACTTTTGCTCCAATACCCAATTGGACTTGATCTTATAGTAGACTTCTTTCCTTTAATGCACAAATCTCCAATCTGTGGCTAAAACTTTTGCACGGATCCCAGTACATAACTAACTTTAGCCACTTGAATAGTTGTTGTTGACTGTAAAGTTCTTCACTTCATCAACAATGAAGATCAGAAAACACTTGGTTACAAAACTCTATGGCGTACAAACGCAGTAGCTTCTCACAGAGAAAAAATAAACTCTTGGTCTCTGTATCCATATATGATAGCTCTTAAAATAAACCTTATATATGTCTAGGGTTATGAGAAAAGAAATCCTAAACAAATACTTCAACATGGGTTGAAATTCAGATCTGGAAATTTTGAATTCATAAAGCTTGATAGATGGAGCTTGTGTCAAGCTTGTGCCGAGCTATTTATTAAGTCTCGATAGCAGCTTTCTGTCGAGCTTCAGTAAAACAGCTTTTCTTCATTTGTTTTTTGGATCAATCTTCATGTCTTCAATACAATCACTTGATATGTATCAAACCCAACTTAGATCTACCCAATTTACAAGTAAAGTGCGTTTTGTTAAAGGATTAGTCAATTACATAGAAAATATGACCCTAATAGAAAGAAAAAAAATCTAATGTGGGAGACCATGAGCTTTTGTTATAGGTGTGCACTAATTATATATATATATATATATATATATATATATAAAATAGTTTATTTAATTTTTTTTATATAAGAAAGCAAAAATCTAATGTTCTCATGAGGTTCTGTCATGAGTCACTTTGCTACATTAATTTTTTTTATTTAGACTTCTATCTCACATTTTTTTTACTATTCTCCCAAAAAAAAAAAAAAAAAAAATATGAAGGTCATGTTAGTCTTATTTAAGTTATCTTTGGTGAAAGATTGTCCCTCTTAAAGTCCAAACCCATTAAACTTTTTTTAAAAAATAGAATTTTTTTTTCAAGTTGTCTTTGAAAACATTGGATGTTTTCAACATACTTCACAATACGACCCCAAGCTGAGAACTAAAATATTTTCAATAAGAATATATTATTATTTCAAAATATACATGAACAATAAAGTATGCATATTTCAGGGAAATACATGTAAATATGATATTAAAATTTTATTAGAATGATGTTTCATTTAACCTACCACTATCATACTCTAATAACATAAACATGATAACATAAAAATTCTATGATATTTCCATAAGCCAACTAAACATTAATATGATATCATAAATATCTTATGCTAACTCTAATGTATTAAAGAAATAAAAACTATGATTAAGTGAAAAAATAACTAATTTTTTTTTTTTTTTTAGAAATAATTATAATATGCTGTTAACCCTGCAGCTCGAACCCTTTTCCCCCTAAACCTCCAAGCACTTTGTGCATGGGAAGGTGTCAATTCAGCTACAAGGTCTTTGGCAACAAATAACATATTACACCGCATAATAAACATCAATATATTGAATAGAGGCTATTATCATTATTTAAACTACTATATTCCTATGTTGTTCTTTTATACTTTAATGGCTCTTTACTTTAAGTGGAAAAAGTGTAATAGACATGTGTGCGCAATTTTAAATTTTCGCTTATCAACAATGAATTCGTTACTTCAACTAATTTCTATGACTATTATGCTATAATCTAAATTCTTTGTTCTCTTGAGATTAAAATTTTTTTTTTTAAAAAAATTATCCTTTTAATTTTGTATTACTTTAAGTCAATAAAAACCTCTTTATGTTATCGCGACATTACTTTATGTTATTATTTTAATATATTTTGAAAATTCTATATAATCTTTTCACATTGCAGTTTAAGGCATTATCCGTGCATCGCATGGGTGCTTTACCAGTTAATGTGAAATGCAATTTCAATTTGATGTACAGGTACATGCCAACCACAAATTTCAATAATTGTATCCAATTAATGACCAAGCATGCCACTTCACTTTCCATTGTAAAACAATGTTGTTTTCTTTCTAGGCCACTGATTTGTCATTTGAGGGATCGAGATTAGGTTGCACAATGCAATAGTTCTCAATGGCTGAGATTGAGAGTTGAGAAAAGAAATTTTCAATCTCAACCATTGAATAAAAAAATTGAGAAAAGATTATATATAGTTGAGGAAGTTCTAAGAAGTTTCTAATGTACTCAGTGTGTTTTTGAACTTGAAAGCTCGAATTTGTGCTAAAACACAAGAGCTTGTTCAGAACCCTAATTAAAAATTATAGTTAGATTGCTTTTACTCTAACTTAAACTAAGTGCGGAACAAGAGTAAATAAGCGCAATGAACCGATACTACTCTAGTGCATATACATGAACAACAAACAATAAATGTAAAGCACAAGAGTAAGGGAAGAGAGATGCAAACACAAGATAACACTGAGACGTGTTATTGAAGAGGAAACCGAAGAACTCGGCGAAAAACCTCTCCGCGACCCTCCAAGTCGAAATCGCTACCAACAGACTTCTCAAAGTCATGTCTTCTCTAGCTTTCTAAATCTCGCAATATGCCCGATTGCATTTGCTAAGCCTCACTGGCTTCTTTTGGCAAATCCCCAAAGCTTCCCAAGCTCTAAAACACTCTCTATAGTCTGAAAATGTGTGGGTTGTGTTTGGGTACAAATCTCCTCTCAAGGTATGACAATGGGAGAGGGAATGAGAAAAGGCTATAATGATTTCTCATTAAGGATGAGTAGCTCTCTCTTTAAAAGATGGGCGTGTTGTGTTGTAGAAAACCTATCTAAGGTTTTTCTCTCTGAATAGCCTCCTATACTTTTGTGGGTAATGAGGGTATATATAGTATGGGTGAAGGGTAAGAAAGTCACACTTAAAAACCTCTAGGCAAAATGTTTCGTGGATACCTCGCAAGATGGCTTGTCTTGCGAAGCACTCGCAAAATGCAGCCTGACACTTGACTCTTTAGCTTCCAGCATGTGCTTCTCACGTGCCCTTTTTGCGAGTTACTCTTCTCGTGAACTTCTTGTGAGCTAGTCGTGAAATTGCACTGATTTTTCATTTCATGCTCAATTCTTCACCAATTTAATACTAAACCCAATACAATAAAATCCCACAAAAAACAAGGAACAAAATTAAAGCAAATACAAAACTTTTTATCATGGAATAAAACCAACATAAAATATAATTGTAAATCACAACTTTATAGAACTGATAGTGATGTAGGGTATTTACACTTGATGTGGGGGTGCAAGGGATAAGTTTCTAGGCAATATGGGACTTTGAAAAATAAGTTTTTTTGAAGAAAAACATAGAAATCAAAGTCAACTAGAGTTGGGAGCAAGTTGAACTAAAAAGGGAAGAAAATTTGGGGATCTGACCTAAATACTGGTTGGCACTTGGTCCTAGGTCCTCTAACATATTAGGAATTAATAAATCTTTGATTTTGGATTAAATTGGGTGCATGCAACTTTACCATAAACCATTTGCTTAGCCAATAGGATTTTGAAGCATTATTTAATTTAAATTGGACTAAGAATAGACCAATTAAAATTAAGAAATCATAATCACGTATGGTTGAAACTTGATTTATGCAAGTACATCTTACCGTTAAAATTTATTTCTTTAGTATCTTTTAATTCAGTGGTCCAATTAATTCTCATAAACTGTCATTTTGATTGTTATGACCTCAAGATTCATTTCAAGAAATGTATTTGGAGGCCAAATGACCGAAATTACAGTCTTGCCTTGGTGACAAGAGATGGTGATGCTATGCAATGCAATACAAGTAAAATTAAATGCGAATTGCAAAATAGGGTGTCTACATATCTAAAATCTAAAACGTAGTATTTATTGTTGTTATGTTCCTATTGAAGCCACATCAGCATAATATTTTGATCCAGTTTGGTCCACTTTCGACACTCGGTTCATTTTAGTCCACTTCGGTCCATTCCGTCCACTCGGTCCACTTTGGTGATGCTTTGGAAGGAGATGTTTGTGTAGAAAGAGAAGCTCCTTCATTGACAATTATGTCACATTCTTAGTGTAATGTTAGTAGGTTCTTGATAAAATTACATTTTTCTTATGTTATTAAAGTGTTTTTTTTTCTAATATAAGTAATGAATTTACTTATATTTGCTTCTTCTTTAGACAGTTTAAGACGTATAGAGGATGAACCACTTGTAAAGAGTATTAGAAACAAATTCCGACGACACATTACATTATTTACAAAATATCTCACTTTATATAATAATTGAATGTAAAATACTTTATATTTCCTTTTAAAAAAATTACAAAATTAAAATACTTTCAAATAACAAATATAAATAGCTTAATTTAGAAAGTCTAATATATTATATCAACTATATTTTGTTAAAAAATAATCATATCATTTTAATAAGAATTTGACACTAACACTTATAAGTTCTATCTCTCAAAAAGAAAAAGAAAAAATCGTCAAATATGTGCAGTTCTATGACCAGATGTATTTAGTAAAAGAATTAAATATTAGTACAAAGCTAAGGAAGTTCTTATCTTTATATTTACTGAAGTCGTTTCCGTCTCCAATAGAATGGCAATACTGCAAAATATTAAAATATCTTTATATTTACTGAAGTCGTTTCCGTCTCCAATAGAATGACATCTCCTATAGGAGTAAGTCTAATGCTACAAATTTTTTCACAACTCACACATGATCTACCATGTAACAAAGTTGTGGAAAAATTTGAGTTACTAAACTTACTCCCTACTGCAGTTAATGGCAAGAAAAGTCTTATGAAGCAAAAGCTCAGAAGAAAAGTATATTGCAGTTAATTATATTGCGTTCCATACTTTGTCTTGAACGTATCACTATTGCTTCTGTTTTCTGTTACATACCTGTACATTATATACTGCAACAGCTACAAAATACGGATAAGGCGCTAAGGCTATATTTGGGTGGATGGACTTAAGAGAGGATGAAAAAATAAAGAGAAAATGGAGAAGGAAAGAAATTTATTGAGATATTTGGTTAGGAAGATTGATGGAAAGAAAACTGGTGAGGTCCGGGTGTTTTTTCCCAGGGCCACCAAAATATTTTCTTTCCATAGGTTACTCCTTACTTGATCCAAATGACCAGCAGGAAACTACTAGCTAGACTTTATACAAGGCTGTCAAGAAGACAAGATTGTATCCCCAGTGAGGTTGCTAAATTGACAAAAAAAGTCAATTTAACAACCAATTCTCCAAAATTGTGGCTGCAGCAAAGCAGTTAAACTTAAAAACATTTAACTTCGAGCTACGGTGGGCTGCTATGTATAGCAGTCCACTGTAGATCAAAACTCAAAACAAAAAATAATATTTTAATGTAAAGTGTTAAAAAAAAGTAATTTTAATGCATTGATAGTTGTGGTTTTTGGTTATTGTGTTAAATATATTATTTTATTGAATTATTTATATTATTTTGGACTAATTACAATTTACTTATCTGTAGTTTGACTAAAATTTAAGTTGTCTATCCATTATTTGAAATTTGGCATTTTACCCACTTGAGGTTAGCTTAGTTAGGATTCTGTTACTCACCTCTATTAAAAATGAGGCAAAATATGTATTTTTGCTCTCTTTTATGTCTCTTTTCTCTCCAAAAAAAAAAGAAAAAGAAAAAAAAGAAAGAGAAAACAAGATCAAAAAGTGAGAGTTTTGTAAAAATAATGAACAAACGTTGCCACCACCCTAGAAACTTCTGTCAAGAATCATCTCTAGCAAAAACAAATTCCTTCATCCATTTCTAAGTGACCAACAAAGCTATAGCATCTAAAACTTAAATCAAACCAAAAAATACCCACCAAAAAAAAAAATTCAAACTTCAAATTTGTTGAAACTCATTGCTGATCTGAGAAGAATGCTGGCCGGGTTTGTTCCTAGAGACATAGTATTCGACGTAGTCCATGATAAATTATAATAGGTAACAACATCATCACCATCATCATGAATTAAAAAACCATAACAAATTAGCCGGGTCAAAATCTAATAACAGCAATCAAACGCTTAAACATACATTCACTGTTAAGAATTTCCCCATAAAATTCACATTCCTAATTAGACCATTATTTAAAAATCAGCATTGGCCCTTTTTATTGCTTCCCACAATAGTTGGAACATTGTTTGCTGCCAAACACAGCAAAGCTGTGCCCCACTGTCTTCATGCATTAACAGTGAATATAATCATAGATTTAATTAATCAGAGAGAGAAAAAAGTATCAATTCCAAATTAGTTGAGTCAGCAACTTTTGTGGGTAATTTTTGGTTTGATTTAAGCGCATCTAATGCCTTTGTTGGTTGCTTAGAAATGAATGAAGGGATTTATTTTTGTTGGAGATGATTCTTGATAGAAGTTTCTAAGGTGGTGGCAATGTTCATAATTTTTGTAAAACTCTCACTTTTTGATCTTATTTCTCTTCTTTCTTCTTCTTTTCTTTTTTTTTTCTTTTTTAAAAAAAAAAAAAAAATGTTTTAAGAGGAGAGAGACATAAAAAAAAAAAAAAAAAAAACAAAAAGCAAAAATACATATTTAGCATCATTTTTAATAGATGTAGATAACAGAACCCTAATTAAGCTAACTTAAGGTGGGTAAAGTGTCAAATTTTAAATCACGAATAAGTAACTTAAATTTCGATCAAACCACAAGTGAATAAGTTGTAATTAACCATATTATTTTAATGTATTAAATGTTGACATTAAACTTTTGTAGTATAAAGTGAGTATTTAAAATAGATAAAATAGTGTTTTGAGTTACTAAAAGCTAGGACCCTGTTTGGTAACTGTGTTTGAACAACAAAAACTGTTATTTAAACACCATAACACTTATTTGCACACACTTCCAGGGCCGGCTTAATATATGATGCAAGTGATGCATTCGCCTAAGGCCCCCAAATAAAAAAGGCCCCCACTTGTAAAAAAAAAAAATTATATATATAATATATTTATTTATATATTTTAATTAAAAAAAATTTAAGCACTTTTATTGGTCAATAAAATGTATTAAAAAGGCCCCATTGTATTCTAAAATGCAAAAGATTAAAAAGGGAAAAAACAAAAATAGTCAAACTTCAGCTAACAAAATTAAATTTTAGGAGACAAATTTATTAACTCACCCTTGAAATATGCTCAAATCAAAATTAATACCAGACAAATTCATTAATAAATTTTAAGGGTCATCAAATAGCCCATGGCCCAGAGCCCAACCCAGAAACCCGACAGCCCATCGGGCTAATGGGCGGCCCAGCCCGTTGTTATTGAGGCCCATGGGTAGCCCACTAGCCCAGTGGGTTAGGCCGTGGGCTAGTTTTTATGCCCATGGGTACCCGGTGGGCTAGCCCAGTAGCCCAACCCGTTGCCCAGCCCGTTGGCCTAACCCATTGGCCCAGTCTAATAACTCATAATTCATAACAAAAATATATAAGAAGTGTATGAAGGATTGATCTTGAGATATTATAGAGGAATTTCTTAAGAGAACTCCCTCAACCACTAAGATATCCAAAGTAATTGTTCTAAACTTAGTTTACTAAATATATATTTTTCTAGTAGTCTTTCAAATTTAAATTAACCATTTGACTTTTTTTTATTAAAGATAAAAAAAAAAAAAAAAAAAAAAAAAAATAAAAACTATTTAAACCTTTAATAAATAAAAAATTAAATAGGTTTCCATCAACAAAACAAAAAATTAAATAGATTTGACTGTAAAAAAATTTGTAATTAAGTATTATATTCTTTAATTCTTTCCTTTAAAAAAATAGATTGATTATTCCCTCATAAAAAATTGATTCTTTCCTTATAAAAATAATAAAATAATATGCTAACACAAGCCCATGGGTAACCCATTAGGCCCAACCCGATAGCCCAGCTCACTAAAGACAAAATGGGCATTGCCCATGGGCAGGGTCATGGGCTAAGGTTTCCTCTTTTGGCCCAGCCCGACCCGACCCATTAACTAGTTAATAGCCCATTATGCCCAGCCCATTGTGCCCATGGGCCAAGTAAAAATGGGCCGGGCTGGCCCAACCCGGCCCATTGACGACCCTTATTAATAATACAACATAATTGTCTTGAAATATGCTAAAATATAGATTATAAATTTCAAAAAAAAAAAAAAAAAAAAATCTCTCATCTCTCTGCCTCTCTATCTATCTTCTTACCTTTCTTTTCTTCATCTTCATCTTGATTCTTGATCCTTTTTCATAAACTCACTCAATCAGTCTAGCTTGAAATTTTTTTTTGTTGATTCCCTTCAATTCACAGCTACCAGAGGTAATCTTCTTCCTCTCTTTGCCTTTCCGAAAATGAAGATGATGACTCTTCCATTTATTTAACTTAAGTTATATATATATATTTAGTTTATTTCACTGCACAATTATTTGATGGGAGTTCCATCATGGGACACGTTTTTTGCTATGATAGGACCTTTTTCTGCTATGATAGGAGACGATTTTTGCTTTAAAACTTAGCCATAGGATGATAGCGTACAGGCTGGACGCGTGCAGTGCAGCCCATAGTTATACAACACGGTTTCTCACCTTCTTTTTTTTTTGTTTTTTGTTTTTATCTAACCAAGGTTTCTCACTTTATCCATTATTATACCAATTAATAATTTGATGTGTATCATATCAACTCATTTGTATTATAGTGACACTAATTTATTAAACCATATATTAAATTAATTTTTATTTGTACATGTTTAGATTTTAAAGTGGTCACGGCTTTAAAAAAATTGCAATAATCAAGTTCTATTGTTCTATACTTTAAATTTTATTTTTAGTTAAATTATCATTTTTAATTATAAATTTTGTTTTATTTATCTATAAATATTTTCTCATTAAATAAAAAAATTCAATATATATATTATTTGATTAATATTTAAATATAAAAAAGTCGCTTAAAATTTTCGCCTAAGGCCCCCAAAATTGTTGAGCCGGCCTTGCACACTTCTTCACTCACATATATTTCCAAAAAACTTAAACAATATTACTAAAAATCTTTCATCAAACGAGCTCTAAATTTTTTAGATGCTATACTTTGAATGCATTCCAAGTGAATCCGGTGAAATTGTTAAAAAGCTATTTTATCAACTCCAGCTAAAGTTAAAGGATTTTGCTAATGTGTGCCCTTAGTTTTCATTTTTAAAAAAAAATTTCTCGAGAATTGAAAAAGTAATCATAAGTTTTTCAATTTTCGAGAAAATATTTTCAAAAATAGAAAATTTAATGTGTGCCTAACGGCACACATTAACCAGACCCAAAGTTAAATTTTTTAAGCCACGGCTAGCAATTTACTGTTACTACTTTTTATTATTTTTTATTCCCCGCTCTCTCTCTTCTCTCAGATCTCATTCTCTCTCTCAGCCACCTTCTCTTCACAGCCCGCTGCCACTGATCTAAAACTCCGTCAAGTCACCACTTTCATCAACCCACATATAGCGAGATCGCCGAATCTAGAAACCCAAACTGACCGATCTTGACATCGCAAGAAAAATACAGGTTATGATTTGTAGAAATGGAGAGGCAAGCACAAAATAATCAAGAAGTATCATCTACAAAGGTTGGAGGGGCTAAGATCGAAGGACATTGAAGAAGGTTCATGTGAAATTTATTTAAAATTTATGTTTACTCCATCTGCTGCATCTAATAGTGAAGTCACTGTTTCTAGAGATCAAAAGGACCGAGAGGTTTCGAATTCTGAAAAGATATCACTGAGAAAGGCATCAAAGGGGCTGCAAGAGGAGTGGAAGATATCACTGTGTTTGTTTTTTTTTCTTTTTTGGGAGGTGGGTTGTGATTGTGATGGTGGTTGTTGTGGCCGGTGGTGTTGGTCTATTTTAATGGGTTTTGCGGTGGGTTGTTATTGACGATGACGGTGGTTGTTGTTGTGGTTGTGTCGGTGGTTTTGTTTTGGGTTTTTTTTAGCGATGAGTTGTGGTTGTGAAGGATGAGGTGGTGGTGGTGGTGGTGGTGGGATTATTGGAGGCTGAGGTGGTGGTGGTGGTGGTTGTGGTGGTGAATGTGGCTGGTTGCTATGAATTTTTGTGGGGGGTAAGTTTTATTTTATTTTATTTTAAAATTTTTGTTTGATGCTGGGTGTAACGTGAAGTGAAGTGGTAAACTACAACATCTTTATGCATGAGGAGGGTAACACAAATGCTTGAGGGTGTTGTTGAAGTGCTTGTTCCACCTTGCCCGTATTCTTTTAGTAGGACAATAACTATGTCTTAGTGTTTGCTCTCTTTTGCAATATGCCATCATATATCTTTTGTTTGTAGTTAAGTTTGTTTTTGGTCTGTTTCTATAATGATCTTTGTTATATTGGTTCATGTGCTCCAAGTTGTTTATCTGTAGAAGATACTAGATATGGTTCCTTAGTTTTTCAGATATTAAGAAGTTTATTAATTAATAAAGTGCCACTAATTCCTATGGAAAGTTTGTTTTCAACTACAAATAAGAGGTTTGATAAACTGTGTTCTGTTTTTTGTTTCTGTGAGTTTCTTGTTTCTTGTTTCCTTGTCCCGCGTGGTTGTGATTTTGCTCTCCGTTGTATTCTTTCTGTTTATTTTGTGTTTGTGCTTATAGGGAGTTATTAGCTTATCAAACACCAGAAGAAAAAGATGATAAAGAGGGGAAAAAAAAAATAATAAAAGCAAAAAGCTTGCGATGATATTGAAACAGATTAATGCATATTTGTTTTGAAGTAAAATATTTTCATTAATTTTAGGTATTTGTTTTGGTGTAAAATATTGGTAAAACAGTACGGTCAACTTAAAATTAAAAACTCTAGGAAAACAACAAAATCTGATGCACATTTTACAAAAAATAGCCTATAGGTTATGAAGGTGGAGATACATGCAGAACATATTAGATTTTTTTTTTTTTTTTTTTGATGGGAACATATTAGATTTTGATAATTAGGCCAAATCAATTGCATCTTAAATTATTTTTGTGGTCAGTTTTTTTATGCAAGTGAGCTAAGCTAAACTTTTTTAGTTTCAGTACGTCCAATTAATTATCTATTCTTTTGCAATAAAGAAAAAAATGGAGGTATATTAAGTCGATCTGAACTATATATAAGCAATTATGGAGAACTCAGTTGACAATAGTTGCTAATTCTATGGGTATATCAACATAAAATAACTTGTGCAAATGTTGCATGGGTTTATATATATATATATATATTTTTTTTTTTTTTTTCACTTTCAACTGTTTGTACACTCTCTCTCTCCCAGAAGTTCAAAATTCCAACAGAAAAAGTTAGCTTACAAAAGGTGATAAATAAAGGTACCCTCTTGTGATTTATAATTTCTTTCCTATCTAAGTTAAGCTTCCTGTGTTTAAAGTCATGCAGTTGCAATGCAGGAAAATTATTAGGTACTTTCGGAGTATCACAAATGTGCACTCCTCTCTCCCACATAAATGGTGGGACCTACCATGAATTTAATTACTGGAACTCACCATTCATATGAGAGGAAGAAATACGCATTTATAATACTCCGGGAGTGCATAATAATTTCCTTGCGATGCAAACCACACCAACATGCAAACTTCAAATTCATAATTAATGTGAAATGAAAATTCAATTTGATGTACAAGTACATACAAACAGAAAACTTCAATAATTGTATCCAATTAATGACCAAGCATGCCACTTTGCTTACCGTTGTAAAACAATGTTGTTTTCTATTTGCGCCACTGATTTGTCATTTGACGGATTAAAATCAGATTGCATGATGCAATAGTTCTTAATAGTTGAGATTAAGAGTTGAAAAAAAAAAAAACTTTCAACCTTAACCATTGAATAAAAAAAATGAGAAAAAATAGAAAAGTTAAAATTAAAAAGAAAAGGTAGTAAAAATAATTTGTAAGTGGGAGAGGGGTAATTAATTACACTTGATCCAAATCCTCATTTTGAGCATACGTCACAAACCAATTGGAAACATAAAGCTATTGGAATTCTCTTTAAACATAAAGCAATTTTGAGTATATATATTTGCTACGAATATAAATTCTTTGTTTCACTTTTTTGTTATCTACTTAGGGTTTGTTTGGATGCCGCTTACTGCTGAAAATTGAAAATATTGTACTTATAGGGACCGGGTTTGAGCACTTCTACTGTTGAGAGAGTGGACTCAAGCCCAGCTAGCCCTGTACAATGAATTTGTAGAGAGTGGGTTCAAGAACTAGGCCCCAGCAAGCGGACAACGCCCAATGTAGCATTCGCCACCGCCGAAGGCTGGCAGACCAAGGTTATCCTCCAAAGTCCGTCCTCGGCACCGGTCCGAGGAGCTTGACAGCGGTCTCTCTCGCCCTAGGGGATGGGTTTGAGCACTTCTACTGTTGAGAGAGTAGACTCAAGCCCAGCTAACCCTGTACAATGAATTTGTAGAGAGCGGGTTCAAGAACTAGGTCCCAGCAAGCGGACAACGCCCAATGTAGCATTCGCCACCGCCGAAGGCTGGCAGACCAAGGTTGTCCTCCAAAGTCCATCCTCGGCACCGGTCCGAGGAGCTTGACAGCGGTCTCTCTCGCCCTATGGGATTCTTCAGGTTGTCCTCCAAAGTCCATCCTCGGCACCGGTTCGAGGAGCTTGACAGCGGTCTCTCTCGCCCTATGGGATTCTTGACAGCGGTCTCTCTCGCCCTATGGGATTCAAAGAATCCCATAGGGTGAGAGAGACCGCTGTCAAGCTCCTCGGACCGGTGCCGAGGATGGACTTTGGAGGACAACCTTGGTCTGCCAGCCTTCGGCGGTGGCGAATGCTACATTAGGCGTTGTCCGCTTGTTGGGGCCTAGTTCTTGAACCTGCTCTCTACAAATTCATTGTACATGGCTAGCTGGGCTTGAGTTCACTCTCTTAACAGTAGAAGTGCTCAAACCTATCCCCTAGGGTGAGAGAGACCACTCTCAAGCTCCTCGGACCGGTGCCGAGGACGGACTTTGGAGGACAACCTTGGTTTGCCAGCCTTCGGCGGTGGCGAATGCTACATTGGGCGTTATCCGCTTGCTGGGGCCTAGTTCTTGAACCCGCTCTCTACAAATTCATTGTACAGGGCTAGCTGGGCTTGAGTCCACTCTCTAAACAGTAGAAGTGCTCAAACCCGGTCTCTACAATAGTAAAATAATTTTTAATGTGTGAATAGTGCCGTGAGACCTATTTTTAATGAAATTTTTGTTGAAAATAGAGGTTTGTGAGTCTCATGCACTGTGCATGGGACCCACACAAAACGCCAAACGCCAGCGAAAACACAGACTCTGGCGTATCCAAACGCTCACTTAATACTTTACTGATCATAACTTGTCATGTATTCATTTAATTGATGGAATTGTGGAACATAAAGTAAAATACAAAAAGTAGAACAAGAGGATTTATATGGGCCAACCACTGACACAATTCTTTTACTCACCAATAATAACTTGTCACCTAAGATTTGTTATGAAAATATTATAAATTTAACATTACTCTTTTATATATATATAAAAAAAAAAAAAAAAAAAAAAAAAAAAAAAGACATACACATCAAGATGTTATTAGTACTTCTCAAAAAAAAAAAAAAAAATTTGTTATTAGTTGAGTATAAAGTAGAATAGAAAAAATGATACAGAAGATTTGAATGACTATTTGCAAAGAACTACTGTTTGTGCCTTTGCTTCTAATCTCAAGTTTGAAACCTCTTGTAACCCAAAAAAAAAATCCCTCCAAACAAAATTAAGGCATTGCCTAAAAGTGTAAGACCAAAAAATTTACACAATTTTTTCCAAACTCATCACTTTTTTTCACCACTCACAACTCGCCATATAACAAGTTATGATAAAAGTTATATAAGTTTTTGTATTCCTAATATTGCTTGTCATTGTCTTCTCAAATGTCTTTTTTTTTAGAAGCATTGCCTCGTCAATTGACTCATTTTTCTTTTCCCAATTTTTTATTTAAAGTTCAAATCATAGTTTTTTCTTCTTGCCGATAGATAGAAAAATAGTAATATTTATTGACCTAATCAATCCATCTGTAAGGTGGAAAGTAATTAGTAAATTACAAAGTCATTGTTCAAAAATATTAATATTAAATTACTGCTTTTAACTTTCGAGTTTTGACTCAGTTATGTTTTCGTCAATTATATTCTTTCTTTCTTTTCTTTTTTGAGAATTCATATTCATATATCTATCTTTTTCTTCAAAGTAGCTTATACAGAAGAATTGCAACAACTTTAATTTAATGAGATGCAGCTGTGTCGCTTTCCTATTCCCATTTCATTCAGTGATTATTATTTTTTTTTTTAATAAAAAATTGAGATTTTTTTCATTCAATGCTACACTTTATTGGCTGGTTTGGATTGAGGGCAACGGAGGAGGAGTAGAGTATAGTAGAACGAAATTGGTCTAAAATTAGCAAATTTTTAGTTAAGTTTATTCTACTCCCATCAACTCCCCCTCTCTCTCCTTCTAATCCAAACTGGCCTTATAAGTTTTGTCCATGGCAATAATTATGGAGCTTTAACATTTTCCTGGGCAGAGACATTCTTCTAAACTACCTTCTAATTAGCCATATATTCATAAAAAAGCCCCCTAAAAAAAAAATCATCTATCATCTCCTCGGTTGGAAGGCATATATATATATATATATATATATATATATAGAGAGAGAGAGAGAGAGAGAGAGGCCACACACAAATAAAATAAAATAAAATAAGTGTCAAAAATACTTCTGCTACATTTTTCTTTTCTAGTCTAAAACACATTTAGACAAAAGATGGCTAAGCATTACTGGACTGTACTAGAGGTCTCCTTTACTTGCACAAGGGTTGCCAAAGAAGGATAATTCAACGGCAACATCAAATCAAGGCCTCTAATAACATTTTATTGACTGTAGAGTTTGTATGTGCTAACCCAAATCAGAACCAAATACCTAAGTCAAATCCGAATTACCTAAATCAAAACCAATCTGACCAAAACATTCAAGATTAAAGTGTAAAACACACTCTTAAATTAAGTTTGAGAGTTAGTGAATTTTTCTCACTAAAGTTTCAAAATTCTGAGTTGCATCCCTAATGTTATGAGCCGTTTTAATTGACAACCCTTCCATTAGTATTATGCTGATGTGTCTGTTTAGTGACACATAAGTGTAGTAGTTGGTCCAATTAAATCATGTCATATGGACTTTATTATTTTATGTAATTAAATAAATTTAAAAATCTTTAAAAAATTAAAATAAATCTTTAAAATTAAAAAATTAAACCATTTCAATTTATTTGATTGTAGAGGGTTTCTTTTATTTATTCAATTGATCACATGGAAAAATTGCAGTATGGCATTCTTTAATTGGACCATGTAGCATAGGTAAAAAACTTATATGGTATACATAAGTATGAGCATTTACGGAATAACTATCCATCAAAATTTCTCACAACGTTAGGAACGCGGATCAACATTTTATAATATCGGGAGACAAATCCAAAGACCTGTAAAATTTAGTGATGAGTTTTGTACTTTAACACAAAGTTTTATCAATAGGCTATAAAAATTAAGTGAAAAGTTATAAGATTCCCTGAGCACATTAGTTTAGAAAATGTTTTCAAAAAAGTTTTATGGAAAAAGAAAAAAGTAACTAATTTATTTGATAATTCTTTATTTTTTCCATGAAAGTATTATTAATTTTTTTTAAATGATTTATTAACAAAGAGTCCGAATTTGGTAAGAATGAAGTGTAAAACATATGTTTTATACTATCTAATAAGAGACTGTCATATTAGCATCTATCTATATATATCTAAAAGTTAAAGCGTAGTATTTATTACTGCTGAGTTCCTGGTGTACCACCTCATCCCCACATCATTGGCCACATAATTATTATTTTTCCTATTTATTTTTTAGTCCTATTTTTTTACAAAAAAAAAAATGTAAATAGATTATTGACTTTACACATTCATCTTGAGCAGTTTTAACATTACATATAATTTTGCTTTTTCATATTCATCTTCTTTAATTTAAAATTTATTTTTATTCTTTTATATTTTACAAAAATATAAATAGATTATTGACATTACACATTCATCTTGGGTGGTTTTAACATTATATAAATAGATTATTAACTTTATACATTAATCTTGGGTGGTTTTAACATTATATATAATTTTTCCTTCACATATTTATCTACTTTAATTTAGATGTTTATAACTAAATAATGAAATCAATGAAGAATAAAAAACCAAAAATAATGTCCACACACACACACACACATATATATATACTATAATAATGGAAGTTTTGTAATAAATTTTATAAAATTCTTTATGCACTACATCTTAAGCATCTTTTTTTCTTTTTCTTTTTTTCTTTGTTTGCAATTCTTACTTTGTTCAACTTTTCATCTTTTTCAACTATTGTCTTTTTAGTTCAATCTTTCATTCCTTCAATAATTTGTTTTTCAATTTTCATTTGATTTTCTTTAGATTTTAATTTTTTTTCCTTTATATCTTCTTAAATTCTACAGTTTCACTTTGTTCAACCTTTCATCTACTTCCACCATTCCTCCTCCATCTTAATTTTCATATAAATTTCTTATTACTTCATTTCCACCTCTCTCCCCTATTCCTTCCAAATTATCCACAACAAAAAAGTCAAAACTCTCTCTCTTTCTCCAATTTTGTTTCTCTTTTGGTGGAATTTTTAAAAATGTTTCAACCACTTTTTTTTTTTTTATACTAATGGTTCTTTTGTTATTGTTGATTTAATTGTCACATCACATTTGTTTATATTTTTGGTGAATTTGTATCGATTTTTATGCATATTTAAGTAGTTTGGTATTCCAACTTCTAATCATAAGTTATTTTTCTTTATCCCATTGGTTTGATTTGATTTGGGTTAATAATTAATTGTTTTGCAAGTTAGAATTTTTTTTTTTTTTTTAGTTATCAATTTAGATGTTAAACTATGAGACTTTACTAACTTTTGTTTATTTTTTTTTTTAATTCTTTGAGAGTAGACAAAGTACTCTTAAAAGTTGTATTAGAAGTACTCTATATTGCCATTTATTCAGAGAAAAGCAAAGCTTAATCAAACGAAAATAATCGGATGGACAACATATTTCAGCTTTTGCAATTGTATTATTATTATTATTATTGCAAAGGCTAGATTTGAATTCCTTGCCCAAAATATGAATGGACTTAGGTCCAAAAAGCCTAAAACAATAAATTTGTAGAGAAATGAGTTAGAAAACTGGGTTTTAGTTAATCGAACAACAAGTTAAGTAGGTTGGTGACAAAAGAGTGAAAATAGACAAGTTTAAACTGAAGAAAAAATGTCCTCGGCAGTGTCCGAGGAGACTGGTTCTTATATAATGCTCTTAAATGTGGTTACAAGTTTGGTTCTAGATTGCTACAATATTTCTTCCTTGATTTTCCGATCCTCTTTCTCATTGCCTCCTTCTTTTATACTATCTTTCCTTTCCATCTCCACCTTCCACGTGCATGTCAAATGGTTGGAGTTGATACTTGTTCCATCAGAACCTCATATAAGTCTTCATGTAATAGTTGTAAGGCTGAAAATTACTGTTCAGGTATCACCTCCATATTAATGCAGTCAGAGAGTTAGTTGCAGAGTATTAAATGCGGTGATAATTTATGATTGTTCCTATATTACATTTATGATTATGAAATATATTCCTCTTTATTAGATTAGTCCAAATTGTAAAAAATAAATTTAATGAGACCACTCTAAAAAAATTATCACGCATGACGCGCGAGTTCGCGACTAGATTTTACTTAAAACTAAATACATCCTACTACACCTAAGAACACCACATCAGTTTTTTACTTAAAATCTCAAATATGATATTTAGGTTGCGTTTGGCATTGGCTAAAAAATGTAACTTTTTTTACTATTTAGCTTATTTTTACTACTATTCAGCTTATTTTTACTACTATTCGTAAGTCTCATTGCACTTTTTAGTACTATTCATGAGTCTTACTATACTATTTCAGTTAGTTTTTAGTTTTATCTACAGTACTTTCAGCAAAAAAAATTCAATTTCAACTAATATTGAGATATTATCCTATGTAATTAGATATATTTATATTTTAATAATATAATGACGTGGTATGTCTTTATTGGAGGGAGCAAACCAAAAGTTGACATCAAATCTTTATAAAATTTAATCTAATTGACAAATGCACTTAGAACCATGGTTTTAAAAACCGGACTAGACCGCTCGGTCCGACCAGTTCAATTGGGAACCGGTCTCAAATTCGGTCCGGTTATGATAAAAAACCGGAAATAGCTTAAAACCCGGTAAACAGTAATAACCGGCCGGTTCAACTTGAGAACCGAAAAAACAGGAGGTTGAACTGGTTTTGCTGTGGTGGTCTGTCCTCTTGCTCTCACGTTACAGTTTCGGTCATCACCGGCCGAAATCAAAATTCAGCCGGAATGTATTTCTCACTCTCTCAAAGAAAAACCAGTACTGCTTCTTAAAAAAAAAAAAAAAAAAACCAATACAAGTTTACCTAAAATACTACTAATATAAAGGAAATGCACACACAAACTTGTACAGGTACGCCGTACGCCTAAAACACCAAGTGAATGGAGGGCAAAAATTGTCCAGGAGAAAAAAACTCATGAATATTGCTTAGAAAATGCTGAAGTTTCAGGCGGAAACTTCCTTATTTCTCATGAGGAAGACAAACTGACAAAGCAGAGAGAGTGGGGAAAACGAAAAGATGAAAAGAAAGATAGGAAAAAAGAGAAGGGGAGAAGTCAAAAAGTAAAGATAAGGATGTGGAGATAAAAAATTGAAGAGAAAGTAAATGAAGGTGTTGGAACTTGGATTATGCAGTTGGAGGCATTTATCTGATTTGTGGCCCACGTTTCTCCACCTAGCACCTTTTCATTATTTTAATTTATTCTCTCAATCTATTTGTATTTTGAATATATTTAAAGTGTAATACATAATTATTAATTTATTTAAATTTGGGTTGTAAATGGTGGTGGTGGTGGTCTCTGGCAGCTGTGGTGGGTGGTGGCTGGCTATGGTGTATGTTGAGAGGAGAGACAAGGGAGAAAAAATAATTATTTAAATGAACTAAGAAATAAAGATTTTGTTGGTTTCAGTTATCTTAACTGGTAAAGTTTCTGATGGTTGAATAAGAGATTTGGGGTTCAATTCCAAGCCAGTCTGAAATTGTTGAGTGAAATTGTTGAAAGTTTATTATGTTAAGAATGATTGTTTTGTAATACTATTATGTTAAATTTTTTTAAAATATATTATATACTTATATACTTGTATTTTTTTTTAAAGGAAACATATTTATTATTATTGGTGTGTTAGTTTTAGTATATTAAAAAATTATTAATTATTTATATAATTTAAATAAATAATAATTAAATTATTTATGACGTCACCGGTTCGACCATCGGTCGGACTCCGGTCTGACCATAAAACCGGTAATTAGTTCATTTTTCGGTTCTTTCACCGTACCGGTTTTTAAAACCATGCTTAGAACAGGAACTCAAATATGAATTCGTATCTTCTCAAATTGACAAATTGGTCCGTACCCTCACCAATGTTGACTATGACAAATTTGATGGACCACGTTGCTGTACTATTTAAGATTGTTATGACTGCCACACAGATTTTATGACCATGACACTGTTTTTGGAACTACCTCAGCTCAGTTGCTTGTTTGAATGGACTCTCTTGAGTCGAATAGTCTTCCACCGTACCGGTTTTTAAAACCATGCTTAGAACAGGAATTCAAATATGAATTCAAAATTTGATGGACCACGTTGCTGTACTACTTAAGATTGTTAGACTACCGCACAGATTTATGACCATGACACTGTTTTTGGAACTACCTCAGCTCAGTTGCTTGTTTGAATGGACTCTCTTGAGTCGAATAGTCTTGACCAATTCATCGTTAAAGTCTTAAAGCCGAACAGACTGACTTACCTAGAAATATCCACAACCCTTGACTGCCAGAAAATTCAACGAACCAAAACAATAGTAACCATTGCATGGCGATGTTGACAAAAGTAAGAATTTCGCTATAAGATTGATAAATTATTCATATATATTTGTCACACTCTATTTATTCCTGACCTTAACTCCCATTTTGTTTATTGAATTGGCAATGGCTTTTGCTTTTGCTCTTACTCAAACTCTCTTTTCTTTGCTGCTTCTGCTACCACTTTACAGTACTGTTGCTCAAACTAATGGTGCCATTACATTGGGTGCTTCTCTCCCTGCAACTGATAACAGTTCATGGTTCTCTCATTCTGGTGATTTTGCCTTCGGATTTCGTCAAATCAACAATACAAACCTCTTCTTGCTTTCTATATGGTATACCAGGATTCCTGACAAAACCATAGTTTGGTATGCAAATGGAGATACGCCTGCACCAAGCGGTTCACAAGTGAAATTAACTGCTGATAATGGGCTAGTACTTACCAGTCCTCATGGCCAACAGTTATGGAGCTCTCAGACGATTACTGGTAATGTTGCCTATGGTTTAATGAACGATGCAGGCAACTTTGAGCTCAAAGATAGTAACTCCAATATGGTATGGCAGAGCTTCAGCAATCCTACTGATACAATTTTGCCTACACAGAGTTTGGAAAGGGGAGGGGTACTTTCTTCACGACAGTCAGAGACCAACTTTTCCAGAGGAAGATTCCAGGTACGATTTCTTGATGATGGAAATCTTGTGTTCAATACCATAAACTTGCCCTCAACATATGCTAATGACCCTCCTTATTATAAAAATGGAATTATTGGTGATAATAATAATTCAAGTCCTGGTATACAATTGGCCTTAAACGAGTCAGGCTACATGTACATTGTGAGAGAGAACAAACAAAGATTTGTTCTTAGTGAGGGAGTAGTAAACTCACAAACTGATTACTATTATAGAGCCACTCTCGACTTTGATGGGGTTTTCACCCTATATTCTCACCCAAAGACTTCCATTGGAAGCTGGACGGTCGTCTGGTCTGTACCAGAAAACATTTGCACGGATATTTTTCTTGAACAAGGTGGTATTGGTGCTTGTGGGTTTAACAGTATCTGCACCCTCAAAGATTCAAGGCCAACATGTAAATGCCCACCTGGGTACTCTTTAATCGATCCAAATGATCAGTATAGTAGCTGCAAAGCGGACTTCATACAGGGTTGTGAAGAAGATAAGCTTAGTTCCACAAAAGATATCTATAGTGTAGAGGAACTAACATATACTGATTGGCCAACATCAGATTACCTAAGGTTAGAGCCTTTTACAGAAGTGGATTGTAGAAATTCTTGCCTGCAAGATTGTATATGTGCTGTCGCAATATTTACAGAAAATAAAACCTGTTGGAAGAAGAAGCTACCACTCTCAAATGGGAGATATGACGGCAAATTTAGTGGGAAAGCTTTTATCAAGGTTAGAAAATCCACTATTCCTGGTTTTTATCTCCCAAATCCAAACAATACGCCAGATCGAGAGAAGAAAAACCAGGACAGTTTGATAATTCCAGGGTCAGTGCTTCTGGGTTCTTCCGTATTTGTTAACTTTATATTGATTGGTGCTTTTTGTTATGGTTTTTTCTTCATTTACAATAAGAAACGTAACAAAATTAACAGAGGTAGTAGTGTCTTGGATATAAATTTGCATTGTTTTACATACAAAGAGCTTCAAGATGCTACAAATGGGTTCATGGAAGAGTTGGGAAAGGGGGCTTTTGGAATTGTCTACAAAGGAGCAATCCAGATGGGTTCTAACATCCCTGTTGCAGTCAAGAAGTTATATAGTTTTGCACAAGATAGTGATAAAGAATTCAAAGCTGAGCTTAACATAATTGGTAAGACACATCACAAAAATCTGGTTAGACTAATCGGATTCTGTGAAGAGGGACAGCAACGGTTACTGGTATACGAGTTCTTAAGCAACGGCACATTAGCAGATTTCCTTTTTGGAGATTTGAGACCAAATTGGAAGCAAAGAATCCAAATTGCTTTTGGAATTGCAAGAGGACTCTTGTATTTGCATGAAGAGTGCAGCACCCAGATAATTCATTGTGATATAAAGCCTCAGAACATACTTCTTGATGAATATTACAAGGCTCGAATTTCTGACTTCGGATTAGCAAAGCTCTTGATGATGGGTCAAAGTCATACTAATACTGCCATTAGAGGAACAAAAGGGTATGTTGCACCCGAGTGGTTTAGGAATATGCCAGTCACTACTAAAGTTGATGTATACAGCTTCGGTGTCATGCTACTAGAGATCATTTGTTGTAGGAGAAGCGTAGATATGGCACCTGGCAGAGAGGAGACAGCAATTTTGACTGATTGGGCTTATGATTGCTTTAGAGAAGGAACATTAGATGCTCTTGTAGAACATGACATGGAGGCCTTGGAAGACAGAGAGAAACTAGAAAGGTTTGTCATGATTGCTATTTGGTGTATTCAAGAAGACCCATCTCTTAGACCAACTATGAGGAAGGTTATGCAGATGCTTGAAGGACTTGTTGATGTACCTGTTCCACCAAGTCCATCTCCTTTTACTACTACAACGAGTTTGTAAAACTTTACAGTCACTTTGTATTATCTATTTGCAATCTTTCCTAAGGGAAGTGATTTGTAGTCAAGTTCGTATTGTGCTCCATTCAGACAACTCTGTTTTTAATTTTAGTTTGTGCCTTTATGAAGAAGAGAGCTCAGCAATTGCTGTAGTGGATATGTATGTAGTTCTTCAAAAATGATTATTAGATTCAATAAGAATTAATGAAATTCATCTATAGCTCAAACGAAGATTAGCATACTTGAAACCAGAAGTCACATGTTGTAAACTGGGTAATGGTAGCAAGGATGTTCTTCTTGTGTGATCATGTGTCTACTCTTTTCCTAGTTTGTTGCATTTTGATGTTGTTTTTGTTCTTCCAACTCTAGCTTTTGCTCCCTTCACTGTATCAAAGCCACATATGATTCTCATTGATGTGAAAGCTACACGTGACTCTCATTGATGTCAAACCTACAGGTTTACAAATTCTGTAATGTACAGGACATAAATGCAACCCATGGCTATCACGCCATGGCGGCAACAGCATCTCTGGGTCTAGCGTGGATCAAAAAGTCCAAATTCCTTGTTTACAGAGAATTCGTTGTATATTTGGTTTAGCTTTGATTTTTTTCTTTTTTTTCTCGATTCCGTGTTGAATCATTCTCCAAAACTATGCACGAACATGAAAGCCAACTCAGCAGTCACAATTCATGGAACTTTTATGCGCGTTTGCTTGCATTACATTGTCTACTTTTCAATAGCCATATTTCCAGCCATAGGTATATTGGCCAATGTCTTGCTGCATGCAATAGAATTGAGTGGACAAAATTTCAAAAAGATGCAAATAAATCAACTTTGGAAATCAGAAAATCAATCCTTCTATATTCATGGAACCGTACTTGAATCATGGTGCAGGGACACCATGATATTGTGGGAAGCCTTAATTCAGCATTTGCTTGGACTATTAAGAAGCCAGTTGTATCGGTTTGGTGCTATGCTTAGATTTGTAAGGTCATTTTTTTTTTTTTTTTTTTTTGGAGGGCGAAAATTGGAATCTAATTTTATTTTCCAAATAATATAGTTAGTAGGCAATTTTTTTAAACTATATTTTTTACTAGCATCTCGAGTCTAAGAGACTCGATTTTGGCCTATAAATTGAGTCTCAAAGATTCGATTTACATAGTCTAATCACGTCTGATATGGCATTTTTTTCCACGTGGCGACCACCTGGAAATCGAGTCTCTAAGACTCAATTTATAAACCAAAAAAATTTTAAAAAATTTTAAATCTAAAGTCTCTCATGTACAAGCCGAAATATCTAAAAAAAAAATACAATCAGATCAGAGAGAGAGAGAAAGAATCTAAGCTCACCTCACCAGCGCGGCCTGATGCTCGCGCGGCTTGGGTCTCGCGCGGCCAGGGGCTTGCATGGCTTGGGTCTCGCGTGGCCTGGGTCGCGCGTGGCCTGGGTCTCGACCCGATCCAGCCAAAGAAACCACAGCAGAGAGAGGGAGTGAGACGGATCTGGTTGTGAATGGTTACAAATCTAGTGGTTGCACTGGTGTTTTTGTTTCTTGGATTGAAGCATGAGAAAGATTGAGAGAGAAGGAGTGAGACAAGAAGAAGAAGAAAGAGAAGAGAGCAGCCTTTTTGGCTTTCTTTTCTTCTTCATTTTTTTTTTTTTTTTTTGGGGCTCTGATTTCTTTTTGGGGTTGTTGTTCTTTTTTATTTTCGTGTTTGGGTCTGGGCTTATAAATCGAGTCTAAGAGACTCGATTTCCAGGTGGATGCCACGTAAAAAAAAAGCCAACTCAAACCCGATCAGAACATAAAAATCGACCCTCAAAGACTCGATTTATAGACCCTAAATCGAGTCTCTTAGACTCAAGATGCTAGTAAAAAATATAATTTGAAAACATTGCTTACTAACTATATTGTTTAAAAATCAGGGATAATTTCCCATTTTTGCCCATTTGGAGTTATGCTTAGGTTTAATTAATGCATTGTCAAGGAAATTGTAGCTGAATTTGACACCTTTCCATACACTAAGTGTTTGGAGGGTTTAAGGGGAAAGGGTTTAAGCTGTGGGGTTAGCAGTATACTGTAATTATCTCTAAAAAAATGATTTGATTAATGCATTAAATCAACACAAATAAGATTATAAATCTACTACTATTTATATTGATAATCTTATAAATGTGCTGTTCTAATACTCAGTCTTTTTATAATAATAAAAAAAAAAAAATAAAATCCAATCCATGAGCCATCCCAATTCACATGGATTGGGTTGGAATGGATCAAAACCCTGTGATTGATTGAGTTGGATTGGTTTAAGGGGAAAAGTGTTTGAGCAGTGGAGTTAGCAGCATATTATAATTATCTCTAAAAAAATAGTTTGATTAGTGCATTAAACCAACACAAATAAGATTATAAATCTTCTACTATTTGTATTGATAATCTTATAAATGAGCTATTCTAATACTCAGTCTTTTTATTTTTTTTTTAAAAATAATTATCCAATCCATGAGCCATCCCAATTCACATGGATTGGGTTGGTATGCGTTGGAACCCTATGATTGATTGAGTTGGATTGGTTTTTTTTCAACCCAACCATAGTGGGTTGGAATGAAAAAACTCCTCAACCAAACCCATGCACTACATAGTAGTACCTATTTTCACAATAAAGTTTGCAGTCAGTCCAATCATCAGTCTTTATGGTTAGAGTGAAAGCCTATCTTAATATTTGAAAGAATGAACCCTAGAATATTAGTATTTGACCCCATTAGCATAAATGTCATGTATCCTATTTAGGGGGAGAACCATTTGTCTAAAAAAAAAAAAACTCATGGATATATCAATTACTCACTTCTTGAACCAACAACTCTGATTCCAGTTTATTGGAGGAGAGAGAGTGAGAGACACCAAATAACTCTACCAAAAGTCCATCAATACTCATTCTAGAACTCCATTTAAACTCAAAAAAATTGAAATCAATAGGGTTCCCATTTATGTATATCAACTACTTACTAAAATTGTTTCAGACTTTCAGTTTGACTAGCATTTTCAATTTGGTCAAACACCCGAAAATCCAATAAATGTTTTCAAGAAAATGATCGATGACCAAACAAACTCAACCTTTATTTTAGGGAAAAGTTAATGGACGTCTTAAGAGCATTAGTTTAAGAAATATTTTTCAAAAAAAAATTATAGGAAAAAAAAAACATTTTTACAATTTAAAAAAAAATATTTTCATGAAAGTAGAATTAAAACTTTTTTAAAATAATCTATTATTTAATTCTCAGCACGGAACTCAACTCTTATATGTCCCCTCACATCACTTTCAATCAGACATGGCAAAACGGGCGGGTCGGGTTTGGGTCGGGTCAATCGGGTTGCGGGTCAAACGGGTCACGGGTCAAAACAGGTCATTTTAAGCGGGTCAAAATCGGGTTCGGGTCGGGTCGGGTTGACCCGTATTTTCATGTGAAATTTTTTTTTTAAAATTTTTATAAAGAAAACAATATGTATCTGCCATTTGAAAAGTTATGCAACAAATTACTTGATGTAAAATGCATTATTTTGAATTCACCACTTATATCAAGAATGAACTCAGTTAAATTTATTAATACTTATTCAATAATTTTAAAATTATACAAATCCTAACATTACTATCTAAAACAAAATAACACAAAGATAAGTAAAACAAATACACAAGTTTTATTTCTACACAATATCAATATTCCAAAATATAAAACAAAATTATAAATGACTTATTGGATAACTCATTTGATAAAAAATAAAAACATATAAGAAATTTACAATCTTGAAAATTAATTTTATAATCTATTATCAGTTGTGGTTGACACTCTATTTCAATTTGAGATATACTTTAAAATTTGATTGCTTACTTATTTATACATGGTCTCTTTTATGAATATCATATTATTGTTAAGCAACACACACTCTAGGAAATATCATAATTTATTTTGAAAAGCCGTTTATTTTGGACATAAATTATTAAAAAATAGGTCTAAGTATTCATAATTTATGCTAATTTGATACTTTAGCTTCATTATTTTCACACTTGTGAATGTTTCTCACATGTCTACAATTTTAAATCTATGTTTTTAACTCTACTGTAACCAGATTATCTTGGCATGTACTTTGCTATTTGACATCTAAAAATATTTACTCATTACAGAATGTTCAACCATTTATCTTTTAATTAATTTGCATGTAGTTATGTAAATGTATCAATTGTTTCCTTAAAGTTCATAATAAACAATTAAACCAATATTGTCTTAGTTTTACTATTTTTTTTACCCAAAAAAAAAAAAGTTTTAAAAAAAGGGGTTCGGGTCGGGTCGGGTCGGGTCGGGTCATGGGTCAACCCGTTTTTGCTTTGGGTCAAAAAAAAAATCGGGTTCGGGTCGGGTATTTTTCAGGTCGGGTCGGGTCGGGTCAGAAAATTCTGACCCGTTTTGCCATGTCTACTTTCAATGATTACACAACATCTATACAGCATTAATAAAACTTTGTCATAGGCCTACATTATAACTCTATCATCTATGAGGTGACCATACATAGGACATAGCATCAGTTTTGCGCCTTTTGCTTTTGAGATTAAATTGGGTTAAGAGCAGGCGTAAAATGTGTGTTTTACGCCAGCCAATCTTAACCCAACACATCAGCCAATTGAGGTTCTTTTTCTCTCTCTTTTATGACAAGTTCATCTCTCTCTTCCCTTTTCCCTCTTTACCCCTTAGTTTATCTCTCACACCTCTCATCACAGCACCTATTTTTTCTTCGTCTTTTTCCTTAAGTCCTTTTTTTTTTCTTCTTTAGTTCAAGATTCACGGGTCACTTTTTTCTTGTCTTTTTTTTTTTTTTTTTTTAATATATAATTAATTTTTTATCTTTATTCAACTATGCATTTGAAGGTTTTCTGTTGCAAGGCCTGCAAAGTGAAATTGCTTTATATTGTGGTTTTGAGTTTTTTTTAGTAATATTGTTGTCTATGTTGTTCTTTGTGGCTTGGGTATTACAAGATTGAAGTAAAAGTGCTAGTTGAAACTGATTATTTTTTTGGGTGGATCTGAGTTTGTGGCATGGGTTTCTCATTGTATTTTGTTGTGAGTTCCATTGATGGTTGGTTTGGGTGCGTGAACAACCCCTTTGTTGGGATTTCATTGTAAAATTTGGAGTTCTTTCAGAAGATTTTGCAGAAAAGAGGGAGATATGAAAAAAAGAGAGATTGTGGCTCCTTCAACGTTGCTTCAAGCCTTTAATGTTTCTAGAAAAGTGAGGGAGATGGGAAGAGGAGAGAGGAAGAGAGAAAATGGTTTTTTTATTATATTGCTAACGTGTCGGGTCAGGATTGGCTGGCATAAAACGCACCTTTTACGCCAGCTCCTAACCCAATTTTAATCTCTTTGCTTTTGCCATGCTATAATTAAAATGAATTCAAACACTTGATTGACTAATTTAGTACAAAGTGTTATCTTAACCAAGACAACTAAATTCAATAGCCATGTGTTGGAATTTAATTGGAAAATCTAAGGAATTGTACTAAGTTTCACCCACTTAAAAAATTAAAAAAAATAAAAATAAAATAAATCTAATCCTTTTCTAGTGGAAGTTTCCTCAAGCACAAATGCACGTGAAGCAGAGAGACTCCTCTGGCAACAGATCTTGATACGATGTCTCTTTACTTCATTGTTGATTGTGTTTCTGAAGAGGGGATATAGAAAAGGAATATTAATACCTATTTGATTAAAATTAAGCTTCCACATCTGTTGGTTATACCTCTTTCTAGAACAAAGATCAATTTTTAATTATACAAGAAAACCTTATTGACCATGAACATACAGATGAAGTTTTTCTTATGGTGAATGTTTCAAAATGCAATTAATTAATGAAACTGATTTGACAACTGAACCTGCAGTGCTCGCAAAATTCAAAATCAAATGGAATGATCAACAAAAGATTAGTGACCTCAACTTGGACCAGAAAAAATCTTGCTGATTATGTCAACAGTTTGCCTGACAATCTCCAAGGACACAACTGCACAATGGTCAATTACTTTTTTCAATATAAAATTCATCTCATGTTTTACAGAATCAGATCAACAAAACATATGAGCCTAACCAAGCTACTGATTATGAATGACCTCATAGATCAAACAGGGAATATAACATCCATGGCAACAATACACAAGAATAGAAACTTTTCCTAGTGTTCGCAAATTCTGAGCAAATACATAATTATAGTCTCTAGTGGTTTGCCCAAAGCACTTATCCAATAGGTAGCTAAGTTTCCTGAGTATGTGAGGTTCCATTACCATGGGACAATTTCTTGCCCAAGCCTGTCTATGCGTGCATAAATATGCATAGAAACACAAGAGACACTAATAAGGGTGACCTAGGAAAAGACCATTTATGTATATTGTACCCTTTTCATAATATCACTTTAATAAAATGAAAGAAAATTTTGAATTCTTAACTCTCTGTCCTTGTGAGAACATTCTTTAACTTTGGTATGAGCATGATGCGGTCTGCTTGTGTATCTTGCAGACCCTTTAGCTGTTCAAACCATTTTAGCAAATCAATCTGAGGCCCATGGACAACCCAAGGTTTAGGTGACCCATTTTATGCCTCTGGCACACGGATATATTATCAATTATCCTTAACTTATTAGTACTATCCTCAACTATCTTTAAATATATAAAGATCAACCAAATAAATTAACTTCAGAACTTACACTGCCAGTAGAGGCTTGAGATCGTAGGCTATCGAGGGCAACCATAAATTCTGCACGCAATCGTGCCTCCATAGCAGTCCTTGCGGCACTCTCTGCCTGCAACCGTGCCTCCATCTCAGCCCGTGCTGCACTCTCTGCCTGCAGTTGTGCCTGTATCACACTCCGCGCTGCACTTTCCTCCTGCAATTTCAACTTCATCTCACCAAGCTGCTCTTCAAGTGCATCACGCTCCATTTGAACCTCACCAAGCACCTCTTTCTGTACTGGGATCAACCCATGTCTCTGGCCCCATACATGGCCTGGTCTAGAACCAATCACTGAATAAAACAATTCATCCTCAGTTGATGACGATAGTGGCACCCCCTCTTGTTCAAACTTCTGAGTGATTAACTCGTTAACTTGCTCCTGCAATAAAAACACAAACACGCATCAGGTAGAACACACACAGAAATGTAAAATAGAAGCATCACACAAAATTTTTACTAACATAAATCTGTCTGGCATTGTCGTCACTCCAAGTACCATCAGAATGACGATGGCACAGAAGCCATGTCCTGTATTCACTAGGCTGCTGACCAGTCAGGGGGTCCCGCTGTATTCAAGTTAACATAAAAGATTAACTAATAAATTAAAGACAAATGTAAAACATAATCAATTACTTTTTTATCATTAATTTTTCTACTCACCGCATCATAACTCACAGCTGCAAAAGACTTGCTTCCTGTGATTTTACCTGTCTTTTGCTTCGATCGGTTTTCTTTATTTCTATCACTAATGGTCTTTGTAGGATAAACATATTCAAGTAGTCAATGTAGTGTACGTAATTGGAATGAAAAAGAAAACTTAGCAAACATAATTTAAGGGAATAGGAGGAAAATAAAGTAAATAGCATATAAAAGATGCACGGATTTTTACCTTAAAATCATCAGTACCAAAGTATGCAATAAGAGACTCCCATTGCTGCTCTGTGACCTCCTTGGGCTGATTCTGCCTGCGATCCTCATCATTGTCGTACTTACTGTAGTCCTTGGAGAGTTTTGCTCGCCAACCCCGATATCTTCGATTAGCCAACTGTAATATGCTGGCTCTTCGCAAGGGCGTATCCGGGACTCTCCACCTACCCTGAAATGACAACAAATAAAATACAATTGACAAACTAATAAAATAACAAATAGATTATTTACATTACACAAACAAACACACACACGCGCGCATATATATACATACATATTTCCTTACTTACCAACACGGCTGCAACAATGTTATCTTTTGCCTCCTGCGGTACTTCTGCCCACTTCTTAACATTAAGCGGTGCATACGTCCTCATCTGTTGTACCACCTCATCCACAAACATCCGCTGATTTGGCCCCACAGCTGAATTAGACTTCTCTGAGAACTCAATGTCCAACTTTCCGTCAGTACTCTCTTGTGCTCTCTTAGCCAGCTTCAAGCCTTTTGCAGGTCCTCGTCCTTTCTTTCTGTTTGAGCTGGAAGCTGAAGTATAAAACATCACAACCTTAGACCAAATCAAAAGGCCTAACAAGTATAAATGCATTAACAAAACTAAGCATATTGTAATAATGGACTTATACTTTCAGATGTTATTGTTAGTGTGTCCACTGACAGCTCCGAAGGTGCTGATGATTGTGCAGGAAGGGGTGTATGCATGGAGGGATCAGTAGGTTGCTGATCAGACTGAGTATCTGTATGGTCTGGCTGTGCCTGTGATGCACCCATAATGTCCTACACAAAAGTGTAAACAAATGGCAACTTTAATACCTGTGTCTGTGTGGTCTGTGCACATACAAAATGTAATTGAACCTATTACAACATGTGAAATGGTTCACAAGCCACATTGCAATCGGTAAATTGGATAGTTTTTATTCAAACAGAGAAAATGCTGAATCTGTTCGCCAAGAACACATCCTCTGAGAACAAGGGAAAAATCTTATGGAACTTCTCAAAACAAAGTGATGCAACAGCTCATTATTGCATTCAAGAGCCATTTGCAATGCATGCATAACACAGATTTATGATGATGATTAATGACAAGGATTTAAGGTTTTTATCCATGAGTAGATGGATGCCAAAACGTTAAAGAACACTTCAATATATCACATCTCTGTACCATTCTCCCTCACTTAAAACTATAGTAATCAATAACTCATATCATCATCAACATCAACCTGAACCACTCAAAACCATCCAACCCAATCCAACCAGACACCAAACAGCTGGCTCTGAGTTCACTTGCAGTCGAAAATGGGTTCTGTTAATCAAGGCTCACTAGGATTCAGGCGGGTGTCAGGTTTTCATATCATTATGAAAACCTGGTAAACCCGACCCGACCAAAATCTTTTAAAAACTAAGAAAGCTACATGTCATTTTCTCATTGGCTATTTACATTTCTCACTTCTCCAAAAACAAATATGTGCTCTCTCTCTCTCTCATATTTTGTGGCTTCTACGGAATTTACTAGCCAAGCTCCTGGACTAGATCTCGACTTTGGGCTTAGTGATTAAATCCCACAATCCGAGCTAGATGCCAAGATCATATGGCTTAAATTAATAGCACTCATTTGAAACTTCAAGAACTACAAGTGCTCGGTGACCAAAAGTTTAAGGTAAAGAGTTTGTAAATACTTCACTTTCTAGATCAACATCACATGTAGAAATCATCCCATATAGAATAACAGCCATCATTTATTCACACACCTAGAACTCATTAACAACATCTAGCTACAAATGAAGAATAGGAGAAAGACCTGTTGTGAAAGGGAAGCAACAAAAGCAATGTCCACGTCTTCAAGTGTTTCTTCATTAACAGTGGGCGCTTCTACTGCTTCTCTTGTACTTGGACTCAGCTCCTCCTCAGTTTTCTCTTGCTCTTCTTCATGCTCCTCATGGTCTTGCTTAGGACCCTCCTCAACCTCTGATTTGGATTTCACTTTGAGTCTGTTAGTGCTTCCCTCTCCTTGTTCCTTCACCTCCTTTTTGTCCTTGATCTTCTTCTTCTTCTCCCCCTCCAATTCCAATATTCTAGCACTCCTCCTCTTCTTCTTACCCACTTCTTCTTCTCCCACCTCACCCATTTCACTCTCTCTCTAAATTTTTAAATTTCCAAAATTAAACAAAAAAAAAAAATCAAAATTTAAGAAATTGGGGAACTGGGTATTGGAGAAAATTGAGAAAGTGATAATGGGTTACCTTTATTTTGAGTGAATCAGAGTGGTTTTTCCGATTTGAGGATTTAGGGTTTTTCAGAGCTGACAGGATTTGCAGGGGTTTGAAAAGCTATTAAGGCGAAAAAACAGAACAGAACGAAGCGTTGTTCGAAACTTTTTTGTCGGGGCTAACAGATTATTATCGCCACGATAAAGTTGCTAAGGGATCGCCAATTTATCGCGATGAAAGAAGTAACGTACATCGCTATAATACAGTGCGGGATCCAACTTTATCACGTCGAGATTGATAAATGTGACAACTAACAAGTGTCTACACTTTTGCCACAATAATATAACTGAAAAAAAATTGAGAGTGCATTCTCATCTGCTCTTTTAAAATATAAAATATAGTTCTTGTCGTGCAAAATTATTAGTTTAAATTATATTAGTACTATAAGATTTACATTGTATACAAAATAAATTTCGTGTAAAATTTTGCCACAATAATATAACTATAAAAAATGTATAATATTGTACACATTTGTTTCAATTACAATATAAGATTTATATTAATAGTATAATTGTAAACCAATAATTATCAATTTTTATTATTATAGAGTATATCAATTATCATAAGTAAAAATAGGGTAAAGACATTCTACAGGTAATAATGTATTTTACAAAAAAATTACGTTAAAATGTAGCCTCTATGCTCAAACTTTTGATAGCTTGACGAGGTTGAAAAGAATGGTTCTAAAGTAAGGTAATCACATTCATCACATTGCCTTCGCACACTAAGGCTGAAGTTTTACCGACTAGGGTCAACTCCATACGGTAGATTTCTTTTATGCAACTCCCTTATACCACACTCACTCATAGTATATGGGTATTTAAATGATTTGAATCGAGTAGGATTTTATGCTATATAAATGCTGTTATAACCTTAATTTTTCATATAGTAAATTGATATTTGCTTGTTCTCATGGACGTTGGCATACTGCCAAACCACACAAATTGTCTATATTGATTTCTCTTATCTCTATTTTTTAATCTAGCTTAACTAAGTTTCCACAACATCATGCCATCAGTATTTTGGAGATGACTGACGTCTGGGCTATTATGAGAGGTAGAACAAATTAAGGCCACCCTATGTTTCCACCCATGATGAAGAGAAAAGGGGATGGGGGGGTCACCTGTCCAAGGCTTCTCTCAAGATTGATTAGATCGAATGGAGATCCGTTAATTAAGATAGAGAAGGAGCTATATAGATACATTAATTTATCCTTACAGAAGCCTAATTTCCTCATTACTCAAAAGATATATGAAAGACCACTCCATCTTATCTAATGCTTTCTTCATGTCAATCTTTAGGGTCATGACTTATGTACCCTTGCTTTCCTTTCATTTTCCACATCAAGTTAGGTATTTCTTGGACAATTATGGTGTAACCTTAGATCACTCTACTCGTTACAAAGGCTCCCTACCAAGGTGAAATAATGTTTGGAAGTATTTGTTTTTGCCATAATCTTTGGGATTTTCTTGTAGATCACATTATATAAATTAATTAGCCTAAAAAGATCCACTTTGGAGGCCCCATCCACTAGACCTGCCTGCTATCCAGACTAGAATAAATGAAGCTTTTCTATAAATAAAAAACTAGTAATAGAGGAAGACCTCCTATGGATAAGAAACATAGGATGAAAGAGAGCCAAAAAAGGATAGGATTTTTAATAAAATTATAGAGAGAATTAATCATTTTGATATTTGTTGAGGTACAATTTTTCTAACATGCCACATGTCTTAATTTCATTTGCCCACTCACCAAAAGAATACCCATACAAGCCCCATTGGGCTCTCACAAATATTTCTCATATTATTACCAAAATTAGGCTACAAAATTATACCATCTCTATAAAAGCCCAAACTTATTTATCATTGGCAAAACCCAAAAAGCCCAACAAATTCATTACAAAACCTGTTGCTACACGTCACCCTTTACAAAGTTCGTTGCTACACGACACCGATTACAAAGTTCGTTGCTACACGACACCGATTACACGACATCTATTACAAAGCCCATTGCTACATGACACTCATTACAAAGCCCGTTGCTATATAACACCAATTACAAAGCCCATTGCTACACAACACCCATTACAAAGCCTCATTGCTACACACAACATCCTTTACAAAGCCTGTTGTTATACAGTACCATATTACAAGCCAGGAGAAACACTTGGCAATATTTATCAAAGCCCAAGCCCGCACTTAGCAATATTTTACAAAATCCCAAAATATTTTTAAAAGCCTAAATACTACTTTTGGCAATATCTTATTAAAAACCCAAATATTATTTTGGCAACATTCTACAAAAAGCCCAATACTAGTTTGGCAACATTTTATCAAAAACCCAAAACTATTAATTTTTGGGCAAACAATTATTCTATTAAAGCCCAAATATTATTTGGAAAAAATATTATATAATGCTCAAAGCCCAAAGTTAATAATCTTTGGCAACAACATATTTCAGCATGCTAAATTTCTTGGCAAATATGCTAACCCATGGAAAACATAAATTATTTATGACATATTATTCATCTCATAAAAATATGTTTCTACAAATTTATGGGAATTATACTTACTTTTCCCACAAAAAATTTCAATTACAAAAGTCCATGTATATTACAAACCCATGGCAAAACTATTTATTTTGTAGGGACATGTAAGCCCAAAAGCTCAATGATAAGGCCCAACCGAAATAATCCAGTCCATGTGCCAAACCTCAACAACTAAAGTTCATGCGGATGACTAAAATGGTTTGGCCAATTACAATTCAGTTTTAGCACAATTAGACTAACAGTTGGAACCCACTACAATCACCTTCAGCTTGTGAAATCAGGTCAGAGGGGGCCACATGTCAAGCTGAGCTTAAACCCTTCCTTGGCAAGCTAATTTCTAATGATGATTGACAAGACAAAAAGACTGTGCTAATGCATGAAGGCTAAAGTTAACCACCTCTTCTCTCTTTTCTAATAAATTCGATCAAGAGGCTAAGGAAAGCCATAACCATACCTTAGAAGTTTTTGGAATTACTACTAAACAGCTCATTACCTTACTAAAAATATGTATAATTTGGTTCATGAACCAAACACATAAACCTTAATAGGAGGAACTTAGGGAAATGTGGTTTGTAAGGCACCAATGAGATCTCTGCAGAGTTTCTAAGAAAAGGCTCCAAGATTGACACTTGACTTGGAGTGACACAATCTGCCCTAGAAACTCTAATACTAGCAACAGATAACCAAGATCACTAACTCTAATACATACTCTAATTTCATTGGCTGAGGACAATCCAGCATTTAATGTTAAGTCAGAACCTCCAACTGACATTACCCGAAACAGCAAATACTTCTTAAAGTTGGACATACCATTCTTGGCCAAATCCTATGATGGATTTTCTGAAGATTTATTATTAATTGGGACAGATTTTAGTTGATATTCTTTGCTAAATGCCCTTTTAAACTCAGTTATAAATAGAGTCTCTCATCAACACATCAAGACAAACCATACCATAAGAGAAAGACTAATCTCTCATAACATTTCTAATTATTCTCTTGCTCCAATTATCTTCTTAGCTCTTTAATGAGGTTCAGAGGTTCTGAGTTCTTAGTTCTTAAGTTAGTAACTAAACTCTTCAGTCCTTAGCTCATAAATATCCCTCACACTACTACTCATAAATACTTATCCATTTTGTAGCAGAAAAATCTCAGCAACATAACTAAATTTTTCCCTCATGTTATTATAATGGAAGATTCTCTCTCTATAGGCCCCTCCAATAATGACTTTGGAGATGTAAATACTCTGCTCAATGGTATGTCTAGCTTTAAGAATTATTTGTTCTTTCAGGTAATATTAGCTGAAGGTTTTGACTTAGCATTAAATGTTGGATTGTCCTCAAGCAATGAGATTAGAGCATGTATTAGAGCTAGTGATTTTGGTTGTTTATTGCTAGTCTCAGAGTTCCTAGGGCAGATTATGTCACTCCAAGCCAAGTGTCAATTTTTGAGTCCCTTGTTGGAAACTCTGCTGGAGATCCCCATGGTGCTCTCCAAACCACATTTCCCTAGGTTTTCCCATTAGGGTTCATGTGTTTGGTTCATGAACTGAATAATATATATCTTTAGTAAGGTAATGGGCTGTTTAGTAGTAATTCCAGAAGCTTCTAAGGTCTAGTTATGGCTTCCCTTAGCCTCTTGACCGAATTTGTTGGAGACGAGAGAGAAGGTGGTTGACTTCAGCCTTCACACATTAGCCCAGCCTTTACATCTTGTCAAAATAATTAGAAATCAACTTGCCAAGGAAGGGTTTGATCTCAGCTTGACATGTGTCCCCCTCTGACCTGATTTGACAAGTTGAAAGTGATTGTAGTGAGTCCCAGCTGTCAATCTAGTTGTGCTGAAACTAAATTATAAAAGGCTTAACCATTCTTGGGCTTGCATGTCCCTACAAGATAAATAGTCTTGCCATGGGTTTGTAATATACATGGGCTTTTATTGATGTAATGTAATTGTAATTTCTTGTAGGTAATATTCCCATGAATTTTGTAGAATGAATAGTTTTATGAGATGAGTAATATGTCATAAATAATTTATATCTCCCATGAGTTTGTATTTTTGCTAGGGAGTTTAATATGTCAAAATATTTTGTTGCCAAAGATTATTAACTTTGGGCTTTGAGCATAATATAATATTCTGGCCAAATAATATTTCGGCTTTCATGGAATAATTGTTTGCCCAAAAACTAACAGTTTTGGGTTTTTGATAAAATGCTGCCAAAATGGTATTGGGCTTTTGTAAAATATTGCCAAAATAATATTGGGCTTTTTTTGTAAAATATTGCTAAAGTAATATTTGGGCTTTTGCAAAAATATTGCCAAGAATAGTACTTGGGCTTTAATAGAATATTGTCAAAATAATATTTGGGCTTTTGATGAGATATTACCAAAAATAGCATTTGGGATTTTAATAAGAGTAATGTTATAGATACAAACTATTTTACAATATTTTTATAAAATGTTGATGTGGCCAATCTTTTATTGGTTTTTATCTAGACTTACCATTAACATCACTTTTTCATTTACCAATAATTACTCATCACATCAGCAGTTTGTAAATGTTTTTGTAAAATAGTTTGTATCTCTAGTATTATTCTTTTAATAATATTTTGGAATTTTGTAAATTATTTCGAGGTGTGGGCCTAGTCATTGATAAATATTGCTAGGTGTTTCTCCTGGGCTTATAGATGTTGTGTAGCAATGAGCTTTGTAATAAATTTGTTGGGCTTTTTGGGTTTTGCCCATAAGATAAATGGGAATGGGCTTTGATTGGGATGACATAATTTGGTGGTCCAATATTGGTAATGATGAGTAAAATATTTTTGTGAGTCCAATTTTGGCAATAATATGGAAAATATTTGTAAAGATTCATAATAATTTGTGGGGTTTGTATGAGTATTTTTTAGTGAGTGGGCAAATGAAATTAGGATAAGTGGCATGTGAGAAAAATTGTGCCTCAACGCTTACAAAGATCAAGCAACCAGGAAACCTATCAAATTGTTACAGATGGGACTATTTTGTCAGTTTGTTCAATTGAAGATGGTTTTCAAAAAAATTAAACACGACTATTTTTAGTCAAAGATTAATTCATGTTCTTATAAGCCGAATGTACCCAGCGGTCCCAGCCCGACAGATGGGCTCACACGGTGCCTTGCCATGCCAAGTAGTGTTGCTCCTCTCCATGTCATCCACGGTCCACCACTCTCACTCTCTTCAACCACATGAAATTCAATAAAGCTTTCAGGATCCCCACCAAATTAGACAAAATTCTCAATTTCCACCGAGCTTCAAGTCTTCGATGAAAGGAACCAACATTTTTTATAGACCCAACCATAGGCATTATGTCACTACATTAGAAGCTAACCTACGATGTCTCGCTTAGATGGTTGGATTAATATGCAACCTGTTGTGATTGGGTCGGTTGACATGTTGACAACCTAAACACAACTAACCCGTGACTGTGATCATCCCTAATATGATCCAATGTGAATTTGTTTAAAAAGATATCATCTATATCTATATATATTTAAAAGCTGAAGAGTAACAATTATTGTTGCTACACTCCCGTTAAGCCACATCAGCGGCCATATCAACCACTTATTTTCAATTTAGTTTTTTTTTTCTCTTTTAAAACTTTTATTCTCCCTATTCTTAAAAATAAAAATAAAAATAATTAAAAAAACACATCTACTTCTTCCTATTAGTCCACATTTACTGTTACACTTTCCCCAACCTTTTCACTTCCTCCAACCATTCCCTTCCCTTTTACCTTTTCATCTCCCCACTACTCTCAACTTTACCATTACACTTCATCATTTTTTTTTATTTTATATTTTGACACTTCTTCTCCCCCATTTTATTTTTGTATAAATTCAATATCATTTCTCTCATTCAATCCATATTTTTCCTACGAAAAAACTGTGAGTGCTCTCTCACTCTCACTCTCTCTCTCTCTCTCTCTCTCTCTCTCTCTCTCGATGGATTTTTGTTCTTTCTTATAACTCTGATTAAGGTTGATGGTTTTTTTTAATATATGTTTCATTCTCCCTATTCTTAAAAAAAAAAAAAAAAATGCCTCTTCTTCTCCCTATTAGTCCACATTTACCATTACATTTTCCTCAACCTTTCCACTTCCTCCAACCTTTCCTCTCCCTTTTTGCCTCTTCATCTCCCCACTACTCTCTATTTTACTGTTACACTTCATCATTATTATTTTTCTTATATTTTGACTCTTCTTCTCTCCCATTTTATTTTTGTATAAATTTGATATCATTTCTCTCATTCAATCCATATTTTTCCTACGAAAAAAATGTGAGTGCTCTCTCTCTCCCTCTCTCTGTCTCTCTCTCTTAGTGGATTTTTGTTCTTTCTTATAACTCTGATTAAAGTTGATGGTTTTTTTTTTAATATATGTTTTGGTATTGTATTTTTAAAATTTTACGTCACAAAGTCTTCTCTCTCTCTTTTGTAACTTTGGTTGAATTTTGGTTTGGGTTAATACTTAGTTTTTTTGGAAATAGGAATTTGCATTTATATAAAAACAATCTACATGGTTATGATTTTGAATATGCCTACCAATTTTCTGAGTAATAAATTATTATAAAGTCTATTTTTTATTTCTTTGGTTTCATCTTAATTTTGGTTAAAATAACATTGTAATTTTATGATGAGTTTTTATTATATTGATAAATCTCCTTATTCCTTAAGAGATGAGAAATTTGAATAATAATTTTGAAACTTATAAAGTTTAGTTGCATATTAGGCAAATATAACACTACAACAGAAATTAGAAGAAGGTGGTTCACCTTTAAAAAAAAAATATTAATCAGTGACCTTTATGACTATTTTAGGCTTGCTAAATTCCACAATCAGTGATTATTATGATACAAAGCGTAGACATAGTTTATGGGCTTGCCATTTGTCATGGTGATATCTTAGAGAAAGATTGCAAGAGTTGATTGTTAATGCAACCAATGAAATTCGGTCACATTGTCCCAATAATAAAGGTGCAATAAAATGGTACTATTACTGCACATTGAAGTATTATAATTTGGATTTCTTTTGCCAAATTGACCGTGACACATTGTTCTTCGCAAATACCCCAAAAAACATGAATACTAACCAATTGATTAGACAAAATAAAGGAGAGTGGTTGGCCCAACTTGCAGGGCAAGCTTCTGTGAATGCACAAATGTTTTCAATTAGAGACTTCGATGTTGGAGACAATTACAAACTCCACGGGTCAGTTCAATGCCCTAGAGACCTTTCAAGCTTAGACTGTATGAAGTGCCTTAATGGTTCAATTGGGTTTATTCCAAAATGTTGTGACTTGAGTAAAGGAGTGCAGATCTTTAGTGTGACTTGTGACCTAAGATTTGAGACTTTCTACCACAAAGTATAAATTTGGAAGTTGAAGTATCCTGACATTGATTCTACTATCAAAATGTAACATGTAATTAGAATATAATTTAAGTTTGTGGGTGATGAACTTTTCTACTTGGTGATGAACTTTTGTCCTTTACAAGTTTTATCCAAACTGGTACACAATTGAATAAGATTTGTTGTAGTTCCTTGATTTTATTTTTCACTAAGCATACCTTGTGCCATGTATGGGGAAAAAACCAACAATAATATAATACTCTTTAGGTTGCATCAATTAGCTCATATAGTAACATCTCCTATATATATATATATATATATATATATAAAAGCTAAAGTGTAGCATTTATTATTGCTACGCTTCTGTTGAGCCATATTAGCGGTCACAACAACTTATTTTGTACCTCTTTTTTTTTTCTTTTTCTTTTTAACTTTTTTATTCTCCCTATTCTTAAAAAAAAAAAAAAAAAAAAAAAAAAACCTCTTATTACTGTTACACTTCCTTCAACATTTTCCCTCCTTTTTTGCATCTTTATCTCCCCACTACTCTCTACTTTACCGTTACACTTCCCTCGTCATTTTTTCTTTCTTAAATTTTTACTCTTTTTCTCCTCATTTTATTTTGTATAAATTTAATATCATTTCTCCTATTCAATCCATATTTTCCCACAAGAAAATGATGAGTTCTCTCTCTCTCTCTCTTTAGATTTTTGTACTTTCTTATAACTCTAATTAAGGTTGATGGTTTTTTTATTTTTTTATTTTTTAAATATGTGTTATGGTATTGTGTTTTTTAAATTTCCCATCACAAAGTCCTCTCTTTCTTTTGTAGAATTTTGGTTTGGGTTAATACTTAATTTTTTTGAAATAGGAATTTGAATTTATATAAAAACACAATCTACATGGTTATAAATTTTCTCATCAAAAAAAAAAAAAAATACATGGTTATAAATTTGAATATGTCTGCCATTTGTTTGAGTACTAAATTATTATAAAGTCTATTTTTTATTCCTTTGATTTCATTTTAATTTTGGCTAACATAAATTGTAATTTTGTGATAAGTTTTTATTATATTGATAATCTCCTTATTCTTTAAGAGATGAGAAATTTGAATAATAAATTTGAAACTTATAAAGTTTAGTTGTATATTATACAAATATAACACACTACAACAAAAGTTAGAAGAATATGATTCACCTTAAAAAAAATATGGGTAAATTATATAATTAGTCCCTATCCTTTACCTCATATATCAATTTGGTCCCTAACCTTTCAATTATGTCAATTTGGTCCCTAACCTGTTAAGTGTTGTGTCAATTTAGTCCCTACCGTTATCATTTGGATTAAAAAATATGATGTGTCAAGTGGAATAATAAAAAATAAGTTTCCATGACACATCAACTGCCAACTGTACCGCCATATCAGATTAAAAAAATAAAACCAAATTAAAGTGAGGGTTTGGATAGCACTTTATTCCACTTAATGTTGCGTTGCGTTTTGTTCCTGCATTTTCAGTTTTTTTTTTTTTCGCCGGAGTTATTGACTTTTAAGGGACAAAAAGTACTGTGCATGAACAGTGCGTGCACTGTTCACACATTAAAAATATTAAAAATGGGTCCCACGATACTATTGATACATTTAAAAATTATTTTGCTACAGTGTTTTCAGCAACAATCAGTTTTCAGCAACAATAAGCTGTATCCAAACGGACCCAAAATGTTCATTGAGTTACATCTCCCTAAATGGTTCTAAAATTTGAAAAATCCCTAAAAGTTTCACCCTTTCGTTAGTCCACATCTTCATCTCCTCCTCATTCTAAATATGCAACTAGGTGAGAAGGTGACTGAATGCTAAATATGCAACTAAAGTGTTTTCCATTTACAAACAGAAACTCTACTGGTAGTTGGGGAAAACAAAAAGGAAAATTAGAAATTTGAATTCATGGGCACCTATTATTAAGATTGCTTCCTATCCAGAATACTTTTTGATATTTCTTGGCTTGTTGCTTTTCGTTTTTCCCCTTGGTGCCTTGCTATTTTCATATTGCCTTCCTTGATATCATCCCCTAATTTGAATGCTTAATATGCAACTATAGTGTTTTCCACTGACAAACAGAACCAGATTTACTGGTAATTGGGAAAACAATAAAGACAATTAGAACATGTGATAGTTCAATATGGGTATGAAACACCCTTGAACGTTTAGACTCCAAATTATAAAATATCAATTGAAGCTTATAATCAAACAATTAATGTGCGGAACATGAACATAAGTCAATCACAGAATTGATAACTAATCTAAGCCAAATATAAATACATCCACAGCGGTAAATATAAGGCAAAGATAAAAAGAAGGAAGATGTAAACACACGGACAACACACGATGTATTATCGAAGAGGAAACCGAAGTCCTCGGCGTAAAACCTCTCCGCCGCCCTCCAAGCGGTGATATAATCCACTAAAGAATATAGTTGGGATACATGAACAACAGAAGACCCTCCAAGCCTAATCTACCCAAGTACCTAAGCCCTTCAAGCTTCTTGCTCCAATGAGGTTACGCCAAACTTATTTCTTCTTTAGCTTCCCGGATTCCGCTATTTGACCATAGCATTAACCAATGTATATTGGTTCCTTCCAAACTGCTTCCCTTAGCACCAAATTAACATTCTCACAGACGTGGGTGTGGTGAGATAAGAATTTGGTAAATGACCTCTCAAGGGTATGACAATGGAGAGGAAGAGAGTAGAGGAATTTGTAGAGACTCTAAGGTAAAGATTGGGGATGAGGCAATCTTGTTTTTCTCTAGAGTTTCTCTCATAAAAATTCTCTCTGGAAGCTCTCACAATTTAGTGGGTATAAGGGTCTATATATAGTGGTGTGAGAAAGGAATACGAAGAGACGGTTTTTGCCAAACAGGGTAAATTGGTGGCTTGACCTCGCGGCTTGTCCAAGTCCCGAATTCAAGTCACGACGTAACGGCCTGGCCAGCCTGGGACTTTTGTCCTGTAGTGCGATAGCTGGCGCGACCCTTCAGCTCCCCTGTATGCATCTCACGTGCCAGCATTTGGCGGCTTGCAGCCGCGAGTCCTAGCCGTGAAACTCTGCCTTCTTGCACATACTTGAGCTTTTCTTCACATCTCCTCACACACTACCCTTACAATAATCCCACCTAAATACAGGGTTACTAAGTGCTTAAATTACAAGCAAATTGGCACGGAATAAAGCCAACAAGATGGTTGATAAATTTCAACCTTACAACATGCTTACACTTAGTCTTCTTAAACTTACCACTTCAATATATTCCTCACTAAGTGAATCATCAACTAATGTTAAGTCAACTCCCACAAGAATAGCCACCAAACCCACAAGAACAGCCATAAACAAATTGAAAAAACCCAAACCCCAAATGAGAACCCCTTTTTTCAAAACCCCCAAACCCAAATCCATCCACCATGCTGGAATCCTTGCCGCCAGAGTCGCCACTGCCGAAGTTGTCTTCTACAACTTCAGATCTTGACTCACGTGAAGAGATGGAGATGTGGAATAACAAGAGAGAAAATTTTAGGGATTTAAGTGAATCACGTGTGAACATTTTAATTGGGTTTTTTTTTTTTTTGATGTGGCGGTACAATTAGCTGTTGATGTGTCATAAAAAAATCATTATTTATTATTTCGTTTGACGCATCAGATTTTTCCATCCAAGGATAACGGCAAGGATTAAATTGACACGGAACTGAAAAGGTTAGAGACCAAATTGACACAATTAAATGGTTAGGGACAAAATTGAAATATAGTGTAAAAGATGGGGACTAACTATGTAATTTACCCAAAAAATATTAATCAAACATACAAAAAAAAATATTATGATATATTTGTATAATAAAAAATACTTGTAGAATTAAAAAAAAAAGAAGAAGATAATACTTAAGTAATTGTTACTTTTTATAAATTACACTCCATTACATAATATTTATATATTCCCACACATCATGTGGGTCTGCAACTAGTCCAATATAATAATGTTATCAAGTGACATTTATATCAATGAAAGTTACACTCAGTATAACCACTCTCCCACTCGAGGCTAATATATGCCCAAGTGCCTTATACTAGAAGTCTACAATCTTATAAATGGAATATGATTGACCCAGACAAAGATGAGTGTTACACTTGGACTCATTACTAACTTAGATTATGTGTTTACCCATCACTAAGATAGATTACAGATTCACAAGACTCATTTTTCTGACCATTCTTCATCTTAGGATGGGCCTCAACCCTCAAGAACGCAACAGTTGTGGCCAAATTAATGCTTGAAGTAAAAAAATCTAGAAAAGCTGACATTGACCCATACCCGTAATTCAAAAGGCCAAAGGTTATGGTCTAACCACTGGCGGCTGCAAGTTAGAGTCAGGGTGATCACAGGATCACCTTGGCCTGAAAAAAAAAAGTCATTATTTTATATAAAATTTAAAAAATTTATGATTTAATTTTTTTACCTTAAAAAAAATGTGTGACCATTTTAAATTTTTTTAGGTCCAATATAATTAAATTTTGGATAAAATTTAGCAACAAACTTGGTTGTAGATTAAGGCTACAACTCCACTCAATATTTTTTTATTAAATATGAATTTTAACAATTCCACAGTAGATTACATTTTTTTTTTCTTATATCCTCCATACTTACAAAACTTCAAGAAGATTAAAGATAAATTGCTTATGTTATCAATCAAATGTTTAATTTGAGAGTTTTTGTAGTCTAAAATTATATGCAAGAAATAAGTTTATGGATTAAATAGTAAATAACATCCGATTGACAAGAAACTTGACATGTATTTTAAGAATATAAAAAACATAAAAAATGTACAATTCAACAGTTAGATTTTCAAAATATGTAATCATATTAATTTGTTTAGTAAAAGTTGTAGTTTTAGGCTACAACTAAGTTTGTAGTCAAATTTTGGTCATTTTAACAATATATTGGGCCTTTCCAAACAAAAAGAGAAATTCAAGAAAAATTTTATTTAACTAAAATTTTGAAAGAAATAAGTTTGCAGCATTGATAATGAGATATAACTATCTTTTTTATTAAATATTGTATAATTTAAGTTTTTTAATGACCACTCTGAAAAAAATTCTTAGAGCCGCCACTGGGTTTAACACCTAATACAGGCCATTCATTTTGTAGACTAGATTATTACTATTTCTTTCCTTCGGCTGCTCAGAGCATTCACATCAGCTCATGTATAAGTGTGTATAATAGAAAAAATGCTCAAATTTACACATTTTTGTTCAAAAACAGCCCACATCAGTCCGTTTAAACTCTTGCAAAATCTTCTAAAATTATCCACGAGCTACAGTACCCGTGTAAATTTACACGGGCACTGTAGCTCGTGTATTTAATTTTTTAATGGTTTTTTCTCTCTCCTCTCTAACGGACTCTCATCTCCTACCTCTCTTCCCCAACCATTACAACATCCAGCGCGCCAAATCAACTGAAAATTAACCCACACACAAACACAGAAAGAAAGCTCAAATATTTATACAAATCTAGACAGTAATAAGTCCCATAAATCTAACGCAAACACAACTTTTGAAGGCAACCCATTTGAGCTAAACCAAATCCAAAAAGACCCACAAAAACATTCCACTCAAATAACAAATACATTGAAACTAATACCAAATGCAACACAATAAGAACAAAGGTGCAGACACACACACACACATGGGTCCTCGGATTGGTTGCTGGAGCTCGTGGGTCGGCCGGTGAAGCATGGAGCGTGGATCGGTGCTTGTGGAGCGTGGATCGGCCGGTGAAGAAAGGATCTGGGTCGCCGGAGCTCGTGGGTCTCGCTTGATCGGAGCTCGTGGGTAGGCCGGTGAAGCGTGGAGCATGGATCGGTGCTTGTGGAGCGTGGATCGGCCGGTGAAGAAAGGTTCTGGGTCGCCGGAGCTCGTGGGTATCGCTTGATCGGAGCGTGGAGCGTGGAGCGTGGAACGATCTGGATCGGCCGGTGAGAGAAGGAAGAAAAGAGAGAAGGAATGAGACGATCTGTATCGGCCGGTGAGAGAAGGAAGAAAAGAGAGAAGGAATGAGAGAAAGAAGAAAAGAGAGAGAGAGAGAGAGAGAGTTGATCTGTTCAGAAGAGAGAGAGAGAGGGCGCGTATATAGGTGGAGGTGGTTGAGGGAAATAATAAAAAAATTGTGTAGAGTGAATATTTTATTGAAATATCTTGTAAAATAAATGAACTGATGTGGGTGTTTTGTAAAAGTGGTAGTGTAAAATAGAAAGATGAGGTTTTTTCGTGTAAAATAGACAGAAAATTTAGATGAGCTGATGTGAATGCTCTCATATAATTGCTTTGACCTGTGAAGAACGGAAACTCACGCACCGTAATATGGAGTCAATAAGTTATAACTATGATGAGTACAATGGTTAGAAAAATTACTAATTTGTGGGTAAATCAAGTAGTCACATATAAGATGAGATGAAGTTATCTCATGTATAAGATATATGCTCTTTCTCATTGTGAGTAGGTTGGACACAATTGGAAAACCCACACACCGTGTAGAGAATGATGCATGTACCAGATGCAAGAGGTATCAATTACCCGTGTATAGAAATCTAGGTCCCATCAAATGACTTTGTGACAAATACCATGATTAGAGGGTAACATTTGCCCGTAATGCAAGCTTGCTTTCATGGATGATTGCCAACTACCAAATAAATATTCAACAATCCCATTCCCAGCGACAAACACGGTACCAAGTTACACTTTTTTACAATACTATCCCCGTAGGACCATATAACTGCTCTCTAGAGGTCATGCAGTTTGACTGTAAGGGGTATATACATTGACCTTAAAGTAATCTAGTGCTTAAAAGTAATGCATTTGGACCACAGCTGATTTTTCAGTTGTCTTCTTTTTCTTTTTCTTTTTTTGAGAAGATTTTTTCTAAGAATCTAGGATGGCAGACAGTTCAAGAACGGTGAATCATCAAGAATTATTCAATGAAGAAAACCTTATTAGTAGAGAGCAGTAAAGTCAACTCTTCACAATCTTCATAGGAAATATAGGGCACAAGCCAGCTTTTACTATAACAAAATGTTCCTTGGCTCCTCCTATGGCTGACAGCAACAGGATGTAGTACATAAGATTTATCATAGTTTCAGTTTATCATTTATACTACCAGAATAATCATCCTACATAACTTATACTTGACATCACAGAATAATCATCCCTAAATAAAATTAATTCATACTTTTGTCAAAACAAAGGATCCATCTACTACTAGATTCTATTTCGCAGAGTGATTAGGAACATAATCTACATCCTACATAACTTATACTTGATATATATCAAAAACATTTTGATAAAACAAATCTTAATGAGTGAGTACAACTGTAGATTGACGAGAGGACAACTTTTGCCCGAAGCAGAAGTATGCCAACGTTTTTGACCGTTTGTTTTGGATGCAATTTTCGTGCCTGTAGACTTTGAATCTTCCATGAATTAATTGAAACGGTAAATATTAACAACAGGTTAAGAGCATTGAATCATCACAAAGTCATTGAAGAAAACCCGAATTCTTATATTCAGCAATAGAATAGAGAAAAAGTCATTCTTCATAGTTTGCAAAGAAAACATAATAATAAAGGAGTCATGTTCATCTTTACTTTAACAAAATGTTCCACATTTCTTCCTACTAGTAGATTTGTCATTATACAGTGTCATTGAATATATTAGTTTTATGAACTCTTCATACCATGGCTTTAGCACTATCACATCTTCTCTCTTTGCTTCTTGTTCTGTTGCTACCATATTCCACCATTGCTCAGACTTCCAGAAACCAATCTCTAGGATCATCTCTTACTGCACAAGAAAAAGATTCTTACTGGGCATCGCCTTCTGGTGACTTTGCTTTTGGTTTCCGACAAATTGGAATCTACTAGCCATTTGGTTCAACAAAATACCTGAAAAAACCATTGTTTGGTCAGCCAATGGAGATAATCTTGTGCCAACAGGATCCAAAGTTGAACTTACCAAAGATGGCCAATTTGTACTCAGTGACCCAACAGGCAAAGAGATATGGAAGCCTGAGTTAGACCTTTCAAGAGTTGCTTATGCAGCCATGCTTGACACTGGAAACTTTGTGTTGACAAGCCAGGACACTGTGCATTTGTGGCAGAGTTTTTATAATCCAACTGACACAATGTTACCTACACAGAAGATGAGTCTGGGCAGCAAGCTTGTTGCTCATTACTTAGAAATGAATTACTCCAATGGAAGGTTCCAGTTCACACTGAAATTAGACGGAAAACTTGTGCTTCAAACAAGAGCTTACCCCATGGATAATACTTATGATGATTATTGGCCCAGGCCAGAAGAATTTGTAGGCAGCGGCTTTCAGGTGGTCTTTAACAAGTCTGGCTCTATAAACTTTACAGCAAGAAATGGAAGCATAGTTAAAACGATATCATCAAGTCCAGTTTCTACGCAGGACTTCTATCAAAGAGCACTCATGGAATATGATGGTGTTTTAAGGCATTATGTCTACCCAAAAAGCAGCTCTGGGAGTTGGCCTATGACTTGGTCTTCTTTGCCAAGCTTCATACCTTCAAATATATGCAATTTTGCGGACATAGAACTTGGTGGTGGTGATTGTGGGTATAACAGCTACTGCAGATTAGGAGTTGATGAGAGACCAAATTGCTTTTGCCCTGATGGATACTCCTTCATTGATCCAAATGATGTTTTGAAAGGTTGCAAACAGAACTTTCTTTCACAAAGTTGTGATGAAGCATTGCCAGAATCGGATCTTTTTTATTTTAAGCCCATGCAAAATATAGATTGGCCCAGCGGGACTGATTATGAACACTTTGTAGGCAGAACTGAGGATTGGTGCAGAGCAGCTTGCTTGGGTGATTGCTTCTGTGTTGCTGCAGTTTATAGAAATGGGGACTGTTGGAAGAAGAAATTTCCTCTCGCAAATGGGAGGTTCGATTCCATTCATAAAGGAACAAGTCTGCTCAAAATAAGAAAGGAAAATTCTACTTTGAAGCCTCCAAGTGCAGAAAAGAAGAAGAAAGATCACTCTAATGTGATACTCATTGTGTTAGTGCTTCTTAGCAGCTCAGTGTTTCTGAACTTACTCTTCCTGTTGGCTGCCTTTCTGCTTGTTTTTCATTTCAAATATTGGAAACTAAAGGCTCTTCAACCATGCCCAGTCATGTCAGGCATGAATTTGTGAAGTTACACTTATGAGGAACTAACAGAAGCCACAAATGGGTTCAGGGAAGAGTTGGGAAAGGGTGCCTTTGCAAAAGTTTACAAAGGGATTCTAGGATCTGAGGACAGAAAATTAGTTGCAGTTAAAAGGTTGAATGATATGGTGAGAGAAGGTGATTTGGAGTTCAAAACTGAAGTAAGTGCAATTGGCAAAACAAACCACAGAAATTTGGTCCAACTGCTAGGATTCTGCAATGAGGGGCAGCATCGGTTGCTTGTATATGAATTCATGAGCAATGGTTCTGTAGCAAGCTTCCTCTTTGGGGGTTCACGGCCAAATTGGTACCAAAGAATTCAAATTGCATTAGGAACTGCAAAAGGGCTCTTTTACTTGCATGAAGAATGCAGCACCCAAATCATACATTGTGATATCAAGCCACAGAACATCCTCCTAGATGACTCTTTTACAGCTAGAATTTCTGACTTTGGATTAGCCAAGCTTTTGAAAACGGACCAGACTCGAACTACTACTGGGATTAGGGGAACTAAAGGGTATGTAGCCCCTGAATGGTTTAGAAAAATGCCTGTTACCGTCAAGGTGGATGTTTATAGCTTTGGCATTTTGTTGCTAGAGATCATTTGCTGCTGGAAGAATTTTGAAGCAAAGGAACAGGATGAGAATCTTATGATACTAGCTGACTGGGCATATGATTGCTATGCAGACAGGAAACTGAATCTATTAGTGGAGAATGATGAGGAGGCAATTGATGACATGAAGAGAGTGAAAAAATATGTAATGATTGCAACATGGTGCATTCAAGAGGACCCATCGCTAAGGCCAACAATGAAGAAAGTGGTACAGATGATGGAAGGAGCTGTTGAAGTCTCAGTGCCCCCAGGTCCATCCTCATTTATTAGTTCAATCTAAATCCTTTAATATAATTAATTTTCTAGCTTTATTAAGTCATTAGTCATGTTTAATAATCAATACTATCAAGAATAGTATACTCATGAATGTATGATGATATCTGTCCCAAGACTCAATAAAATGACTACTTTTCTTTGTCAAATAATTCTTTATATGAAATTTGTATTTTGCTAGATAAAGTGTCCCTCAGTACTGCAAAAAAAAGTTTCTTTTCTGTTGAGTATTGAGCCACCATAAAACTAATACAAAACCCAACATTTAATGCCATAACTAATAAGGTTTGAAAAACCAAGTATCATATTATGGGCAGAAATTTGCCTCACCTGCAGAATCCCACCACCAATTTTAGCAAACTCCAATTGACAAGATCAGGACAATGACTAGTGTCTACTAGACTATAGAACTAATTGGAGCCACAATGTTTGACATATTTTTCTATGCAGATTATTTTCAGGTAGGCCTTCTTAGATGAAATCTGGCTAGACTTAGCAAAGACCTAAACTACTGTCCTACACCTTTGTAAAACTGCCTTATGACAAATGTTATAAAGAGATGATCTGGACATTTATAAGTATTCATTAGTGCCATATAAGGATCTGAAATGGGGTGTAGAAGGATAAAGGGTACAAAAATTGGGGGGGAAAAATGGTATAGTGAAATGGAATTACAATCATGCCGTCTTTGTTCCTGGTCTTCATTTATATTAGTAAAATGAGATTTTGTTTTGTTTTAAAATATGAGGTAACACGAATTCTGCTAGCATCTTTGTTTCCCTTTAATGGACCACCCCCCCCCCCCCCCCCCCCCCCCCCCCCAAAAAAAAGGGTGCAACACTGAGACATAGTGCAATCTGCAAGAAATTATGCCATATAAAATGGAGATCACTAGTTTAAATCTTCCAGGCTAAACTCAATGACTCCAAAGGTGAATTTTTTTACACACGTGTATTAGTAGAAGCTATCAATTGATTTTTTTTTTTTTTTTTTGGGGGGGACATTTTTTTTATTAAATTCTACACATAAATTCCAAAATGAAATTAGAACAGAATTGAGAAGGGAAAATGTTGTTTTGAACCATAAGTAGGACTCAATTTTTTATTCAACTGTATTAAGAAAATATTGAATTGAGAAGAGATTACATGTTAACATAATCTCTACATTAAAACAAAAAAGCTAGTCTCTAAATCAGTACAACCTAGCATTATAGCCAAACATGGTTCAAGTACTAAGGATGAACATGCAAACCTATTGGTATTGGTAATTGATTTTACTGAAGTAGTTGAAAATATATGGGGGCACTGAAACTTCAGTGGCACCTTCCAACATTTGCAGACCTTCTTTATGGAAGGTCTTAGCAATGGATGCTACCAAATACACCAAATAGCAGTCATCACAAACTTCTCCACCCTTTTCATGTCATTCATTGCCTCCTTATCATCTTCAATTAGCAGATCCATCTCCCTTCTTTGTACTTACCATAAGCCCAATCAGTCAATATTATTTTATTTTCATCCTCTATGCTCGGTTCGACATTCTTCCTACAGCAGATGAACACAAGCACCAAGAAACCAAAATTGTAAATGTCCACCTTTGGTATGATAGGTCTGTTCCTGAACCACTCAAGGGCCATATAACCTTTGGTTCCCCTTATCACAGTTGTAGTATCTTCAAAAGCTTAGCTAATCCAAAGTCATAAATCCTTGTTGGATATGATATGAGACATCCAAAAGTATATTTTTCAAGCTTGATGTCACAATGTATAATCTGAGTGCTGCACTCATCGTGCAAATAATGGAAAGTTGAATTGTCAACTTGCTTTTGTGGTGATTTTCTTGAAAATTTTAAGGAAAGTTGCTTTGCAAGAGTCATCATTGATAATTAAATATAGCATTATTATCAATAACCAACCAATATAAAGTCCAACACACAATAATATGTTAGGACATATGTGATTCAATGTTAGGAACATATGTCAACATTTTATGTAATTGGCTAATCCTTTGACAAAACACACTTTACTTGTAATTAGGTAGATTTAGCATGTGTTTAATACTTCAAGAAATAAGGTTTCTAGTTCAAGTGTTAAAGCCATGTAAGTTTGTCTAAGAATCAAGTGAAAAAATGCAGGATTTTAAAACTCGACAGTTAGCATCTATCAAGGTTTAAAAGCTGCTGAAGCCTATGTCTCGACAGCTAGCTCGATAGATGGCTATCTATTGAGATTTATGAAGTTTTGATTTTCATCCAATTCTTGGGTATATGTTTGGGCTTTCTTTTCTCACAGTCCTAAACATATATAAGGATTATTTTAAGGGCTATAAACGGTTACGCACAGTTGCACAAGAGCACAATTCCACAAGTGTAAAGAAAAGTGTGACCAAAAACCTAGTTTGCCCTAGTTCTTCTTTCTCTTCAAGAAGCTACTGTATTTGTACACCATAGGTTTTTGTGATCAAACAACTTCATGATCTTCATTGTGTGATGAACAAAAGAACTTTGCAGCCTACATCTTTCTCAAGTTGGTGATCAAGTCGCGTACTAGGATCCGCGCAATTGGTTAATCACGTACTGGAAGCCGTGCATTGAAAAGGAGAAATTGTTACTACAGAACAACTCCAATTGGGTATTGGGGTAAGGATTCAACTGTAAATTGGTATAAGATATTGGGATTCCTTTACTTGTAACCGCTTGTTTTGATAATAGTGGATTCTCGGGAGTTGTGACCTTAAAATCGGGTGGAGTTTTTGCTGTGTAGGTTTTCCCTATTCGTAAACAAATTACCGTGTCAATTTAATTTCCACTGCATACTTAATTTAATTGGTGATTTGTTTGTGCTACCACGCATCTTGCATGTTAATTTGATTAATTAATAAACTTGACTAATTAATCAATTAATTCATCACAAGGGGTCAATACATTCTTAGCCTATCATAATCAAACATGAAAGGATTGCAACACATGGATAGAAAGGGAAATTAATGTGCACACATGCCTGCTAAGATGGTTTTGCACATCTTATGTAGATTTTGTGGTTTATTATCTCATCTTGATTATGTTATTTCTCATTTGCATTCAAACTGCAATATATATTTGGGTGGGAAGGGATTGATCTTGATAAGGCAAAATATACCACGAGGCGCCCCATAATTAACTCGTCAGCCTGGAGCTTATAAGTCCTGCTGAAGGGCATGAAGAAGGCTGACGACCCTTTGTAGCTGAAGGACATGAAGAAGGTTGACGAGCCCAAGGCTGACGGTTCTATCAAAACCGTAGCTTGGCCACCACGCATAAAACTATAAAAAGATGACTTGTATTCCACGTTCAATATTAGAGTCCTATAAGGAAAGGATTCCGCAATCTACGCTCATAAGGATTCCTTTAAGGAAAAGACTTCTACTCCAAGAAAGAGAAGTCCACCCTCTACTACTATAAAAGCCCCAATACCCTCAGAAATCAAGGTACACATAATTAACCCCTCTCTAGCACTCTAGAGTTGAAAGAAGTTCTAACTTGACCTTCGGAGGGTATTTGGCCGGCACCACACCGATGCTCTCTGTTAGGTCTTCTCCTTTTTGTTGTGCAAGTATCGTCTCGAGCGTACAAGTATTGTGCAACTCACTGGTGAGATTTTCGGCATCATCAGTTGGCACCGTCTGTGGGAACAACGACCGTAAGCCATACTATCGTTTCCCGGACTAAAGGGTTGCATGGTACTCACTCGCTTGATGGCAACCACTAACGATGTTCAAGGAGAGGAGCCACCCACGACTGCCCTTGAAAGACAAGTTCGGACTCTCGGAGCTGCCGTGGAGCGTCTCACCAAACAAAACCACGACTTAGAAGAACAGCTGCGCCAGAAGAATGCAGCACTGAACGACCAACAAGAAGATCAGGAAGGGACCAGCACTCCAAAGAGAAATCAGGAGAAACCTAAAGGCAGCCACGCCCCAAGCAAACCGGAGAGGCAGAACTTGAGCATGCCATCCCTCACGGATGCGACTCTACCACATATTATTGCAGAAATGCAGGCAATGAGGGAACAGATGGAGGTTATGATGAACGCGCTCAAAGGGCGAGTTTCCAATGATCTGGACGATTTAGTCAACCGCACCGACTCGCCCTTCATTGCGGCCGTGAACTCCTTCCCCCTACCCCACAAATTTCACATGCCGCATATAGACAGCTATGACGGGGTGAAGGATCCTCTGGACCATCTAGAAACTTTCAAGACCTTAATGCACCTTCAGGGGGTAGCAGACGAGATCATGTGCAGGGCCTTCCCCACAACACTCAAAGGCTCCGCAAGGGTGTGGTTTAGCTGACTGATGCCCAACTCTATCAGCACCTTCAAGGAACTAAGCGCTCAGTTCACTACACACTTCATTGGGGGTCACAGGTATAAGAAGTCCACGGCATGCTTGATGAGTATCAAGCAACGAGAGGACGAGACGCTGAGATCCTACATAACGCGCTTCAATAAGGAAGCGCTATCGATCGACGAAGCCGACGATAAAATACTTGTAGCAGCCTTCACAAATGGGTTGCGAAAGGGTAAGTTTTTGTTCTCCCTATACAAAAACGACCCGAAAACCATGTCGAAAGTACTCTATAGGGCCACTAAGTATATGAATGCTGAGGACGCGCTGCAGGCCCGAGAAGAGAAACCAAGAAAAAGGGAGAGGCAGGACAATGCACGACAAGATCAAGGGCGGAAGAGACCGAGAACAGGAGATTGAAGAGACGAGAGGCGTTCTAAACCTCCGGGAGGAAGGTTCACAAGCTTCACCCCGCTAACCACCCCGATAGATCAAGTCCTAATGCAAATCAAGGACGAAGGGGCTCTGACCTTCCCTGGGAAGCTGAAAGGGGATCCCAATAGGCGCTCTAAAGACAAATATTGCCGCTTCCACCGAGATCACGGCCATGATACAGCCGATTGTTACGATTTAAAGCAGCAGATCGAGGCCCTCATCAGACAAGGGAAATTGCAGAAGTTTGTAAGCAAGGAAAGGCCTGATCCACTACATCAGGAGCAGCCTCCCCGACGGGACAATGACCGCCCTAGACCACCCATTGGCGATATAAGGATGATCATAGGAGGGACGCCTACCGGGTCATCCAAAAAGGCTCGGAGGACGTACCTCAGGATGGTTCAAAGTGTCCAGGTGACGGGCTCGGTACTAAAAGTAGCACGAAGAGAAAGTCCTATCATCGGGTTCTCCGAAGAAGATGCACGACGTCTTCACCATCCACACGACGATGCGCTTGTTATCAGTCTACAAGTGGGGAATTATAACTTGCACCGGGTATTGGTCGACAATGGGAGCTCGGCGGACATCTTGTACTACCCGGCATTCCAGCAGATGAAGATTAGCAAAGAACAGCTGATACCGACAAATGCCCCGCTCGTCGGTTTTGGAGGAACGAGGGTGTTTCCCCTCGGCGCGGTCACATTATCAGTAACAGCAGGCGATTACCCTCAGCAGATCATAAAGGACGTGACGTTCCTCGTGGTCGATTGCTCGTCCGCCTATAATGCCATCTTAGGGCGACCTACCCTCAACTCATGGAAGGCAGCAACCTCGACGTATCATCTGATGATCAAGTTCCCTACCGAATACGGAATAGGTGAACTACGCGGAAACCAGGTGGCCGCACGCGAGTGCTACGTGGCAATGATGGAAATGGATGATCAACTCCAGGCCATGAGCATAGAAGAATACCGGAGTACGACGGAACCCGTTGAGAAGCTTGAAGAAATATCTCTTGATGACTCCAGGCCTGATCAAATAACAAAGATTGGGACCCTTGCAAGTCCCACGGTCCGACAGACGCTTACAGCCTTCCTCAGAGAGAATCGGGACGTATTCGCGTGGAGTCATGAGGACATGCCGGGGATAGACCCTTCGGTCATGGTGCATAAGCTGAATGTATCACCCTCTTTTCAACCCGTCAGGCAAAAGAAGCGGGTGTTTGCCCCCGAACGGGATCAGGCCATAGCTGAAGAAGTCCGCAAGCTACAGGAGGCAAACTTTATTAGAGAAGTTTACTACCCTGACTGGCTAGCCAACATAGTGATGATCAAGAAAGCTAGCGGTAAGTGGAGGATGTGTGTAGACTTTACCGATCTAAACAAAGCATGCCCTAAAGATAGCTATCCCCTCCCGAGGGTCGATACTTTAGTGGACTCTATAGCTCAACACCAACTATTAAGTTTTATGGACGCTTTCTCCGGTTACAACCAAATCAAGATGCACGAAGCCGATCAAGAGAAAACTTCGTTCGTGACCAGCCAAGGCCTCTTCTGTTACAAGGTAATGCTGTTTGGTCTAAAAAATGCGGGCGCAACATACCAGAGGCTTATGAACAAAATGTTCGCACCACAAATCGGGAGAAATGTCCAAGTCTACGTAGATGATATGCTGGTGAAAAGCCGAAGGGAGGAAGATCACTTGGAAGACCTCAGGGAAACATTCGACACTCTTTGCTCTTACAACATGAAGCTGAATCCAGGAAAGTGCGCCTTCGGGGTGACGGCAGGAAAATTCCTAGGATTCATGGTTTCCCAAAGGGGCATCGAAGCCAATCCGGACAAGATCCGAGCTATAATAGAGATGGCACCACCAAAAAATGTGAAGGAAGTACAAAGCCTTAATGGCAAGATAGCAGCACTAAATAGGTTCGTCTCAAGGGCAACGGATAAGTGCTTACCCTTCTTTCGCACACTGAAGAGATCTTTCGAGTGGACTGCCGAGTGCCAACAAGCATTCGAAGAATTAAAAACTTATCTCTCTTCCCCCCCATTGCTGACTCCCTCGCAACCGGGTGAAGAACTTTTTCTCTATCTTGCCGTCTCCCCGGCCACCGTCAGCGCCACCTTGATCAGGGAAGAAGAGAGAGTACAAAAACCTGTGTACTACACCAGTCGGGCACTACGCAGAGCCGAAGAAAGATATCCGCCCATGGAAAAACTCGCATTTGCGCTAGTTATAGCAGCGCACAAACTAAAGCCGTACTTTTAAGCCCACACGATGATCGTCCTAACTGACAAGCCTTTGCGACGGGCAATGAGCAACCCTGAAGCTGCTGGGCGATTGGCACTATGGGCTATAGAATTAAGCGAGTTTGACATTCAGTACCGCCCACGAACTGCCATTAAAGGTCAGGTCGTTGCAGATTTCATAGCTGAGTTTACAAATGGCGAAGACAAGGGGGCAGAAGAATCTCCCCAATGGAGCATACATGTAGACGGGTCCTCCAACAGGCAGGCTGGGGGAGCCGGCATCGTACTACACTCACCCGAAGGAGACATGGTCGAGTGTATGATCCGCCTTGAGTTCCCTACCACCAACAACGAGGCGGAGTACGAAGCTCTGATAGCAGGGCTTGACCTCGCCAAAGCTGCGGGAGCCGAAAGAGTGATCATTCACTGTGACTCTCAAGTCGTGGTCAACCAGATAAATGGGAATTATTAGTGTAAAGGCGAAAGGATGAAAAAATATCTGGACCAAGCGAGGTGGAGGGTCAACGAGCTGAAGGCCGAAATTACACAGATCCCTTGAGGAGAAAACGAGCAAGCTGATCGCCTAGCCAAAGCCGCTTTAGCCGAACATATGGCCACCCTTGGTAATGCACTCTCTTTCGTTCAACTCTCTCCACTTATAAATTCTGTCGATGTACAGGAGCTTGGTTCTGAAAACAATTGGACTACGCCATTAGTTTCCCACTTGAAGAACGGCGTATTACCAGATGGAAAGGAAGCTGCAAGAAAATTGAAGGTCCAAGCAGCGAGGTTCGTCCTGATAAGAGACGTCTTGTACAAAAGAGGCTTCTCCCGCCCTTACCTAAGATGTTTAGGCCCTGAAGAAGCAGACTACGTCATAAGAGAGATGCACGAGGGAATTTGTGGAAACCACTCAGGGTCGAGGTCATTAGTACACAAGCTAGTACGAACGGGGTATTTTTGGCCAACCATGCAGAAGGATGCCGAGGCCTATGTAAAGAAATGCGACAAGTGCCAAAGGTTTAGCAATGTTGTCAGACAACCACCAGAAGAACTTACCCCGATGACAGCGTCGTGGCCGTTCACTCAATAGGGATTGGACATCATGGGACCGTTTCTTACGGCAATACGACAACTGAAGTTTCTAGTAGTAGGCATCGACTACTTTACAAAATGGGTAGAAGCTGAAGCCTTGGCCACCATTATGGAGAAGAACGTACGCAATTTCGTTTGGAGATGCATCATATGCAGATTTGGCATCCCTAGAGTCTTAGTCTCGGACAACGGGAAGCAATTCGACAACGATGCCTTCCGGGACTTCTGCTCGCAATTAGGGATACGGAACCACTACTCCTCCCCCGCCCACCCTCAAGCCAACGGATGGGTCGAAGTCATGAACCGATCCTTGCTGAAAATTATCAAGACTCGGCTCGAGGGGGCAAAGGGTATATAGGCTGAAGAGTTGCCGAGCATACTTTGGGCCTACAGGACGACGGCAAGGACACCAACACGGGAGACACCATTCCGGCTAACATACGGGAGCGAAGCTGTCATCCCAGCCGAAGTCGGCCTCACAAGCTACAGGGTGCACAACCATGACGAAGGGAAAAATGACGAAGCCATACGTCTACAGCTCGATCTAGTGGACGAAGTCAGGACAGCGGCAGAGCAAAGGCTCGCACGATACCAGGACCGCATGGCTAAGCACTACAACTCCCGGGTCAGGCACAGAGACTTCCAGGTTGGAGACCTTGTTCTAAGGAAAGTCATGGGCACAGCAAGAGACCCAACCCAAGGAAAACTCGGCCCGAATTGGGAAGGACCTTACCGAGTCAAGGCGTGGCAGAGGAAGGGCACCTATCATCTGGAGACACTGGACGGACGGAAGCTACCGCATCCTTGGAATGCTGAGCACTTGCGAAAGTACTACCAGTAAAGGCGATGACATGAAGAACAACACCTATCTTTTTATTCTTAGATTTACTGTTTACTTTTAAGTATCTGCTACAATAAGCCCAACGGGCATGTTTTTTACTTTGGTTTTGCTACAATAAGCCCAAAAGGGCAGGTTTTTCTTTTTTTGAGCTACTTTTTATATAGATGCATGGCAATAAGAGGAATTTATTCAGAACTACTGAAGTTTCTACTTACAAATGTAAATTCATAAAAGACCGACGAAATGGCTAAGTCCACAAGATGGACAAAGCAATAAAGCTGACAGTCTAAAAAGACTGACAAGTTGCACATCCACAAAGTGGATGAGCCAAATAGCTGACGGTCTAAAAATGACCAAGTCCATAAGATGGACAAAGCAATAAAGCTGACGGTCTAAAAAGACTAACAAGTTGCACATCCACAAAGTGGACGAGCCAAATAGCTGGCGGTCTAAAAATGACCAAGTCCACAAAATGGACAAAGCAATAAAGCTAACGGTCTAAAAATGACCAAGTCCACAAGATGGACAAAGCAATAAAGCTGACGGTCTAAAAAGACTGACAAGTTGCACATCCACAAAATGGACGAGCCAAATAGCTGACGGTCTAAAAATGACCAAGTCCACAAGATGGACAAAACAATAAAGCTGACGGTCTAATAAAAAGACCGACGAAATGACTAAGTCCACAAGATAGACAAAGCAATAAAGCTGACGGTCTAATTAATAGACCGACGAAATGACCAAGTCCACAAGATGGACAAAGCAATAAAACTGACGGTCTAAATAGAAGACTGACGGAGTGGCTAAATCCACAATAAACTCAGCTATTAAGCTGACGGTCTAAAAAGACAAACTGTCTCAATCCACAAGTGGACGAATATATAAAGCTGACTGAAGCTGTCAGTCTACAAGTGGACGAATCTATAAGGCTAACAGCCTAAAAATACTGACAAGTTGCCCATCCACAAAGTGGACGAGCCAAATGGCTGACGGTCTATTAAAAGACGGCCAAAGCTGACGGCTTCACTAAGCCAACGGCCCTAGCACTACGGTCGAAGCTAACAGTATTAGTAAGCTGACGAATATACAGGTCCAAGGGCGTGTAAAAGTGAGTAGGCTGACGACCCCAACCTAAGACTGGGAAGTAGCCTTAGCATCCACAAAAGCAAGAAAAAGAAGCACAAGATACAGTGCAAAAGAGACGGGCGTCGATAACATGAATAATAATGTAACACTTACAAGCAAAAAACCTAAAAAACATAGGGGCACTTAATAAAACCGTTTGCAAAATAAAAGAGACGTCAATTACAAGGGGGCGTCATTCTACTTTTTTTGAGTAGGGGTATCTTCCCTGTCAAGCAGCTCCACAGAAGGGTTGGGGGTAGTTGTTGGAAGGTTCGTAGCTGGTTGGGCCAGGATGACGCCACTATCTTCAGCCGGAGGAGCGTTCGCAGAATTGTCACCTTCGATGTAGACGGCGTCATTAGCAGGTGTCATTGGCGGAGCGTCATCCAACGTAATCCCAGATAGATCCAAGTCTGGGAAAGCCGACGCGACCTGCTTAAGACAGTCATCAAATCCAACACCGTAATATCCCCCACATGAATCGATGAAGGAATCTGACGCCTTAAATTTTTGGACCGCGTCAGCCCCAGCCGTCTCCATCTGGCCACGTAGGGCCGTCAGTTCTTGTTCCAATTTCTCCTTTTGACAGTTCGCCTCTTCCAGCTTTTGCTTTACCTCTTTTTGCTCGACGTTCAGGAGTCGGACGACCTCCTTATACTGAACCTGTTGGTTCTGCATGTTAGCATTGTGCCTACTAACACGAGTGAGGACCCCTTCCTTGGCCACACACTGGTCCTGGAGCGCTTTTACACGTACCAAAGCCTGAGAAGGGCATAACCGTCAGTTTAAAAAAGAAAGACAAACAAAGGAAAAATAAGAGAAGTGAGGAAGACGGCTTACCCGTGTGAGGTCAAATAAGGCCGACGCCCCCAAATCCTCCGTCCCCAACAGGGCACAAGGATCAATGTCCGTTGGCTTTATGAACGATTCTATCTCCTCGACGGCATAATCCTTGTGTGTCAGGAGGCAGCGAGGTCCCTTAAGGACGGGACCAGAAGAAGTCATCACCCCCTTCCCAGCCTCGTGGGCTGACTTGGGAGGTGAATTCTCTGGAGCCTCGTCCCCAGGGATGACGGCCACCTTCTTGGGTGGACGGACGTCCTTCCCGTCATTTTTCCTCTTAAAGGAACCCTTCATGACGGCCTTGGGAGCTGATGAAGACACCAACTCCCCCTTAGCTCTCTTCTCTTCCTTCTGACAAGCGGCTGCAGCTCTTATACGTTGCCTTGCTGACTCCATTTCTACAAAAAATGACACATTAGAAAAACTGATGGTGGCAGGAAGTAACTGAACAACAAAAATAGTTACTTACGACGGTGGGAAATTTCTTCTAACTTAAGTGCTTCTGGCGACAGTTTCGGACCCCCACAATATGCGAAAAGAGTGATTAGGTGACGGTACTTTCGTTCTTCTAGAGGGATCTCAAGAACCCGACGGATGAAGTCTCTTTGCTCGTCAGTAATAAGAGGACGAACAAAGGCTGAAAAGAAAAATAACGATGACGATGTTAAGATAAATAAATAAAGTGTATGCAAGGGTAAAGTGAAAACCGACGGGGCTAAAAGCTGTAACCTGAGTCTCTGACGAAGGCCCAGGTGTTATCAAAATATCCATGAGGGATTGTTTCCCATTCCTCTTGACGGCACACCCAGTCCGTCCCCTTAACAAAAAAGAACCTACTTTTCCAAACTCTATTGGAGTCTGGCATCTCAGACACTAACTTCAACTCCTTCTCCCTGATGGCAAAATGGTACATCCCCTTAGAAGAAGAGAGATGGTGGGGTCTGTAGCAATAGAAAAACTCGTCTAAAGTAAGCTGATGGTTTCCTCCACTTAGACGACCCCACAGGATCTCAGCACTTATGAAGATCCTCCATGAGTTTGGGGCGATCTGGCTGATGGACAACCCTAAAAAATCAGCCAGCTGACGGTGTAAGGCCGTCAGGGGTAACCTAAGCCCAGCAGCAAACATGGCGTCATACATACCAACGTCTGCGGTTCTCCCCGTATAGCACTTTTCATTCTCTCTGGGGAGACGAATTGGGATGTGGTCTGGGATTTGGAAACAGATGCGTAACTCCTTGAATACCTTTTCACTCATTGACGGTAAAAATTTGTTAACAGCCCATTCCTCGGGAAGGATGAAGGGACGGTTGCCCCCAGGACTCCCTGAAGTTCCCTCACACGACTCCTCGGCACCTTCATCCCCGTCACTACTACTCTCATCCTCCTCCTCAACACTAATCTCTCCCCTTTCTACTCCTTCCTGACCTTCATTACCATGACTCCCTACCTGCTCGACGGGAGATTGGGCAGACGACTCTCTCTCTGACGACTGGGAAGAGCCATCGGACTCATCCCCTGAACCAAATACTTCGTCATAGCCCGCTCCGTCGCGGACCGACGACTGATCACTCGACGCGTCACTTGACATCTAACTACATACAAGTGACGGATTGGTTCTAAGCACCTAGATTGACGACATCACTATAAAAAATTAATTAAAATAGAATGTGCAAAGAAAGAAAAAGGACTTACAAGTTTTTGAAATGAGTGACGGCTTTTCTAGAAGCGACGGAAGCAGCTCAAGTGTTGACAGAATAGAGGTTGACGGAATGGAGGTGACAGATCTTCTCTCCAGGAATCGTTAAAGAATATAAAGGCAGAAATGGAGAGGAGGTGGGTTATATATAAGGAAGAAAGGGCGCGGAAGACGAAGCGACGCCCTCGTCAAGATGCGGAGCCAACCAGGGTACGCCACGTGTCAAAACATTTAATGGTTGGCGGCTCGAGGAGTCGCCTAGTAATTATTTTCTCTCTCCTGACCCAGATGGAAATTAAGAAACTACGCAACTCCATAACCCGTCAGTTTAAACTGACGGAGATATGGAGTAGGGGGCAACTGATAAGGCAAAATATACCACGAGGCGCCCCATAATTAACTCGTCAGCCTGGAGCTTATAAGTCCTGCTGAAGGGCCTGAAGAAGGCTGACGACCCTTCATGACTGAAGGGCATGAAGAAGGTTGACGAGCCCAAGGCTGACGGTTTTATCAAAACCGTAGCTTGGCCACCACGCATAAAACTATAAAAAGATGACTTGTATTCCATGTTCAATATTAGAGTCCTATAAGGAAAGGATTCCGCAATCTACGCTCATAAGGATTCCTATAAGGAAAAGACTTCTACTCCAAGAAAGAGAAGTCCACCTTCTACTACTATAAAAGCTCCAATACCCTCAAAAATCAAGGTACGCATAATTAACCCCTCTCTAGCACTCTAGAGTTGAAAGAAGTTCTAACTTCACCTTCGGAGGGTATTTGGCCGGCACCACACCGGTGCTCTCTGTTAGGTCTTCTCCTTTTTGTTGTGCAGGTATCGTGTCGAGCGTACAAGTATTGTGCAACTCACTGGTGAGATTTTCGGCATCATCAGATCTAATAGAAGATTATTGTATCTTAACATAAATTCAACAGAATCTAGCCAACTGTTAGTGAGAGAGACGGAGAGGGTGAGAATAATCAATAGAGGATTACTTAAGGTTATTTTATTTTTTTAAATATAAAATATTAAAAATATAATATAGTTACTGTTCGATCCATTCGGTTCGGTCAATGTTGTTTGTTGGCACTTAATGATTAGATCAGTCACAAAAATGGATGGGAGGTCAATTTTGAAAATGGCATCAATCAATCTTTTTTTTTTTTTTTTTTTCAATCAATCTTAATTGACTATAATGAAATTTTTTTAAATTGAGGAACCAAAATAAAATAATACTGTAGTCTAAAAGGATCAAAAAGATATCATTTCAGTCAATTAATACAAAGTCCATGCTATCCAAATGAACAAGAAATCAAATTCATACTCACTCACGCTTTTTTAACGCCCTCCCCATAATTAATTAATCATTTCATGCAGCATTTATCCTCGTGAAAAAAAACCAATGCTATACCTCAAATTTTTTCCAAATTCTCACACGCATGAACCCACAACTGACATCATTTTATTTATTTATCAATAACTAATTACCAGGTAAGAAGTTGGTAAAAAAGTGTGCTACTCTAATATTTTTCTTAGGAAAATTTAAGATGGGCTAAAGACATTTATTAGTGAACAATTTAAAAAAAAAAAAAATTTAATAAGAAAAGAAATAAAACAATTAATGTTTAATATCTTTTCTTTATTTCCCCCGTATTAACATTTTCCTAAGTACTTTTTCCAACGGCATGAAAAAAAAACCATGCCGTTGGAAATTCACAAAAAGGAGTGCACTACTACTACACTCACGCGGGAAGCATTGCATTTGTGTGTCTTGTCACAGAATCAGAGCTAAAAGCATCTATATATATATATATATATATATATATATATATATATATAAGCTCACAGTCACAGTCACAGCCTCTTTCAAATCCAAATTTCATTTCATAGTTTAGAGAGAGAGAGAGAGAGAGAATGTACAAAACAAAGGTGCAGGAGTTATGCCAGAAGAAGCAATGGAGGCCACCCATGTACTCCACCATGAAAGACGGACCTGACCACCACCCTCGCTTCAACTCCTCTGTTTCTGTCAATGGCCTGTTCTTTCACTCTCCCTTTCCCTCCAAATCCTCCAAGGATGCCCAAAACGCCGCCGCCAAACTCGCCTTCCTCCACTTCACCGGTACTCTTCACTATTCACAGGGCCGGCCCAAGGCCTAAGGCCCTCCCACAAATTTTTTTTAAGGAAAATAGGGCATCAAAGGCCCAAAATTTTATAAAATTATATATATTAATAATCGTACATTTTTTTAAATATTTTTTATTATTAGTGATGCTATAGATATCACAAATTTATTATAAACTTACAAATTGATATATTACCAATCATAAAATAAAATAAAAGTAATTTAAACATTCAATAATTAGATTGATAAAACTCATCAATTAGTGCTTTTAGTGCATTTTTCATTCTCATTTCTATCAAGACTCCCAAAGTACGAGATCAATAGAAACCTAACCCAATTGAAACCTTAAAAATGTTGCAAATGAGTTATATCATGAATTATAGATTAATCACCCCTAATAGCTTGATACTTTCATTTTTATAAACCGATATCCTATACAAAGACACACACCAAATAATATCTATATCCCTCTCTTAAAAACAAGATATAAAATAAAAAATTAGATTACAACTTTACTTAACTGATATACTATATTTTTTATTTATTTATTAAAGTTTATGGTTCAACTATGAAATTCAGTTCTCTATATAAAATTAACATTAGTTTAGTCGGTATTAGTCATCAAATTATGTATTTAATGTGTTATATTAAATTTGATTAGTACTAAATAATTTTGTTTAATTAATATTTACATATTTAATGTAATTATGTGGCACATGACATTATGTACGTTGTGTTGTGTGTACAGATTGAATAATTCTACAACATGTAACTATTTTGATTTTTTTTTAATGGTTTGATCAGGTTCCTCTGCCACATTGCCTAGTACTGAACCGATTGATGTAGAGTCAAACACGACCACAGAAACGTATCATGATGATGATGATGATCCCCAGATTCAGTCAGATGCCTTACATGTCACACTCACAGACGGTAAACAATTAACATTTCTTGCCAAAGTTATGTACTTTTTCTATAAATTTCTAATGCTTCTATTTCTTTCCAAAATGGCTGTTTTTTTTGTGTTGTGGAAGTAGTCGCTTTCTTTATAAACATGGTTATTTTTATTGTGTTAGAAAAAAATAAAGTTTTGTTAATTATAGCTGACCCAGATCCTATTTCTGCATCACTGCATGGTTATTGGAATTTTTATTTTTTGGGGAAAGAAACAGTGTTCATGCAAAATTGATAATAATAATAATAATAAATGTTTTGAAAGCAGACTATGAGTAAATAACAAGAGAGAGAGACAGAAAGAGTAAATGTAGTTATAAGGAAGAAATTACATGCCTTAATAAATGGACCAACGTGGCTAAAGGCATTCTTTGCATCTTCTATCATATTTTTTAATCTGTAACTCAGTCAATGGTAAATGATACATAGCACAATCGAGCAATGTTGAAGTAAATAATTTCAAGCAAAATGCTTTCACCTATTGTTCCTTTGTATACTTACCGTGTACTTGGATTGCGCCCCTTCTTACTTAATAAAAAAAAAAAAAGGCTATTGCCTATTGGTATTTGGTGCAGCTGTCTTTATAGATTCCACCATTCAATTGTAAGATAGCAAAGTTCTTTAAAATGACAAATTGTACGGTTTTTTCCCTATTCATTAAGTTGGTTTGGTTCCAAATCATCGGCAGTATTTAACCTATGTTTCCAATTAACAATTCAATGGACATAAGTTTTCTCAATTTAAGAGATGCTAAAAATAAGATAGTTTGTACTTTTAGGCCGTGGATTATCTTAGATCCTAGATTCGACTTGTATACGACTCTCTGTGTGTGTGTTTTAATATGTAAATTACATAATGTATGTAAGAATGTTTGTGCGAAAAATGTAATTTTCGGATTTCTCATCTTTTCTTTCTAGTGAAAAAGATTATCCAGCATCTTTTATCTATATTTCATCTCCCTGACTATTTACACATGCTCTTCTTGCATTTTTTTTTTTTTTTGAACATATGTCTAACAGTTGATTTGTTCTCCTAGATTTTCAAAGTCAATACAAGGGCCTGCTGCAGAATTATGCGCAGCAGAAAAATCTTGATCCGCCATTATACATGAGTGAAAGTGATGGCCCATCCCACGCCATTCGCTTCAAGGCTACAGTTACAGTTGGTGGTCAAACCTTTGAGAGCCCAATGTTCTTCAAAACATTAAAGGGGGCAGAGCAGGCTGCTGCAAAGGCTGCTTTAATGTCATTGTCATCTGATGGCTTTCAGAAGGCAAGTTTCTTGAACTGATACCTTCCATAATACTCGCACCATTTTTTTTCATGAAGGTGGAGATGATTAACAGTTGCTAATTCACATAATACATTGACACCAATTAAGGAAGTATCAGAGAGTATGACTTTGGATAGAGTAGAATGATGGAAAATAATACATGTGGCCAACCTAATTAATCTGTTAATGATCCATAGCCGACTCCAAAATTTTGGGACTAAGCCTTAGTACTTGCTGTAATTCACATAATATGTTGATGTCAATTTCATTGATTAACCAAGCCAACACCACACCCCCCCCCGCCCCCCCCCCCCCCCCCCCCCCCCCCACGTTATCCCTTTCAGGGTGACTTTGGTCTATACAAGAATCTCTTGCAGGAGTTAGCTCAGGAGGAAGGTTTCTCTATACCAATATATAACACTACAAAATCTGGTGAATTACACATGCCGACATTCTATTCCAATGTGGAAGTAGAAGGAGAGATATTTCGTGGGAAAGAAGGGAAATCCAAGAAACAGGCAGAGTTGAATGCTGCTAAGGTTGCTTACTCTATTCTAAAAGAGCGTAAGTCTCTTGTTCCTGTTTGTGATGGTATTTTCAATGTTAGGCATAAGGAAGTTCTTCTGGTCATATTGCATGAAGAGCAACTAGAATTGATTTAATATGTTCTCTTCGGGGCATCGATTTTGATTCTAATCTATTCATTATTTAGATACTATGTCTGGAACATTAGCCATTCAGAAAAAAGAAAAGAAAAGAAAATTTAGGTTGGAGATAAATCATTCCAAAAAGTTGCTGAAACATTGTATAAGTGGCTCTTAACTCATTTCTTACTTCAATATGTACTGTAACTGCGATTATAAAACATCATGTACAGTGTACATTAAGTAAGACTAATTATGTTTAGGAAAAAAAAAAAAAAAAAAAAAGGAAGACTAATTATCCAAAAAAAAAGTAATACTAATTATAGATCTGTGTCCTTCCATTCACATACGTTCTAGAGAAACTTCCTTCAAACCCGTGATATAGACTTTCTTCCGTGGTCTAGTTTAACTTGCAGTCTATATTGTTCCACAATGACTGATTGGACTCATATATGTACAATTTTTAACAAATTCATAAAAAATTTGTTTCTTCACTTGGATTATTAAACAAATTCTATTTATACCCTATCACTTCCAGAGAAAATGAAATATTTGTACTATTTTCTACTCTTCATTTCAAATTTTTTTTTTTTTTTTTTACTCTCTAGATTTCCTTTTTACTTTCTCTGTCCCTTCATATGTTCCAATTTTTTTTTTTTTGGTGGAAATTTGTGTCCCACAATTGTTAAATAATGCATATTCATTGCATCTGCTTGGACTATCTTTAGGTTATCCACCTGTTTAGCCAATTGGGAGGGGTGATAAAATATCTACCATTGTGCTAATGGGATCTAGAAATAGTTCATTGTAGTTCAGTGTCATACTTATAGGATTTTTTTTTTTTGGGGGGGGTGGGGGGGGGGGGGGGGGGGGGGGGGGGGGGGGGTGTGGGGATAGGCTATGGTCATCACTGTCATCATTTTTAAAGTTATAATGCTATCCTCTAGCACATGATTAATGGCATTAAAAACGTTTCCTTGGTAAATGAATAATGATTTGTTGCAAAGTAGAAAGTTACCTACTTCTCTCACTGGGATGCACCATTCCATACTGCTATGTTGTGTATGAAACTTCATTGTAATATGCTTACTTCTTTGCTTGTGCATTGGCATGAAAGAAATAAGTCCATGATTGTACTTTGAAAATGTTCATTTCCTGTTCAGGTGGATTGAGTCGGAGTGCTGAGGCTGCTTCTCCTAGTCTTGCTGAAGATGAAGCTCTCCTAACTACAAGCTCAACATTGACCAAGACCATGGAATCACAGCAGAACCTTGAAGATGAGAATCATCTGCTTCCATCTCCAATCATTAAGTACAAAGAAACTTCTAAAGAAGAAAGTACAGGTTACATATTGACCCAGTGCTTAATACTTTTTCCCTTTCCCTTTTCTAATGTTTCTGATAAGTAACTCCTTATACAATGAAAAAAAAAATAGCACTTCTTCCATAGTTATAGAACTTTCCCAAGTTGTATCAGCCCAAAATGCTGATCATTCAATATACTTTTGGCATACATGTCTCCAGCGGATGGAATTCAAGAAGTGGGTCTGATGGAAACATTATCATCCGCCGCCAAATTTTGCACTAAGGACTCTAGCTCATATCTGGCAGTGCTGCAACTAGACCAGAATACTGAGAATGGGAACTCATTTTCTTGTCCTGACTCAGTACCTTCGTCACCCAAACAAGGCCAATTGTCTTCTCCTAATTTGGCACATCCCAATTTTTCTGCTCTCTCAAATTCAGACTCAAACATGATGAATGTAGGAACAATGAGTTACTTACTATGCAACAGAGTAAGGGTGTATACAAGCTTACCGGATATTGAATTCCCCAAGGGCATTACAGTGCTTCAAATTGGTGACAACAAGTGGGTGGCTGTGAGCTTGGAGTTCCCAAATGAAGAAGGTAACTGATCTGGTGGAGTTGCTTTTATCAATTTCTCTGCTAAGTTGCTTTTTGTTAGGGTCTACTTTCACTGAGACATGTTACACCTTCAATCAAACGATCTTATATGCTAAAAGTTAACTAGAAGTTTTATTATGTTTAAATCGTATTACTTGTCTTACAAGTTACATGTAATCAGGTGTCAAAGCAATTGACACTTTATTATCTTTTATGATGCTTTCTTGAATCCTAATACAATCAAGCATGGCTACTTGTGAACCTTCCTTATATATTCATCATTCTTAAATGAAGCCTTGAGGTTACAGCTCATCTGTCATCAAGTCTTCTATGGAAGAAATACTATTGACTAAAATCCAAACATGAATTATCAATAGCATTGCACCATATCATAGTTTTCTTGCTACACCACCATTTTACTCGAAAACCAAAAGTAGTTGTCAAAGTCCCTCCATTTCCATGCATATTCTGGCTTCTGCTACATTAATGTGGCAGAAATGTTTGGTGGCTTTCAGGATTTTATTGGGAAGGCTGCTAATAAAAAAGTGCTGAAGCAAGCACATATTAGCAGATTGTAGAAGTAGCTTTCCTGATGAATTGTCTGTGTTTGGGAATAAACTAAGGAGCCCTATCCAATAGTTTAAGATAGTAGCATAATTTCAAAAGAACCTGGCTTGGGATATAATATTGTTCGGTTAATTTCAACGGATGATTAAAATTTTAGTTTACTCTAAATACAGACACACCTCTCTAAATATGGAATATTTAAAGTGTTGGATTCACACACACCCCCCCCCCCCCCCCCCCCCCCCCCCCCCCCCCTCTTGTTTTTAGTTTAGAGTAGAGCAATCTCATGCAATGCGTTTTATACAATTCCATCCAGTGTATTTGATTCTGGAGTGTGTTCAGGAGGCACACAATAATACTAAAAACGTACGTAGGTGGTGCATTACGCTGAGAAATAAAAGAACAGGAAATAGAAACTTCATGGATATATGGGAAGGTGCAGACAAACATCCAAATGCATAATCCTAATGCATCCTATGCTAGGAACTAAATAGCAAAGATAGAACTGCTTTTAATTTAACAAAAGCATTGAACAACGTTTGTTTGAGAACCAAGAAACCATAGGAAAATCGAAGTTGTAAAATTAAAATTTTTTGGAAACCTTATCCTCTTAAAATAGCTCTTGTCACTGGCAAGTGGCAACCTCCTATTGATTTCTCATTGCATGAACCACGATACTCATCCTTTTCTTCCATTGAATCACAATTAGTTTTAGGTACTTTTGTGAACTAGTTCTCTTTCACAAAGTTGTTGACCACATATTTGTCTTAAATTTGTTATAGATTAAATCCTTCATTGAGACGTCAGCCATGTCACTTTTGAGCTCGGAAAATGATGGTAGTACACAATGCACAATTATGGAGAAGCAGAAAAAGAAGATAATGGTGATGGATAGAATTGCGAAGCAGTGGCAAATGAAGAAACAAGAGTACATAAAAAGGCTTGGTGAATGAAAATGGCTAATTAGAGAGAATGATTATTGAGGGTTATAAGAAGTACTTTGTCATTAAACGAGTCACCTCTTTATTATTGATTTGGAGAAGAAAAAAAAATTTGATGGCCAAGACGATAGAACTGACCCGGTTTTTGAACAGTTTGAACTCGTTGCTCACAACTATTAGGGGGGCCCAGCAAGTAGTCTAAAAATGTTCCTCAAATATCATGTTCTAGTTACATTTTGTCTTTCCTTTTGCATAAGCGACCCCACAGTCCGAAAGGCCTGACATTTCTTAGAAATAGTGGTAGCATATCCCCTGCATTTAGTTAATATAAAATTACTCATCGTTGTTTTTCCCGGAGAAGATTGTTGTACAGAGTAGGCGGGATGAGAGTAAACAGAGAGTTGAGTTGGATTTTTAATTGATGCAGCTGGTTTGGATTGCACCAGCTGAGCTACATATTAAGTGATTGAAGGAACATGTTCCTAGTTACAGATGATATCATTGATGTAGTAGCAAATAACATTATTCCTTTGCAAGTGGTTTTAGTATGATTAAGTGGGTGGACTTTTTGGTACTGTCTTCCATATATTTTATAAGTGGTGTATATAATTCAGTGTGATATATCTTATATAAATAGTTCTGTAAAATATGTTAGATTACTGTTTGCTGAGAGAGAGAGAGTAGAAAATAGTTTTAGGTTTAATTGATTAGTCCCCTACACCACACTTGATGACCAACACAGAGAACTTCAAAATCACTACACCCAAATCATCAAACCCAAACAATCCAAGATTAGAAAGCCTAGTTCAACCACCATTCAAATTACCCAAAACCAAACCAAAAACCCCTGATTGCCATTGCCCTCAATCATTACGTACATCTAACCTTCGTTCTAGCTTGACATCTGCTCCACATTCAATTCGGTCATGATTTCCTTTAAGGTCTTATTTTTCTCTACAAACTCAAGTTGTCTTTAAGTTTCCAACTTGAGTTTGAGGGGGATATTAAAGATATCAATGCTTGGAATGCAAGAAAAGTAATCTTAACTTACTTGGAGTGCAAACAAAGAAATCCTAATCCTACTTGTAGTTCAAGTGTTGTTAGTTTAAAATTTAGCCTACTATAAATATCCATCAATGGATTCCTTGTAATAGATAACTTAATAGTAAAGATGTAGCCATCAAGAATTTTCCGCTTATAGATGTAGGACTTTAAGGTTGCATCATGTTATTTCCTTGCCTTCTCTCAATTTTTTGTTCTTTCTTCCTTTGCCTTCTTTATATTCTTTTTCATATTTTCTTATATACATTAATTCAATTTCGCTTGCTTTCTACCTGACATCAGAGCTATGTAGCTTCTTTTCGAATTTGGTATAAGAGTTGTGTTTTTATTATTATTATTTGTAATAGAATAAACATTGATGTGGTACTGGTACCATTCTCTAAGATTCTACACTAGTATATCAGGTTCTTTGTACAAAAAGTTGTAGTACCCCCTTTATACTGTTAATATTTTTACCATTATTTTCTTCAAAGGAGCAGAATCACATTGTAATGAATTTGAAAGAAACCCTCACTATAGTAATAATTGTGAAGCCACTTTATTCAATTTATTTACTTGTCTATGCAAGTAGTGTCAATTGTACATATATAGTAAATACATTACTGCTCTTCAACTAAGGTAGACCTAGTTAATGCACTTTTAAGATAAAGCGCAAATACCAGGACCAAAAGTGCAGCCACAACCAAGTTCATCAGTGTATTTGTCTTCTTCATCTCCGTGGCCAAACCACCTGCCACTTGCCTATAACCGTCTAGACCAGATCTACCAATTCCATCCGCATTTCTAGCTGTTTCTTTGTACATCCTCTCTGCTGCATCCTTAAATGAGTCAAGAGTTTCATGCATTTCATTTGTTGTGCTGGCAATAGCTTTTCTTGCTTTCTCCAATCCACCACTCCTTTCAGTTTCTGTGCTCTTCTTCTTATTTGCATCCATTGGTTCCTTCTTCTCTGAGTCAAGAGTTTCATGCTTTTCACCACTTGTGCCGGTACTAACTCTTCCTGTTTTCTCCAACCCACCCCTCCTTTCCTTCTCTAAATCCATTTGGGAAACATAATTGCTAGCAATATCAGTTTCTGTGCTCTTCTTCTTCTTCTCTGGTGGCCTTTGCGAAAACTTGTAATTAGTAGTATCATCAGCTGCTGTACTAGTACTACTCTTTCCATCTGCATAACTTGTTACCTCCTTTGCCTTCTCTGTTGTCTTTTGTGAAACATCTTCACTCTTCCCTCTTGCACTGCTTGCTTCATCCTCCTTGGTTCTCTTTTGCGGCGTAACATACTTAGCATTTTCTTGCACATTGGCCTTAGGTGGAACCTTGTTTTCAGCAGCCTGCTGTTCCTTTTGTCTTTGGATATATTCAGTAGCATCAGCAGCCTTTTTTCTTTCGAGTTCTTCAAATTATAGTTCTGAGATTTTGGCTGATCACCAACTTTGGGATTTTGTTGAGGCTTTGAATGTCCTAATAAATGTGGTTTTGAATGCTGCTCCTCACGTAGTTCAGCTGGGGCAATCACTTTTTTGGGTAGTTTAACATAGATTATGTTTTCATCATATTTTGCAGAGATTGCATTGGAGTCCACATTTGGTGGGATGGTGAATTCTTTGTCAAAACGCTTCCATTTGTTTTTACCAAGCGAGCGTTGACCACTGACCCTGAGGTTGCCTCCTGAAGTTATTTGAACCTTTAATTCTCCCTCTAAAACCTGCAATTATAAAGAAATACACCTATGTAATACTAAATACTGCAAATTTTATTATATAAATCTTATTAATTATTGTTTTAACTCTCAAACATACAAAGAAAAATAATTAAATAATTTATTTATCATATTGTTGGTGTGGACTAATCACATTTATTATTTAGTCAATTTATAAGTTTTTTATAATAATTCTTCTAAAAAAAAATTTTATAATAAAACTCATAATAAGTTGAGTAGTGTAATAAGAGATTGAACAAATTTTATTATATGTTAATTCTTAAATACATAATAAAAATATAATTAAGAAATTTATTTATTATTTTGTATATTAAAATTTTGTTTTCATTTTAATTATGAATAGTTACTTTTCCCATTTTTAGTGGATTTTCCTAGTCATCTAGGTATAATGCTTTTCTTAAACTCTTTTCAAGCTGGTACTAAAAATTATAATTTAAAAAAAAAAAAAAAAAGGAAAAAAAAAAGAAGAGAGAAAAGTAAAAAGAAAAAGTAAAGGAAAAGATATTCCCTTTCTGTGCACTATGCCTGCCTAGGCACAGACCAGTTTAGGATAAAAAGTAGTTGTTCTATACAATTCTTTTGAAAGATAAAATGGCAAAAAGAACACAATATATATATTCCCCAGAATCTTGTGGGGTTTTCAATGTTTCATAATGTGGAAGAATTTGTTTTTTCAAAAAAAAAAAAAAAAAAAAGAAATAAAAGAGAAATGAGCTTTTGACTAGATGGATCTTTAAAGAAATTGTCAAATATATATGGAGTAATTTTCACTAAAGAGATTTTAAGGGACTCAAAACCATCATCCTAGACTGCTTAAGGTAAATAATCAGGAATGGGATTTTAAATTTTCTTTTTTATTGTTTATACAAATTACATTAAAGACTAATTAATTAGTATCTTAAAGACTTAAACTTATGATAAAAAAACAATAATCATAAAAATATATGTATTACAATTATTATTGTTGACGAGAAAAACATATTTACCATTCATCAAAATTATTACTTTTTATCTTGACAATTAAATTTCATGATTAATTTGCAATTTTGACCTTTATTTTAAAATTGACAACTTACTTTAAAATATTCCAAAAAAATGCCTTTATTGTCATATACCTTAGAAGGCAAATGCCTTTATGATGTGGCAAGTACTTGCCACATCATAATTTTCCTTTTATCATATAACAATAAAGACTTTTATAGAAACAATTTTGAAAATAAAAAATTAAAATGAAATGTTTTAAACTATAAAATAATTTTGAAACAAATGTTAATGCTTGAGGACCAAATATGCAATTTAACCTTCTTTTTTTTTTTTTTTTTGAATCCATGGATCCTTCAATCACAACCTAAGGGGTTGGTTGGCAGCTCATAAAAACATTGCCAATTAGGAAGAAATATAACCGGCTTAATTGTACCATTTGGCAGTCTACAGGTTGGTTCTTAAGATAAAGACATTTTCTATCTTCTTAGCTAAAAAAAAAAGGTTGGTAAAATTTTTTTATTTAAAAACTAGTTCGAACCATATAAATTTCTATTAAAGAAAGTATTAAATTTGATTCTTTTCAAAATGCACATTCCCTAAAAGTTGAGTTTGTAAATTTTTATTTTTTTTGCAATTGCATTTTCCCACCCAAAACCAATTTTAGGCTCCGTTTGGGAGTTCATAAGGGAAGGAAAGAGAATTGAATGGAATAATAATAAGATAATGGAATGGAATGGAATGTATTTAAGTAAGGGAAAGGAATGGAAAAGAATGGAATGGAATTAAGTAACCTTGATTGGATGTTTTAAAATAAAAGAATAGAAAGGAATGAAAATGAATGGAATGTAAGTAATCTTGTTTGGGAGCAACATGGAGGGAATGAAATGAAATTATTTTATGACAATATTACTCTTAAACCCCTATTTTAAAATAAAGAGTTGAATATACAAGGGTATTTTAGGAGTTTTAGTAAAAAAATCATTAAATCTAATTTCATTTCCTCTTATTCTTCTCAATTTCGGGAGAATGAAAATTGAGGTTTTAAGGGAATAGAGAGAAATGAGTGTTCCTCTTACATATTTCATTCCTCTACTTAAACTCCCAAACAAGGGAATGAGCTTTCCATTCTCTCCATTAAAACTCCCAAATAAGGGAATGGAAGAATATTCTAAAATGAATCTTTTCATTCATTTCCATTCCATTTCATTCCGTCCTCCCAAACGAAGCCTAAACTCCTAAACAAGGGAATAATCTTTCCATTCCCTCCATTAAAACTCCCAATAAGGGAAGGAAAAAATATTCTAAAATTATTTTTTTCATTCTTTTCCATTCCATTCTATTCCCTCCTCCCAAACGAGGCCTTAAATTTGAAAATTTTACTTATAACCTAAAATTTGACAATTTTACATATAACCTAAATCTAGACAAATAAAAAATAAATTTAAACTAGTTCAATTATAAACTAGAATTTTATTTTTTGTTCAACCAATATTAAAATCGAATGAGTTTTGTGAGATAGTTTTGCGGTTTGCATATTGGTAGAGGGGAAAAGAAAAAAAAGAAAAAAAAATTGGCTTGTTATCCTAGTTATTAAGATATTAGAGAGCTTTTTAAAAAATTGTTTTCAATTTTTTATTTAAAGAATGTCAAGAAAGATGATCTGCAAACTCATTAACAATTGGTACCTATATATGCATATCTATAAGCTTCATGATCTGCTATTCTAATTAATAAACCTGAACAACAAATTGAAGCCATAATATATATTGTCTAGCTAGCTCTAAAATGACACCAAATCAACTGGACAGACCAATATTGACAATTAACAAACACCAAAGGAAATTAAATCAGAAACAAACCTGGTACATGGACCAAGAGAGTGTCCAATCCCTCCTCAATTGCCCACTCAAATTGTGCTTCAAATTCCTCATAAACACGATTATCAGTTTGTGACTTGGATTCCATCTTAGCTCTAGCTTTTGTTTCTTTTTTGTGTTTTGGTTTTGTGTGTTGGGTTTTAGGTGATTATAATTTCCAGATGGAAATGATGGATGAAGTATATTGGTTTTATACACAGGAGTGGGAGATTGATGTTTGGAAGGAAATTCAGGCTTCTGTGCTTTCTTTGGATTCAGTTTATTCCTTTTCTTCCTAGCTTTCATTGCGTTTTCACGTTTCTTTTTGTTTTAGAAACGAAATATCCCTATTCACCTAGAGTAGGTCACTTCATGCAGGGGCAAAGTGAAAGGTTCTTTGTCTCTTTCATACCCCGATGGAAATTGTTTTCGCAGAATATCTTCCTTGGACAAAGCTTCCAAGTTATGACTCAATGGATTGCCCAAATTAGATTCGATCGGATGTGTCCAAGGGAGTCCAAAATCCAAATGGGTGCAAAAATATTCAAAAATTGAAGCCTCAACAAAGAGAGAACATGTTGGTAGAAATAAAATAATAATAATAATAATAATAATAATAATAATAATATTATTATTATTATTATTTAAGTGATGAAAATTTTACAAAGGTATTGTAGGCAATGAGTAGAAATAGAATGATAAGTTGACCATGTCACAACTCAGGGAAAAAATTTATCCACATTTTTATTATTCTCTAATTATTATTATTATTATTATTATTATTATTATTATTTAAGTGATGAAAATTTTACAAAGGTATTGGAGGCAATGAGCAGGGATAGGGGTGGTTGTCGGAAACAATAGGGGGCAGGTCATGGCGGTTTTAGCAGAAAAAATACCCAAACTACGTTCGCAGAAATACTAGAAGTTCTGGCAGCACGCAAGGCAATCCAGTTCATGCATGAGCTGGGGTTTGCACATTCCATTTTTTAGGGAGATGTAGAAACTGTTATTAAAGCACTTGCTGATGGAAATTGTTCAATCCCTAGTATCGGTCACATTGTAAAAGACATTGAGCCTATAAGTGGTTTGTTACGAACCAAATCCTTCTCTCATGTTAGAAGGTAGGGAAACACCGTGGCCCATGCCTTAGCGCAAAGAGTGAGACTTTCTTTTTCTGTTTTAATATGAATGGAGGATGTTCTACTAGATATTTATCGTTTTATATCTGCTGATTTTTTTATATCTTAATAAAATGCTAACCAGTTTGGATTCTCAAATAATAATAATAATAATAATGATGACTGTAGAGAGAATTTTCCGCACAATCTATTTGTCCGCTTTAGGAGGCAGGCCACGGGCTTGTTGCTTGCGCAAGGCACCAAGCTTCTAGCCCCTTCACGGCTTTGTTCTCGTTTGCGAGTGTGGAAGGCATGCTTAGGCACTTTGTGCTTTGCAACGTCCGTCCCACATCGCTTAGAGAAGCGCCCCACCTATGCCTTATAAGCTTGAGCTCAAGGCATAAGTGTACCACTACTCATGTAGTGGTACACTTATGCCTTGAGCTCAAGCTTATAAGGCATAGGTGGGGCGCTTCTCTAAGCGATGTGGGACGGACGTTGCAAAGCACAAAGTGCCTAAGCATGCCTTCCACACTCGCAAACGAGGACAAAGCCGTGAAGGGTAAGTAGTGGTACACTTATGCCTTGAGCTCAAGCTTATAAGGCATAGGTGAGGCGCTTCTCTAAGCGATGTGGGACGGACGTTGCAAAGCACAAAGTGCCTAAGCATGCCTTCCACACTCGCAAACGAGGACAAAGCCGTGAAGGGGCTAGAAGCTCGGTGCCTTGCGCAAGCAGCAAGCCCATGGCCTGCCTCCTAAAGCGGACAAATAGATTGTGCGGAAAATTCTCCCTACACTAAGTATTTGAAACAAATAAATTTTTTTTTTTTTTTTTGGTATAAGATAGAAATTCTACTTGAACTTAATCTAAGTGTATATATTTGTGAAACTCTCATTTAGAGACTTTAACCTCTGCCTTTGCCCCTACATCGTACAAGCACTTATACTTGTAGAGTGACCATCGCACCAAGAGTGCGCGGTGGTACAAGGAACCTTCTTGAAGGGTTCACTTTTTCACATTTTCCAACCCTACTGGCTTTCTTTCTCACCTACCCAATTTATTTGCTTTTGTAATCTCACAAAATTTTCCCCTAATCAGCTAAACCTTCATTATTCTTCCTTGTGTCTTAGAGTATTCATATTAGTCTATCTAAAATAGCATAAGCCCTACAATTTGCTCAACTAATCTCAAAAAATACTTACATCAACTTATGCAAAATTGTGCAAAATAGGATTCTAGATACAATAACTATGTAAATATATGGGGTTACTATTCATATACAAATATATATATTAAAATATTTCCTTTAGTCATAGAGAGAGCGATGATTTGGGAGAGTAAAAAAATTTGATAAAAATGATATTATAATGAAATGTTGTGTAAAATAAATAATATGATATTGTTAGGGTTATATTTTGTGTAATTGGCTAATCCTTTGACAAAATGCACTTTACTTGTAATTTGGTAGATCTAGGATGTGTTTAATACTTCAAAAAACATGTTGTTCAAGTCAAGTACTAAAGACATGAAGATTGGTCTAAGAAACAAGTGAAGAAAATCTATTCATTAAGTCTTGACAGATACCTTGACAGAAGCCTGTTATTGAGACTTAATGTGAAACTCAATAGATAGCTCGACAGCACCTCGATCTATCGAGAATTACGATTTCAGAATTTTCAGATCTGAAATTCGGCCCAGCCTTGCATATTTGTTTAGCGTTTCTTTTCTCACAACCTTAGACATATATAAGGCTTATTTTAAAGGTCGTCACACACGAATACAGAGACTAAGAGACTTATTTTCTCTGTGTGAAGTTACTGTGTTTGTATGCCATAGGGTTTTGTAACTGAGTGCTTCCAAATCTTCATTGTTGATGAAGTGGAGAACTATGCAACCAACATCTATTCAAGTTACTGGAGTTAGTCACGTATTTGGGATCCGTGTAAAGGGTTAGTCACAAATTGGAGGTTTGTGCATCAAGGAAAAGAAGACTACTACAAGATCAAGTCCAATTAGGTATTGGAGTAAAGGTTCAACTATAAATTGGTATTTCGGGATAGGCCAAGGGTAGTTGGTAAAGTCTTTATACCTGTAACTACTTGATTGTTGTTTAGTGGATTTTTGGGAGTTGTGACCTTAAAATCAACTAGTGGGGTTTTTGTCTTGTGAGGTTTTCCCCATTTGTCAATAAATCACCATATTCAATTTATTTTCCACTGCATTTAGTTTATTTTGTGATTTGTTGGTGCCTCAACGATTTGCATGTAATTTGACATAATTAATTAACTTGGGTAATTGAATTAATTAACCGGGGTCAAGCTATCTTAACCCAATAGATATGGGCGTTTTTGAAAAGTGATTATGTATAATAGTAAAAGTCTGTTCTTATACTAAAATAGGAGCTGGTGCGAATGCTCTTACTGAAAGTCAGGGTCAAGCTATCTTAACCCAACAGATATGGATGTTTTTCTTTTTCTTTTTTTCTCTCACACAACCTCTGTTTCGTATTTTTTTTTTTTTTTTTTTTTTCATCTTTTGTTTAGCTTAAAAGGTGTGAAGATCTAGTTTTTTCCTCTATGTTTTAGACAAAGATGAAGGTAGTGGTAGAATCTTTAATTTCGACTAGTATTGGCCAAAACTAACTGAAACATTTGGAATGGACATAAATTTTAGTTGCAGTGGAATAAAGTGGTCATTGTTTCGGTTTGCATACCAATACGAGATTTTTCACCCGTTTTAGCCAAAACGTAATGGTATTCAAAACCATGCTAATTAGCTTAGTGGTTGGGTCAAATCTGATTTTGAGTTACCTTGGTAATGGGTATGCATGGAAGGACTCAAATCAAAATCCAATATGATGTCAAGGTCCAAAATCCAAAATTTTAAATTTTAAGGAACAAAATCAACATGGTTCAAACTTAGAGGATACAATTTGCAATTTGGTTTTTAAAAAGACACAAAATAATTGCTGCTCAATATATTTCAAATCAATTTTCTATCAAAATAGACCTAGACATTATTTTAAGTGTCAAAATTTATTTATGTTCTAAATTTTGCAATAATTTCTCTTTCAACATACAAAGTCTAAGAGTGCTCATCAACCATTTGGAAAGATTTAGAAAAAAAGTGATTATGAATAAAACAAATATTTACCTTGGATCTACTATCACCCTATCAAATGTTTTAGGGAAAAAAAATACAATGTTAAATGAAGGAAGCACACACATGACACATGCATATAGACGAGTAAGGAACTAACTTAGGATTAAAAAGACCAATATTTTTTAAAAGTCTCTTAGCCTTTTATTTCTCTATTTGTCCTTAATTTTTTACTTATTAGGAATTTTTTTTTTTTAAAGATAGTTACAATTTGCTGGTAACTCTGCAACTCGAACCTTTTACCCCCTCCTCCTCGATCCCTAAACCCCCAAGCACAAGTGGAAGAGGAGGTGCAAATTAAGCTACAATGCTCTTAGCTTTTAAATAGACTTTTAGTTGCAAAAAACGCCAAATACGATGGAATCATGGCCCTCCAAAAAAACTTCATTAGTGGCAATGCCAGATAATGGTTAGGGTGTATATTTGAACACACTGACCTTTAAAAAAAAGAAAAAGAAAAAGAAAAAATATATATATATATATATAAAATATAAAAGTGAAAAATTTAACTTTTTGTTAACAACTTCTTATTGCGCCACCTGATTATATAAATTTATGCCAAAAACACCAAACATTTGTGCCTTTTCATTTTACCCTTTAAGTTTCAGTATCTACTCATCGTTTCACATAGGAAAAAAGCAAAATGTTTGACTTTTTGTTGACCACTTCTTATTACTCCACCTGAGTATATATATTTATGTCACGTATATATTTAAAAACTCTGAACAATTGTGTCTTTTTCATTTTACCCGTTAAGTTTCAGTATCTACTCGCCACTGGGAATTTAGAAGAGTAATATAATGAAATAACGAAATGATTCAGTAGAAAAACAGAAATTTTGATTGGCTTGGAGGCATAATTGAATGTTATCCTTAGATAATATGCTAAAGGGTTACTATAAGTTTTATACCTCTGGAAAACACAGTGTTTAACCTAATTTGTTAGCCAAGTTCTTACTTAGGTTAATTATTCAGATCTAGGTTAAACATTCATCACAAAAAAACATACACAGGGAAAATCTAAATAACACAAGATGTTATGACCTAGGAAAACTAATGAAACAAATTAGTTTCAAGGTAAAAACTTGGGGGGAACGATCCCAAGAGGACAATCTACTATATTAAATTGAGATTTACAGTCAAGAATACCAATTTGTAGTAAATCTAACTACATTTACCAAATTAAGCTTTGAACCCCTTAGATTTCTTTGATGTGGACTTGCTCCAACATGAACTTCCAGTTCATGTCTTGATCTTCAGTACACTTGATAGCTGAAGCTTGCTGCAACTTTTACTCCACTGGTACTAATAATATGTGTGTGATCTCCCGTAGGTGCTTGAAAAAGTTAGAAGATACAATAACCTCACACATATCACAAGAGTAGCTCTCCAAGACTTAAAAAACGTGCTTTAAGGTTTTCCTTATATACCTAATAGGTTTGGACTGAAACCCTAAATGCTTCACAAGCTAACGGGCCTCAAATTATAAGTTTCATTACAACATGGCTAAGCCTATGAGATCTATTTTCTCTTCTTCTTCTTGGTAACGGCTGTGAGTAATTGATTGAATCCAAATTCTGGACTGCCAAATTCATTCTGCAGGCCCACCTATGAGATATGACCGGAAAATAATAGCGGCTCAAAATGTCCAAGTCTCTTGTTTATTTTGTACAAATGTCCCCCAGTTCATCAACGGCCTACGTATCAAATGCGCTATTGAGAAGCCCAGACCACAAAGAAACAGACATCGAAATAATAATAATAAATGTCATTTTCCTTTTAGCTACAAAAGAAAATTCAACACAAAAAATCACTTTTTTATTAATTACAATTGAAATTTCCTTTTTCAATTTGAAAATTGGAAAACATTTTTATACAAAATACATTATTATTTAATAACTTTGTAGTTTGAACAGTACAATCATTTGCTCAATTAACTGGACCTTCCGTCCCAAATTCCAATACATATCCTATCCTATTTTATAGAAATTTAGGGTACGATATTAAGTTCACCATCATGCAAAACCAATGGCGATCTTGTACAGTTGTAAGCGTTCATCGTGGTACAATAGTAGAAAAACTTAGCTCATTTACAGAGATTTCATCCGTCGGCATGAATTTAGCCACGGAAAATGCAGGGTGTTTTGGTTCAGGAAGAGCTATTGATTCACTTCCTAGCATAACTACCACAGTCGACATAGTGGGTCTGTCTTGTGGATTTTCCTCAACACACAAAAGTCCGATATGTATGCACTTTACAATTTCTGATGTCGAACCTTCCATCAAGAAGTTGTCCACGAACTCTAACACTTTATCTTCATTCCACAGTCTCCATGCCTATGAATTTAGATTGCAAATGGAGTTATATTTCATATATGCGCTATCCCATTTCCATTTTTGTCCATTTCCATTTTTGTCTAATTCTAATTCAAGCATACAAAAGTTAACATACATATGCAAGGAGTGTCTGCGAATGTTCAGTGAGATAGAAGCCACTACTCCTTTTTCCACTAATAATCTCAAGTAAGATTACACCAAAGCTGAAGACATCGGACTTAACAGAGAATACTCCTTCCATTGCATATTCTGGAGCCATGTACCCACTTTTTGGATACCAACATCATTATTATTATTATTATTTAAAAAACCAAGAAGAAGAGAAATAAAAGAAGAAGTAGCTTACTATGTTCCTACAACTCTTTTGGTGTTAGCTATATTTTGGTTTTCAGAAAAGATCCTTGCCATTCCAAAATCCGATATTTTGGCAACCATGTTATGGTCCAACAACACATTGCTAGGCTTCAAGTCTCTGTGAATGATTTTAAGCCTGGAGTCCTCATGAAGATATAAAAGTCCTCTAGCAATCCCACTAATTATGTCATAGTAAGTCTTCCAATCAAGTTGTAAGCGCCTTTTTGAATCTAAAATTTAATATTAATGTTAATTTATGAAATAGTGTATAAATAAGAATTGTAGAAGTCTACAAGAAATCTAAAATACTACTAGACTTAAAAAAACAGATTGTAGGAAGAAACAAACCAAAAATAAAATTATCAAGGCTTTTGTTGTGCATAAACTCGTATACAAGCAACTTTTCCTCTCCCTCTATGCCACATCCCAATAGCCTCACAAGATTTTTGTGCTGAAGTTTTGCAATAAGTATGACCTCATTTTTGAATTCCTCTAAGCCTTGCATTGACTTCATTGAGAACCTTTTAACTGCTACTTCCTTCCCTTCAGGTAGCACACCCTGAGTGAAATGACCTCCAAACAGACAAAATTCAGGACCTAGTTGTTAATTGGTATGGATTGTATTAGATTACCGTTAATAAGAAGCCTTTGGCATGCATGACAAAAATATTATAAGCACACTTTGACTCATATGTTTGGGACAACTTATTTGCAGTCTATATCAAAATATATAGCTTTTGGTGACTTTTATGTTAAATGTGTGATAAAATCTATAAAAGCTAGCTTATTTCTAAAAGGCTAAAATTTAAATTATTTGCAAAAAATTGAAACAAAAAGCAAAAAGTAAAAAACAATAAGCAAATGCCAAACACTTTCGGAAGCTCTTTTTCTACTCAGTTTGGAGTTTAACATGACAAAGAATCCTTCGGAATCACGAACAACATAACAAAGAATCCTAGCCGACTTAACATGACAAAGAATCTTTTTATAGTGTTTTCTACGGTTTTCTATATAGCATGATTTTCCATTTGAAATGTTTTCCATCTTATATCCATTCTCTATGTCAAAATATTTTTATTACTTTTTATATATATATATATATATATATAATTTGATGATATGTTGAGTATATTGTGAAAATATATATGTATATTACTGTTTGACGATGTGTCCAATGCTTAGATTGGCTGTAGAATAGTTCCCTTCGCAGAATTTATAAAATCCCAACTTTGAAAGCTTTTCAAATTCTAAATTTTTTTCATATTTATATGCAGTAAATTTGCTATGTTTGCTAATTTTGAGTACTAAAAAACGCAAGAAATGAATTTTGATTCTACGTACCTTGTAAACTTTTCCAAACCCACCTTCACCAATCTTGTTGTCATCTGAGAATTTGTTTGTTGCAACTTCAATTGTCCCAAAATCAAATTGCAAGGATTCTACGGTTGTTATTTCACTTGCAGCTAAAGACCCAAAAATAAATAAAAGTAAGATATTACAATACAAAGAGCATTGTTTACAGATATGATAGAGGTAAGCGTTTGTACATATTCAATATAATCTTTATCCAAAAAAAAAAAAAAAAAAAAAACAAAATAAAGTTCTGTTAATGGCCATCCTTAAAATATTTGTTAATGGACAATTTTTAAAAAGTTTTAAGAATACTTTTATGAAAAATATAAAAGCTCTTTAAAAAGTCAGTCTTTTTCTTCTATAAAATTTTTTAAATAGTTCATAAATCAATTTTCTTAACATATCCGTTAACGTTTTCCATTCTAATTTATATAGCTTTTAACACTCCCTCACATGCAGCTTGAAATACATCGTTAATGAAAGGATTCCACTTGCATACCGTGATAATTGAGGAGGCCATCAGATTTTTGAGAATTCTCTTCGTTTATATCATTGGACTTCATTCTTGCTCTCCTCCTTCGGAAACAGTAAAGCAGAATGACTAGCACCACAGAGGCAGCAATTGTAACAGCAATTACGATAGCTACTACCTTTGAGCTTTTGCCTTTCCCTGTAAAAACAATATCATGTTTTATTGAGAATAGTTAATAGTCAGTTATAAGAAATGTTTAAAAATATTGGATTCGCTAGTATTTGAGTTTTTAGAGCATAGGGCCATATTGGCTTATATGAAATACCATAGGACCATATTGGCTTCGCCAGTATACTTGAGTTTTTAGAGCATTCTCGTCTAGCTGGTCAAACTAGCCTACTAAAAATATGATTAAACACCCACAAAAACTGTTGGGTGCCGACACCCACAAGTCCAGCCCACACTCTTTGTCAAAGCTCCTTAGATGAGCTAGTGAGAGAAGTTCGTTATGAAGTAAATGAAGTCAGCTTTTATGTGCAAAAGTCAAGCCATATTTCTGAAGGATGTATCTATTGTCTTATGCATGTCGTACAAGCTAGAGAAGAAAAAAAGAAAAGCTGAATAATAAATAAGTGCCGCCATTCGGCAAGAAGTCCCAGAGTTAAGGATGACAATATAAATCTGTACTCATAAGTACCTGCCTCACTGGCCCTTGATGGAAGGGTTTTACCCGTCCCGCAAAACAAATGGAGCGAGAATGAAGATTAAAATTTTCCCCACACCCATCTCGTTTATATTTAAATAATTAAAAAAAAAAATTTATAAACTTTTATAACAAAATACATATATGATTTTAGCCTTTTAACTTTAAATTTATGATATTTTTTATATAATATTATTGAATTTATACTTTTATGTTTTAATATTTATGTTGTTTATATTTTTTAATTATTGTATTGCTATGTTTGAATTGTTTTTGTACTTCTTATAACTTGAATTGTTGTATTATTATACTTTGAGAAGGTTTTGTAATGTTAGAATTTGTTTTTTGAAATCTTTTATGAGTTTTAATTAATGCATTCAAATAAATTTTTGAGTTTTTTTTTTTTTTTTTTTTTTAATGTTGTATTTGATGTAAATTTTGAAAAATTCATAACATCCTCTATGTTTGTGACATTTTAAAGTGATCGGAGACTAATAACGATCTCATCTATAAAAAGTTTGAAATTGATGTTTTTGAATTTTAAAATTATGCATAAAAGATTAGTGAAAAATACTAACGAGTGCTTTTAGGGTACTGCTTAATAATTCATTTAAAGAAAGTTTTTATGGGAAATGAAAAAAAAGTAATGAATATTTTGACAATTTTTTTCATTTCTCATAAAAGTGGTAAAAATCTTTTCTAAAATGGATTATTAACTAGTGTTCTAAGAACACTCGATAGCATGACCCTAGTTTATATATCGAATAATAAATAATATCTTAATTAATAACACTAAATTTAATGTGATTGTTAACGACATTTGAAACATAAAGTCCAACTGCAAAATTTTCAAAATACAAAATTAATACAAAATTTTGATGATGTAACATTAAATGTTTCATTAATAAAAACCCTTAAGATTTACATTGTACTCTAAATAAAAGTATACCTTTGCAAAAAGTGTATTGTACACTGTATATTGGACACACTTGTTTAGCCTATAATGTAAGATTTATATTTTTAATACAATAAAAATTAAGAATTTGCCTCATGAAGTAGAGAAAAAAAAAAAAATCATTTCAAATAAACATCATCTTGATAGGATATGTACCTTTTGGTCCAGGTCCTGGTGCGGCAGCAGCTTGCACAAGGTAAAACGCGAAAACTTCATACCTAATGTTACAACTAGGAGACAGAACTCGACCCCCCCTCTTTCCACCATAAGATGTGGACAAGTTTGTTATGGCTTCGCGAAGACAACTATTGCAATCAAAGCTGGATAGGTCAGGGACGCACTGTACAAGGCTGTATAGCGTTTGGATTTCCGTAAATTTGGTTTCTTTGGTAGCAAACTTTTTAGCAGCAGATAAAGCATTTGCGGCCACTGGCACCAAGTCACTCAATGATTTTTCCACTAGCTGAAGGAAGCGATCTCGCTCTGTTATATCCAACAAGTTCCACAGAATCATTCTCGGCTGGGCTTCCATGACGGAGAAGAATGATCGATTTGAGTAGCGTAACATGCATTCATCATACCATACCACGGCCACTTTTTCTTCTGGGCAGTACTGCTGAACAATCTCTTTGGTTGCTGTTGACACGCATTCTTGGCACTCATTGGTGGCGAGATCACCGCGGCAGAGGAAGAGGCCGTAAACTGTGTTCTCTGGTGTTTGAGTTTGACCCACGGTGGTGTTGTAGAAACCGGTTTCACGCGTGGAATTTGCGTTAAGGAAAGAGAGGAGGTTGTTGAGGTTAGACTGGTAGGTGCTATTGGGGGAGAAAGTGGTTTGGTTTGAACAGAAATGGTAGCGGTATTCGGCTGCTTCACCCCTAATGCTTAGGGAGATGAGTATGGAAAGGAGCACTAGGTGCATGGAGACACTGAAAGAAGGGATGCCCATATTTATATGATCAGTCTTGTGCTCGGCCTGCTCAGACTCAGAAATCTCAGGAGTCAGGAACATGGAAAAGGTTTTTGTTGTGCATGTGGCTTGTATTCCTAGTGGCAGCAGAAAACCGAGTTCTAATTGGTTTTGGGTTCATGCATAGACTATCATATATATATATATATATATATATATTAGATGTGTACTAAGGCTTTGTGAATTGAATTGTATAGACTATTGTAATATGTTTATGTGTTACTATTGTAATATGTTTAAGTTTATTTTTCTTCTCTCTTTTTTAATCTTGCATAAGTGAGTTTATTTTTACAACAATTTTGTTTATAAAACATTTTATATATTCTTTTATTTCTTAAAAAATTTCTGTCAATAATACTAAGATCCAATGTAAAAAAGCCAAGTTACTCACTCTTACTCCACAACTCTACTTGTCAGTGAACAAGTTGTGACAAAAATTTTAATTTTAATTATAGTTTTAGCATTTTTATTTTTAAGTTATGACAAAAATTGTGATTATAGTTGTAACTCGAGAATTTTTATTTTTCAAGTGATACGGTAATGGAAAATTAAGAGGATGTTTGGTAACGTTATTCTGATAATGTTCTTTGTATTTTTTTAAAATACATGTGAGTAAAAAAATGTATGAAAAAATGTGTAAAAATACATATTGTGCGCGCCCAAAAATGAGGCTGCCTGGGCTAGGCCTCACTCGGACTCACAACTTACTTGTATAATGGGCTTGGATTTCCTACACTGGGTCGTTCTTCGCAGTGAGACTCAATGGGAACACTTTTCTCTTCCAGAGGATCTGAATCACCTTGTTCTCACTCTACTCTCTATCTATCTTCCCTTTTTCACTGTAAATTTTCCAACCCCCATCTTTCCTAAGCTTCTCATATTTATAGTCCAAAGTCAGTGGAGAAGTTATGATCACTTCCCAGTTTAATGCATCACGCGGTCCAGTATTATCGATTGTAAGTGAGTGGTTAAGTGGGAGTGGGAGGCGGTGAGAATGGCGTTGAAACTTGTTTCCCACTTCCGTAACTATTCTCGGCAGAGGCACCTTGTGCGGCACTACCGAGCATGCAAAGGACAGAACAGTTTAGACGTCGTTCCTTCATCATTGCTCGGTAAAGTATTGCCGAGGAATGATGAAGTGACAAGGTTTGGGGCCCGCAGCCCGTGTGGCCTCGGGATGGGCCGATATGTAAAAAAAGACTTGCTTTACGGGCCATACACCCAGGCCAGAGTCCAAGGCCCAAATGGGCACCGGTGCGGGGACCGTGCCGAGGCACCTCGTGCGGCATTACCGAGCATGCAAAGGACAGAACAGTTTAGACGTCGTTCCTTCATCATTGCTCGGTAAAGTATTGCCGAGGAATGATGAAGTGGCAAGGTTTGGGGCCCGTAGCCTGTGTGGCCTCGGGATGGGCCAATATGTAGAAAAAGACTTGCTTTACGGGCCATACACCCAGGCCAGGGTCCAAGGCCCAAATGGGCACCGGTGCGGGGACCGTACACATATAATATTATTTAAAAATTAAAAACATGGGTTTAAATGGCCTAAATTCTGTCTATACCGAAACATATTTTTCACAATTTTTGATTTGTGAATAATAAACTAGAAAATGTATGCCGGAACCTTATGGTAAGGATGAGTTGTTGTGTGGTCCACCTAATAAAAATGTGAAATGAAATGATGATAAGAACTGAGCTGAAGTCACAAGTGAATAAAGCCAAGCCACTATCACACATTCACACTTGCACAATTTTCAAAATGATACGGTACGGAAAATTAAAGTCTGTTAACAAAGATTTCTTTTTCGTGGTTTTGGATTCATGTTGTGCGGTCCACCTATCACACATTCACACTTGCACAATTTTCAAAATGATACGGTACGGAAAATTAAAGTCTGTTAACAAAGATTTCTTTTTTGTGGTTTTGGATTCATGTTGTGTGGTCCACCTAATAAAAATGTGAAATGAAATGATGATAAGAACTGAGCTGAAGTCACAAGTGAATAAAGCCAAGCCACTATCACACATTCACACTTGCACAATTTTCAAAATGATACGGTACGGAAAATTAAAGTCTGTTAACAAAGATTTCTTTTTCGTGGTTTTGGATTCATGAATTATAAATTTACATGTTTATTATTATATATTTTTTAATAACAAACATGTGGCATTATGCTATAAAAGTAAAACATTTGGTATCATATTTAGCACCTGTTTAAATAATCCAATAACTAAACATAGAAACATAACAAGAAAATTTATTCATTAAGGGATAATCAATTGACTTTATGAAAAATGAAAATAATAAGGCAGAATTTTTTTTTTTTTAATAAGGAAACTTAGACTTTCGATAATAAAAAATTCAGCCACAATAATCAATTGACAATGGATAATCAATAGACTTTATGAAAAATGGCTCTAGCATTTTTATTTTTAAGTTATGACAAAAATTTTGATTGTATAGTTGTAACTCAAGAATTTTTATTTTTCAAGTGATACAATAATGAAAAATTAAGAAGTCGTTTGATAACGTTATCCTAGTAATGTTATTTGTATTTTTTGAAAATATATATAGATGAAAAAATGTATAAAAAATATGTAAAAATATGTGTAATATTGTTCAAAAATTGAAAACATAGATTTAAACCAACTAAATTCTGTCCATACCGAAACACATTTTTTTCACAATTTCTGATTCGTGAATAATAAACTAGAAAATGTTTGCGGGAACCTTACGGTAACGTCGGTAAGGATGAGTTGTTCTGTGTTCCACCTAATAAAAATGTGAAATGAAATGACTATAAGAACTAGAAATTGAGCTGAAGTGACAAGTGAATAAAGCCAAGCCACTATCACACTTGCACAATTTTCAAAATGATACGGTATGGAAAATTAAAGTCAGTCAACGAAGATTTCTTTTTCATGATCGGTATTCATGAATTATAAATTTACATGTTTATTATTATATTTTTTTAATAATAAACATGTGGAATTATGCTATAAAAGTAAAACATTTTTTTTTTTGGTAGAAACATTTGGTATCATATTTAGCTCCTGTTTAAATAATCCAATAACTAAAACATACAAACAGAACAAGAAAATTTATTCATTAAGGGATAATCAATTGACTTTATGAAAAATGAAAATAATAAGGCAGAATTTTTTTTTATTTTTTTATAAGGAAACTTAGGCTTTCGATAATAAAAAATTCAGCCACAATAATCAATTGACAATGGATAATCAATAGACTTTATGAAAAATGGCTCCAGCATTTTTATTTTTAAGTTATGACAAAAATTGTGATTATATAGTTGTAACTCAAGAATTTTTATTTTTCAAGTGATAGAGTAATGAAAAATTAAGAAGTCGTTTGATAACGTTATCTTAGTAATATTATTTGTATTTTTTGAAAATATATATGAGTGAAAAAATATATAAAAAATATGTAAAAATATGTGTAATATTGTTCAAAAATTAAAAACATAGATTTAAACCAACTAAATTCTGTCCATACCGAAACACATTTTTTTCACAATTTCTGATTCGTGAATAATAAACTAGAAAATGTTTGCGGGAACCTTACGGTAACGTCGGTAAGGATGAGTTGTTCTGTGGTCCACCTAATAAAAATGTGAAATGAAATGACGGTAAGAACTAGAAATTGAGCTGAAGTGACAAGTGAATAAAGCCAAGCCACTATCACACTTGCACAATTTTCAAAATGATAAGGTATGGAAAATTAAAGTCAGTCAACGAAGATTTTTTTTTTTTTTTCGGTCAACAGTCAACGAAGATTTCTTTTTCATGATCGGTGATTCATGAATTATAAATTTACATGTTTATTATTATATTTTTTAATAGTAAATATGTGGCATTATGCTATAAAAGTAAGGGTATGTCCTTAAGGCACATATAAACAAATTCATTTTTGAAACATAACAAGAAAATTTATTTATCAATAGATAATCAATTGACTTTATGAAAAATGAAAATAATAAGGCAGAATTTTTTTTTTTTTTTTTTTTTTAAGGGAAACTTAGACTTCCAATAAATTAAAAAAAAAAAAAAAAATTCAGCCTCAACAATCAATTGACAATGGATAATCAATTGACTTTATGAAAAATGAAAATAATAAGGCACAAGATTTTTTTTTTTTTTTTTGATAAGGAAACTTAGACTTTCAATTAAAAAAAAAAAAAAAAAATCAACCACAATCGCCTAACAAAACATTATTGAGGATTTGAGAAACATTCTTTATCCACACTAATAAACTACTAACATGTTTCAGATTTCTAGTAAATTTTTGAGCTACTAAATTTCCTTATCTATATATGTGGGAAAAATTAAAACTCTGAAAGAACTTTGCATAAAATTTGACCTCTGAAATAAGATGTCTAAATAATGCAAATAACTGATCCTCACACTCTAAAGCTGTAATGAACTTAAATAAATAAATAGATATTGAATTGAAATTCAGCCACAAGATAAATAAACTGAAATTGAACTGAAATATAAATGGAAAAGAGAAGAAAATTTTGTACCTCTCAAAATTTTAAAGCCATTTTCCCTTAACTTCAAGTAAGAAAGGTCCTTAACGGAGAAAAAAAGAATAAGAATGCGACTATGAGACCACTAAATGGATGGAAAGTCAATCAAGAATGCGACTGTGAGAGAAGCTGCACCAAGGAATCATTTAGATTAATTGAAGAAGTGTGATTGGCTATTGCCTAACGTGTTTGGGAAAACAATTTGAGGCTTAAAGGGATATGGACAGGTGGGGCACCCCGTGGGGAGACCAATAAATTTCTATGTGCGTGTCAGTTCATACAAGAAAAAAGGCATTGTGTTCACATTTCTACCTAGTTTTTACCTACAAAAATGTTTTGTAAAATTTTCATGGGGGCATGACACCCACTTGTTATACACATAGTTCTGCCTCTGTGTGTTCCGCAATCACTTGAATCTTAAGACTTATAAATTATAATACTAGTATGTAACGTGTGCAAATGCATAAAAATGAAATATTATATGATTTTTTTAATTTTCTAAATATAAAATATAATAAATATGGTAGTTATTAAGAGTTATTTATTATGATTTTTTTTTTCAGAAGATTATTATGATTGCATAGGTCTATGAAAATATATATTTTATTATTATGCATTAATTATGATTGTGTTTATATATAGAATTATATAATCTAACATTTATAGAAATCAAGATTTTAATGGAGAGTTTAAATATAAAATAGAATTTAAGTTCAATTAAAAAAATATATTAAAATAATAAAGTGTACAATTTTTGAGACCTCAAAATTTTTTATAAGGCACAATATTTATTTAGTCAACCAAAAGTCAAATGTTTTCGGTATATATTATGTGGCACATGTATAGAGGAATTCCAACTGCTGAAAAAGATTTAGAAAAATTGCACACCTATTAAGATGGAGATTTTCATGCATTGGCTAAATTTTGGGCCTAAATTAATACTCTAGAAGATAATTAATAGTCCAAAATTTTCTTTTATTGTTTTTTAGAAAAATACATAGGATGATTCCAAATCTTTTATCACACTCTTCCTGTTCCACTATATACTCCACAAATAAAAACATGACACATGTCCATCTATTTTATTTTTCCCTAGAGAATGTACCAACTAATATTTTGGATTTTATCATTATCTTTTTAAAAATTATTGGCCTATACTTGGAGCTTTTTTCCACTTTGAGAGCCTTACCTAAGTTGGCATAGTTCTTAATACTTAATATCATTTTGGACTTTGTTTTGGTTTGTTCATTGGAACAGGATATTTGTCAGTCTATTTTAGCATATCATTTCATGTTACCGCAAAGTAATCATTTATGGCGTTTTTGTAAATTAAACCAACATGTCCAGTAATTGTAAACTAGGAAATCTTCACTTTTCCCCTTTTCAAACCTATTGACTTTCTTTCTTACCTACAAAATTTATTTCCTTTTGTAGTCTCACACACTTCTCACCTAAACGGTTGAACCTTCATTATTTTTCCTCACAACTTAGAGCATTCACATCAATCCATCTAAAATAGCATAAGCCCTACCATTTGCCCAACTAACCCCAAAAAACACCTACATCAAATCATGCAAAAAATTTTGAAATAGGATTCTAGATATAGCAACCATGCAAACATACATAGTTATTGTTCAAATACAATTTTTTTTTAATATTTATTTACAGAGAGAGAGAGAGAGAGAGAGAGAGAGAGAGAGAGAGAGAGCGTGTGCGCGATTATTTAGGAGAATAAAAAAAATGATAAAGAAATAATATTTCAATGAAGTGTATGTTTGGATAGTGCTGAAAAGCACTTTTTAGCTGCATCCCACATTTTTCAGTGGGTCCCGTGCACTGTTCACGGGACCCGCAAGTACTTTTTTAAGCAAAAAAAACTTCAAAACTGGGTCTCATGGTATTATTCATACATTTAAAAATTATTTTGCTACATTGTTTTCAATTTTCAGCAATAAGCGGTATCTAAACACACTCAAAATGTAGTGTAAAATAAATAATTTGATGTGAGTGTGTTTGAAAAATGATTGTATTAAATAGAAAAAGTATATTATTATGATCAAATAGATAAGAATTTTTGCATGAGCTAGAGCGAATGGTCGTAATGTGTCTACTCTTTTCTCATCTTGTTCTTCATTTATTTTCTTTCTTCTCTAACGAAACCTTAGTTTAATTTTTTTTCATCTTGTGTTTAGCTTAGAAAGTGTTAAGATCTAGTTTTTTTCTTCTATGTTTTAAACAAAGATGAAGGCAGCGGCTCATATATATATATATAGAAAGACAGTGGTTCACATTAAGGAGGGAAAAAGCCCAAAATGCATATCGGTAGCAAGGTTTTCAGACCCGGACCGTTCATTGAACCGTAAAAGGGAGAGGTTCAAGGTTTTTGAGGTCGAACTGAGGTCGAACCGGGGTCGAACCGTGATGACGTCATAATTAATTTAATATTAATTAAAGCCTAAATATAGATATTACATTTATAAAACTAGCAAAATTTACTAATATATCTATATATGTGAGGGAAATTTAATGATTTTCAAGTTATATTTAATAATTAAATAAGAAAGTTAATAAAATAAAATAATAACCATGAAAATATTAAAATTTATGATTAATTTTTGAAGTAAAGTTGAATATCTTTGAAAGATTTTAATTATAATTTTGTTTATTCCTTGTAAGAGAGATGGATAATTTAATTAAGTAGAATAAAATTGTGTTAAGTTGTTTTTATAAAAAATAAAAAAATAAAAAAATTGCTAAGGGGTTGGACCGCACGGTTCTTTACCGGTTCGTACGGTCCAACCCTGGTTTTAGGGGTTCACGGAATTGCCACATATGCCCGGTTCTTTATGCTTAAAAAACCGGTTTTCATCACGGTTCACGGTTTTCACGGTCCGACCTCCCGGTCCGGTCCGGTTTTGAGAACTATGATCGGTAGAATCTTTAATTTCGGCTTGTACTTTTTATTTTTTATTTTTTAGAGAGAGTTTCAACTTATGACTTCCGCTCCTGATGATAGCTCTTTATCATCAGACCAAGACACCAATCAGTTTTTGGTGTAGACGGGAATGGAACCCAGATCTCTTATACAACCATCAAATACTTAATCAGTGGAGCTAACTAGAACCTACAATTTAGGCTTGTATTGGCTGAAGCTAATTGAAACGTTCAGAATAGACCGAAATTTTACCAGAGGTAGAATAGGGGGTCAGGGAGTCATTGTTCCGCTTTGCATATTGGTATGAGATTTTTCTTTTGTTCCAATCATAATGGAACGGTATTCAAAACCATGCTAAATGGCTTAGTGGTTTGGCCGACTTTGATTTTGAGTTACCTTGGTAATGGGAATGTATGGAAGGACTAATATCAAAATGCTATATGATGTCAAGGTCCAAAATCTAAAATTTTAAAATTTTAAGTAACAAAATCAAAATAACAAAAACTTAGCGAATGCAATTTACAATTTAGTTTTAAAAAATAAAAAATAAAAATTTTGCTCAATATATTTCAAATTAATTATCTATCAAAATAGAACTAGGCATATATTAATTTCAAAAATCATTTATGACTGATTATGTTCTAAATTTTGCAATAATTTCTCTTTGAACGTAAAAAAATCTAAAAGTTCTTATCAACCACTTGGAAAAATACAGGAAAAAAATAATTATGAATAAAACATATATTTACTTTGGATATACTGTCACCCATCAAATTTTTGAGGGGGAAAAAATACACCGATAAAAGAAGGAAGCACACGCATGCATATAGAAGTGTAAGGATCTAACTTAGAATAAAAAAGAGAAATATTTTTTAAAGGTTCTTAACCTCTTATTTTTCAAATTGTCCTTAATTTTTTAATTATTAGGAAATTTATATTTTTTCAAAATCTACTTTTGGTAGAAAAAACACACCAAAAAGGTCGACTTTTTTCTTTTCAATTTAATGAAAGGCCATACGTCATGGGCCAACTGACCATTTAGTTTTTTTTTTTTTTTTTTTTTTTGTTGAGAATCTGACCATTTAGTTATTTTGGCGTACTCTTTCTCTTTGGGCCGATTGAATTTTCAGGGTAGGGTAGGGTGAAATCATGGCAATGATTTTTATTTTTTTAAGGTACATATATTTGCGTTGTGGCAATGATTTTTTAACTCAACATTCTATAGAAATAGATTTGAAAGCCATGTATGCAAAGTCAGAAAATGCTAGCCACCTGCCAAGAGCCTTGTAGCTCAACAGTTACTTTCATGGAAACATTCAGAATTCAAATCCTCCAACTCTAATTAACAATTTGTCCAAAAATAAATAAAAAATTGCCAACAACATCTTGCCGCACAAACTCTTGCACATTCCTTATTTTTTTGAGCGAGTCTCGTGCACATTCCATGCCTTCATATAATTAATGTGTGTCTAATCTAAGTAAGATGTCCCCCTCCCTATCTTACAGAAATTTTGTACATTTTTTTCTCCCAGCATTAGAACAAAGCTACATTGGCAAGCAGAATGGCATCCAATTCCCATCTTTGTCAATCTCCACCGTGGTGAAATAATAGAAACAGTTAGTTCATTAATTTACAGAAGGAGCTGTTGAAGACTGACCACTTGGAACCACTTTACTAACAGAAAGCGCAGGCTGTCTTGGTGGTGGAAGTTCCATTGATTCACTTCATAGAAGAGCCACCACAGTGGACATGGTAGGCCTGTCTGCAGGATCTTCTTGCACGCACAAAAGTCTGATTTGATTGCATCTTTGGACTTCGGATGTCTGGCATGATTCCATCAATAGAGGGTCCACAATTTCCAAATCTTTTCCTTCATTCCATAATCGCCATGCATGCCTGTTAATTGTTTAAACAGTAATGTTTTATAGAAATGATTGTTTCTTCTTTGGAATTATATGAAGGAGAATTGTCAATCCAAGTGGATAAAGAAATGTACATATGCATGGAGTGTTCCTACAACTCTTCTTGTGTTAGCTGCATTCTGCTTTTCACAAAAGATCCTTGTCATGCTCAAATCTAATATTTTGGCAACCATGTCATGGACCTACAAGACATTATTAGGCTTCCAGTCCCTTTGAACGATTTAAGCTAGAAGTCCTCATAAATATTTAGAAGTCCTTCGGCTAGAAATTCCCATATGCATTGTTTTTCATCCCTCGCCCAAGCAAGAATACGCAAAATACTACACAACAAGAGAGAGCCTCAAATATGATGAAAGTTGTAATTGTGGCCATTTTGGCTTTGGCAACTATTGAATTCTATACAAGCTTCACAATTGCATCAATGGAGGGACGAAAACTCAGAGAGAAAGATGAATGTAAAACTTGTAGAAGTGAATTCATTGAATAAGATTACAATACCTCTGTTCTATATATAGTGAGAACAGAGGCGGGAAAGATGAAAGAATTGAAACAGAATTAACTAACTGCCCAATTGATCTAAGCCATACACGTGGAATAAAATCTAACTAACTATTTAACACTTATGTATAAACGGCAGTCGTTCATATGCTCATATTCTATTCTAAGGTTAAACTACTCGTAGCTTATCTCTGTATTTACAAAACAACAAGTTAAGCTACTCGTAGCTTATCTCTATAGCTTATCTCTATATTCACAAAACTACAATACTCAAACACTGAGTCTAATAACAAACTCAACACTCCCCCTCAAGATGAACCATAGATGTTGATCAAGTTCATCTTGGACAAAAGGAAGTAGAATTGCTTAGTTCCAAGTGCCTTTGTGAAGGAGTCCGCAATCTGGTGTTTGGTAGGCACATGAAAAGTCTTGATCACCCCACTTTGAATTTTACTTCGAATGTAATGACAATCAACTTCTATGTGCTTCGTGCGTTCATGAAATACTGGATTTGCAGCAATATAAAGGGCTGCCTTGCTATCACAATACAAAGAAGCTGGATAATTGTGTTCTAAACCAAAGGTTTCGAGTAATGCCACCAACCATACAAGTTCACTTGTGACAGTGGCCATTGCACGATATTCAGACTCAGCTGATGATCTGGATATGACTTGTTGCTTCTTACATTTCCAAGATATAAGAGAATCTCCAAGGAAAACACAAAAGCCTGAAACTGATTTTCTGGTATCTGGACATGCTGCCCAGTCAGCATCACAATAGGCTTTGAGCTTCAATTCAGAACTAGCAGATAGGAATAATCCTTGTCCTGGTGCCTTCTTAAGATACCTAAGTATTTTATAAGCTGCTTGCAAATGAGGAATCTGAGGTGAACTCATAAACTGACTTAGTTTGTGCACTAAGTAACAAATGTCAGGTCTGGTCAGAGTCAGGTAAAGAAGTTTACCAATAATTCTTCTATACAAAGATGGATCTGGTGCAACCTCTCCCATTGAACTCCTAAATTTGGCTATTTGATCCATAGGTACATTGGCAGGCTTACTTGCTAGCAGACCCGTATCAGATAACAGCTCTAAAACAAACTTCCTCTGACATAAACTAATACCTTTTTCAGTCCTTGCAACCTCAAGACCCAAGAAATACTTCAAAGTACCAAGGTCCTTGAGTTTAAACTTGGCATCTAGGAAAACTTTGAAAGTATTGACTGCCTCCACATTGTTGCTAGCTATCAAGATGTCATCCACATAGACTAGTAAGATGAGAATTGAACCCTTGCTAATCTGAGTGAAGACAGAGTAATCAGATTTAGATTGAATGAAACCATGATCAAGGAGAGTGGATGAGAGCTTAGCAAACCACTGTCTACTGGCCTGCTTCAATCCATAAAGGGATTTAGTAAGTTTGCACACCTCCCCCTTGCTGCCAAACTCAGGAGGAAGAACCATATACACTTCCTCATTCAAGTCTCCATGCAAGAAAGCATTGTTAACATCTAGTTGGGACAAATGCCAACCATACACAGCAGCCATAGCCAAAAGGGTCCTAACAGTGACAAACTTCACAACAGGAGAGAAGGTCTCATAGTAATCAACACCCTCAGTTTGAGTAAAACCTTTAGCAACCAATCTAGCCTTGTACCTTTCTATAGAGCCATCAGCCTTAAGTTTGATTTTGTAGACCCATTTGCACCCAATAGGCACTTTACCAGGAGGCAGGTTGGTCATGATCCAAGTCTTGTTAGCCTGAAGTGCATCAATCTCAGCCTTCATGGCAGCTTGCCACAAAGGATCAGGTAAAGCTTCAGCATAGGAGGTTGGTTCCTTGACAATAGACAAGGTCACCGAGAAGGCTTTATGTGCATTAGACAATTTAGAATAAGAAAGAGTTGAGGAAAGTGGATAAAGGATACCTGGACTGTCAATGGAGATTGAATCATGGGAAGGTAGAGAAGTGGAAGCTAAGTTGCAGTGAGGATGAGGAAGAATGGAGGAAGCTAAACCACAGTGATAGTCATGAAGGTATGAAGGAGGTTTATGAGGCCTAGAGGACTTTCTAAGAGGAGGTGAGACAGGTTGAATAGAAGGAATAACAGACTGAACAACAGGCAAGGCAGGGTGAACAATAGGAAATTCAGGTTGAAAAGAAGACTCATGAGGAAGAGAAGGATCCAAAACAGGATGAACAAGGTCAGGAAATTCATCAGGGGGCACAGCAGTATCAACAGAACTAAAAGGAAGAGAAAACTCAGCAGAAATAGATGCAACAGGATCAAGAACAGGTGACTGAGATGGAAAAACATTATGAGAAATGGAAGAAGGACTAGGTATGAATTTAGACTGCCAATGTTTAAAAGGAAAAACAGTCTCTTTGAAGATAACATCCCTTGACAGGAACAAGGTTCTAGTGGACAAATCATACAACTTATACCCTTTAGTCCCAAAAGGATAACCAAGAAATATGCATGCCTTTGCTCTAGGGTCAAATTTAGACCTGTTCCTAGTTAAAGTAGAGGCATAACATAGGCAACCAAATGATCTAAGGTGCTGATATGAGGGAGGATGACCCAAAAGTTTCTGGTATGGAGTAAGATTGCCTAGAAGAGGACTAGGCAACCTGTTGATGAGATATGTGGCTGTAAGAACACAATCTCCCCAGAATTTTAAAGGTAAGTTGGCATGAAATCTCAAGGCTCTAGCATTGAGTAGATGTTGGTGTTTTCTTTCAACAACAGCATTTTGCTGTGGAGTTTCAACACAGGACAGTTGATGTAAAACACCTTTGGAAGCATAAAACGAAGAAAGAGCAAATTCAGGACCATTATCACTCCTAATGACCTTAATGGATACTTTGAACTGAGTAAGGATCATTTGGAAGAAGGATTGAACCAAAGAAGAAGCATCAGATTTGTACTTCATTAAATAAACCCAAGTGCACCTACTATGGTCATCAACCAAAGTGAGAAAATATTTTGAGCCATTTAATGAAGTAGTAGAATATGGTCCCCAAATATCAGCATGGATTAAATCAAAGCATGCTAAAGAAACACTTGTGGATTTAGGAAAAGATAATCGGTGTTGTTTAGCTAAAGGACATATGTGACAATCAAAGGATTTATTATTGCAAGAAAGCAGATCAGGTACAACAGAATCCAGCAAAGCTAATCTTTGTGAAGATGGGTGGCCCAATCTGTAATGCCACAACCTAACATTATCACTTGAAGTAGAAACAATAGATGGAGAATCAAGATTACAGGAATTGACACTCTTATTACAAAGGAAAGAAGGTAATCTGGACAGAAACTCTGAAACAGAAGGTGGTAAAGTGATTGAGTCAATGCACTGCAAAGTATACAGCCCTCCACTTCTCTTACCCAACCCAATCATCTTCCAATGCAGTAAGTCCTGGAGAAAACAGTAATGAGAAAGAAAAATACAGCAACAAGAAGGATTTTGGGTTAGTTTACTTATGGAAATGAGATTGAAAGAAAAAGAAGGAATACAAAGGACATTTTCTAGAATCAGTGTGGCTGAGACTTTAACAGTGCCAACATGAGTCACTTTAACCATTTCACCATTTGGGAGTCTAACAGACATTTGAATAGAAGAAGTGACAGAAGTGAAGAAATGGATGGAATGTACCATGTGATCAGTAGCACCACTATCAAGAATCCAATCATATGAACTAATATGAGAGGTGTTGGTACTAGAAGAAAAAACTGAATGCTGAAGTGAAGGGGAAAACCATATACCTGATAAGGTTTGGGCTTGAACATCCATGGAAGGCTGAGTAATGATGGTGGCAACATGAGGAGCATTTTCCAAACATGCCTCTGGTGGTGCTTGGGTACCAAAATGGCATTGAGAATTCAACAAGCCAAGTAATTGTTGATATTGAGCCTTGGTGAGAGCAACAGGTTCACTGAGAGGACTTTCAGCTGCAACAACATTGTTTGCAAAAGATGGACTACCTTTGTTTTTGAACTTATATCCAGGAGGATATCCGTGCAACTTGAAGCATTTGTCAACAACATGCCCCATAGCTCCACAATGAGTGCATTGTGGCCTGCCATTCTTGAACTTAACAAAAGGCTTGGTGTTCCCAGGTTTAGACCCAAAAGCTGCCAAAGCTGCTGATGTATCAGCCAAAACCTTCTTCCCAGCACCTACTTTTCTCTGTTTCTCATCTTGCAGTAGAAGAGAGAACACTTTGCTCAATGGAGGCACAGGCTCCATAAGCAGAATTTGGCTCCTGACAGCTGCATACGTCTCACTCAGCCCCATTAGGAAAGACATGGTACACTCTTCAACTTGGTGACCACATGTACATATTCTGTAATTAGAGAATTCATCCCAAAGTCCTTTAAACTTGGCATAGTATGCATTGATAGTTAAATCCTCTTGAACTAAAGAACTAATCTCCTTTCTCAGATCAAAGATTGTAGGACCATTTCCTTGCCCAAACCTGTTTTGCAGATCAACCCATACATCTCTAGCAGTCTTGAAATAAACTATACTTGACTGCAACTCTTGGA